>CM021104.1:675634379-676234379 GCA_007115665.2 Sequoiadendron giganteum | reverse complement strand
ATTCCAACGTCGATTTTTTCAAGGAATATTTTGAACAAAGAAGAATATATCAAAAAAAAACAACATATATCAATGATAAATATTTTGTCAACTGGGGTTGGTGACATCATCTTGTTTTAGACTGGCATCTATTGACCTTCCGAACTAGCCTCCCGCCCCCTCCATATTTTCATTTTGGCAGTCCAACTTCAAAAGGCCATAACTTTAGCTCAAGACCTCTATTTTTTGAGATTTTATTTAATTCGGGGTAGAATTTAGTGTTCATAGTGGTGCAATTTTTTAATTCTGGTGCCTTGATTTTCCATAAGTTATAAATTCTCATAGGTTTTGTTGGATCATTTTAGTTTTGAGAACTTCTAAGGCTCCTTTCTTGCTCCTACGATAACATTTTTTTGTGCAATTTAATAAAAAATAAAAAAATTGTACTTTGAAGTGGTGTTGTCAAATTAATTCCATTTAATATCAAATTTGTACTTTGAATTTGTGATCAAATTTGGCATTTGTATGCACTAGGATCAAGTCCAATTTATCGATTTTAACAAGTGGCACCTATAATCGCATTGAGCATAAAGTGCCAAGATCATATATTTCTAAGGAGGATTCTTGATTAAACAATTTAGAAATAATCTTGTGGCATTTTTTTTTATTTAAGAAATATCAAATTGAACTTCTAACTGTATATAATTATACTTCATGGAGAAAATTAGTATGAAATTGTCATACCTTTTTTATAAAATAATGAATAGAAATCTAATATAATGAAGGATACTAATCATCGACGCATAGCCAATATGAATGAAACATGAACAACTATAATAGGAATGGAGCCAATCTCAAACCAATATAATAGCAATGTGAATCCTCGGTCATTGCAATAAGAGTGCAGATCAAAATCCTAAGACTGGGATTTCAAAGGATCGAAGACTAGAAATAATCATTCTGATTAGTAATTATAATCAAAGAAATAATGTAAATGGAAGACTAGCATTTCAAAGGATCAAAGACCTACACCTTTTAATAGAAGAAAAAGCTTGGATCTGCACTATTGAAGGCAATGTGGGCGTGCTTCTGTTAATGAACGAACTAGATTCTGAGCACGCCCAAATTTTTAAATGAAGATTTATTTCAGGAGGCATTAAGTATTTGAATTAGAAAGGTAAAGCAAAGCACCATGAGATGGAGCCCATGAATTGATATTAGAGAATGAATATACAAAAGACACAAGTACTATGAGTGTATCCCTCTCAAGCATAGATGGTAGGCATTATAGCCGGCTTAAGCTTGCAAGGAGTAGTAAAATTGTTCTGCATGCATGTGGATCTAACATATGTAATTATCCTTTGGGCAAAGCTCCTACTTCCATCAGTAGTAGTTGTTATGATACTTCGCATGTTTTGCTAACAAAGAAGCTTATTGATTTTCCCTGGCAACGACTGCTGTTTCATAATAATACCAGTTCTGTTAGTGTGGAAAATGGTAATAATGATGTTTTAAGATAGAAAATCATGCAAAAGGAGGAGAGTTATCCTTATCAAAAGATCCATTGCTGGAGACTAATAGTTATGATATGTGTATTGATTATCTTAGTTTGGTTTAATGGGTATCTTTAGAACTTGCTTTTCATGTGCTAGACGATTTGGGGCAATGACTACTATTTCACAATAATACCAGGCAAAGATAAAAGAAGCGAATAAAGACATACATGATTATGGTGGTATTCTTTCTGAAGATTCAAACTACTATTTTATTCTTTTTGAACATTCTTTAATCACACCAAGAGTAGGTTGTTGGAATAGTCAGCTCCTCCACTTACTACGTAGACCCACAGCACTTAAATTAGAAATATGCATTTGTGCAGCTAGCTGATGTAAGAATAATGGTGTTGTCTTCTCACAACGCCATGTTTTACAAAACTGTAATCTGTAAATAAGAATGATAATTACAATCTCCTTCACATACCCTGTATCATAACCATCACAAAGTTATATGTATTTCCACATTAAGATCGACTGGCACACATTTGAAAGGAAGGAGAATGCGAACAATTAGAACTCATGAGATGTTGTCTATGAATTCAAAAATACACGCTAATTAGAGTGATAAATTAAAGAATAAACTTAATCTACATTGACAAACAAACAAACCAAACACATGGAAGTTAGCGATGAAATGAGGTCAATAAAAACAAAATAAGGAATATTCTATTTGGTGTGTCAAAGATGCATTTCCAGATAAGTTAGTGATGAAATTAAGAAAGAGTTCAATAAAAACAAAATAAGGAATGTTCTATTGGGTGTGAAACATGCATTTTCAGATTTAGAATAAAAAATAGGCAATAATAATAAATGTAAGAATTATATTTTAAATCAAGAAATACTTTAAATAGAGTAAACGAATCAGAGCTATTTAATTTTCACAATTCATAAGAATATCAGTAGTTGTTTATGGATTCGATTGTGTGTAAGTTTTTGAATCAACGTTTCGGATCACACTCAGTGATCTATCATCAGGATAGAGAGCCCAAGGAATGAAAAAGAAAACAAAAAGATAATGCAAATTGAAATTAAAATGCATAAAAAGGAGAGTAAAAGAAGATAAAAAGATAATGCAAATTGAAATTAAAATGCATCAAAACTTTTATGATGGTGTGGATGTGCTTTGTGATATTGGTATGTAGATTGTTCATTAATTCGATAACATGTAATTCTAGATTAATTATTTGTGCATATTGAAATGAAAGAAGAAACAATTGATTTATAGAATTATGCATGGGAATGTGAATGGTAGAGATTCAATCTCAATGGATAGTTGAAATCCAATGAGAGGAGTGGGGTATCCTCACTAACTAAGAAGAATCAAGGGAGAAGAGAGTTATTAGTAGGTGAGGATAATTATATTTATTTTTTATTTATTTTTGATAAATAAGTGTATATGGGATAAAAATAGAGGAAGAATAGTAAAAGAAGTTACAACTAGATATTATTTATTGAAAATAGATAAATAGAAAATGAAATAGATTTTAATTATTTATTTTGGAAATGGATGGAAAATAAAAGGGAGAATTTACAAGGGGGCTACAAAATGGAAAAAAATTGTGACTAGGATGTGACATGGTGTTAGAATATAATTTTAGGAGATGGTTAGAAGTGATTGTCTACACTTTTCTATCATTTACATTATCATGTTTATTTTTCTCTCTCCTCGAATTCTTTGCATACTATGTATGCAACCAATAGGACAAAGGCATATATTATCACTAACATTCCTACGATTGAGATTTTAGGTAGTGATTGTTGGCAACTGACATGCTATGCTGAGAATGATTCGGGTAGTTTCTAAATTGTTATGTTGAGTTCCTTTCTTGCAGCTTCTAAACAATTTCGTAGTTTCTTTAATAGCTTTCTAAATCTCTCTTTAGAGAGCCAAAACAAGTTTCCTACAATAGAAAGGAAACATTCCTTTATTGACTTGTTTTTTGTTTTACCTTGTTGTGATGGTAGTGAATGCTTTTCGTATCTTAGTTTTTTATGAAAAGTTTGATATGTATTGAGTACAGTAATGATGTAATGTTGCTCCTCTGTTATGAACTCTGCTTTGTTTTTTAATACAATTTTGTGTGCTTGAAATTTATGTGTGAATAAATTTGTGTCCATGCTTTTCTTTCATTCTGTGTTTTGTAAATTTTTGCTATCTTTATTCTGTGATTGTTTTAGATTCTTCATTTGGTATCAAAGTAGGTAGTTTTGATTAAAATGTCATACATTGATGTTTTTCCAATCCCAGAATTCAACGGGAGTGATAATGATTACTAGAGTATAAAAATGAACTTTTCCAATGGGAAAAGATATGTGGGAAATTGTAGAAACGGGGTATGAAGAGCCTCAAGATTGGAATGCACTTTTAGCTAATGATCAAACAGCTAAGAAATAAGCTAAGAAGAAGAATGCACAGGAATTATTTCACATTCAAATTGCTCTTGATAAGAGCTTGTTTCCTAGAATTTCAGATGTAAAGATAGCTAAGGATGCCTGGAAGACTCTAAAGGAAGCTTACTAAGGTAGTGATCAGAGCAAGGTTGTCAAGCTACAAACCTTGAAAAGGGAATTTCAGAATTTAAAAATGCAAGAAACAAAGAATGTGAGTGATTATTGTGTAAGGGTAAAAGATGTGGTCAACAAAATGGCTACTTTGGGTGAAATTATGAGAAAAGAAGTTGTTATTAAAAATTTGTTGAGATCTCTCACACCAAGATGGAACAATGTTGTCATCATCATTGAAGAGAGAAAATATTTGTCTACTCTTCAGTATGATCACCTTGTTGGATCTCTTATGTCACATGAGGAAAGATTGAAAGATTCATATGGAGATGTTAATGAGAAATATTTTTCATCTAAAGTGCAGATTTCAAAGAATGAAGATGCAATCAATAGCTCCAAGAGTAGTCAAGGCCAAGGTAGAGGTCAAAATAAAAAAAAATCAAGAGGAAATAGAGAAAGAAGAGGTGGTCAAGGAGGAAGAGGAAGAGGTAGATTTGATAAGAGGAATATTCAATGTTGCCATTGTAATTGGTATGGTCATTTTGAAAGAGATTATAGATTGAACTCAGGTAACAACAATAAAATGCCAATTATGCTCAAAAGAGTGAAGAGGCTTCCTCAAGTAATTTTTTTTATCATATCACAAAGCTGAAAATGATATGAAAGATGTTTGGTGTTTAGATTCAGGGTGCTCTAATCACATGTCTGGTAATAAAGAGTTGTTTTCTAAAATTGATGAGAGTTTTAAATCTAATTTTATGCTTGGTGATGTTAAAACTTTGGAGGTTGCAACAAAAGGAGCCATGGATGTCCCTACCAAGGAAGGTATGAAATGTGTTCAAGACATTTTTATACTCCATAATTGAAGGACAATTTATTAAGTGTTGGATAGTTGTGTGAAAAGAACTATAAGGTTGTGTTTGAAAATAAAAAATGTACAATTTATGACAAAAATCAAGGCAATCGTGTTGTTATAGTAGTGCTTATGTCAACGAACAGGATGTTCCCATTCAATTTTGGTGAACATATCAACCATCTTTCCAACATGGCATATGAGGAAAAAATGTGGTTGTGGCATCTAAGGTATGGTCATTTGAATTTTCAGAGCTTGAAGTTTCTTACATCAAAAGCTTTGGTTTATGGGTTGCCTAAGGTTCAAGAATATAAAGAACCTTGTGAAGGGTTTGCTAAAGGAAAACATACAAGAGAATCTTTTCCTAGAGACAAAACATGGAGGACTCATTACCCACTTCAATTGATCCATTCAGATATTTGTGGTCCTATTCAGACCAAGAGTTCGGGTAAGTCATCATACTTTATTACTTTCATTGATTTGATTACTCACATCATTGTTGGGTTTATTTTTTGAAGTCCAAAGATGAAGCCTTTGATACCTTTAAAACATTCAAAGCCCTTGTTGAGAATGATAAAGGTTGTAACATCAAATGCTTAAGGACTAATCATGGTGGAGAATTTTGCTCAAGAGATTTTAAGATTTTTTGTGACTTGCATGGCATAAGAAGAAAACTCATCATTGCCTATACACCTCAACAAAATGGGGTAGCTAAAAGGAAAAATCATACAATTGTGGAAATGGCAAGGAGTATGTTAAAAACTAAAGGTTTGGATAATTCTTTTTGGGGTGATGTGGTTGCTACAATAGTGTACATTCTCAATCGGAGTCCCACTAGAACACTTGCAAGGATAACTCCTTATGAAGCACGATATGCAAAGAAGCCTAATGTTACTCATTTTGGTTTTTTTAGGTTTTTAGCCTATGTACATGTTGTTGATCAAAATAGAAAAAATTGGATTCCAAAGTGAGCCTTGTATTTTTGTTGGGTATAGTGAACAAAGTAAGGCTTATAGATTGTATGATCCTCGCACTAACAACATTCTTGTTTCAAGAGATGTGATTTTTGATGAAGGGGTAGTTTATGGTCATCAAAAATACCATGTTGAGAAGTCTAAATATGTTGAGTGGTGGTATTATTGTTGATATTGATCATGGGAAACCATATAATACTTCAACTCCAAGTGCTACACATCCATCAGGAAGCCCCTTTCTAGTGCTTTGAGTTCAAGTACAAGCCCAAGTCCTAATAGAAAGGTCAGAAGCTTAGTTGATATTTATGAAAGAAGTGTTGTTCAATCTCATGAGGACAATCCTAGAGGTGAGATAGTACATTTTGCATTATTTTCATAATCTGATTTTGAACCATCATGTTATAAGGATGCATGTACTAATAAAGTGTGGGTGAAAGCTATGCAAAAAGAGATGGATTCTATTGATAGGAATGGTACTTGGGAGCTTATAGAGCTTCCTCATGATAACAAAAAGATTGGCACAAAATGGATCTACAAGACTGTGTCACCAAAAGTGTAGCCTTAACACTTTTCACTCATTTGGGCCCTTGCCTATGGATTTCAGACCTCTTTTTACCCCTTTCCAAGCCTTGTGCCAAAGTGTTGTAAGGTGTTGTAAAAAAATTCCACACTTTCCTAGGCTTGTCATCACCTAATTCAACCCTTTCTTATGCTATAATGACCCCTTAATGCACATACATGCCTTACTTTAGTGTGTTTTGTGAGACAATCCCGACAAGCATTAATAATCACTTCTTAATCCCCAATAATCAATCAAAAATTCCCAAGTGGACTAGGTCGCCACCTTGGGTGACCTAGTCCCATGTGACATAAAATTCAAATTTAACTTAATATTCTTTCGGGATTTTGTCTCCAAAACCCTAACGTTGGCCTCTATGGTGTTATTTCAAGAAAATTAGGGCACAACTTGTATAAATAATGGTTTTTTCCCTCATTTTTCACTCCTTCTATCTCATTTTTTCTCCTATCACATTCTTCTACTCCTCATTCTTCTCAAGCAAGCTAGGGTTTGAGTATTCTAAGTCACCAAGACATCTCTCTCAAGAAGCATCCAAGGGCTGAATCATCCATTGCTACAACTCAAGATCTATCATCAAGGCAAGGTAAAATCCACTGTTTCATGCTTCTTTACATTATTTCTCTATTTTGGTTTGATTACTCAAAATGGGTTTAACCAAGGCAAACCTCCATACCCTAACAATCAACAAGTTTTCCCTCTTAGTGTGATTTGCAGTCTTGTAGGCAGATTTGGCAAAGAACCAAGGTGGAAGAATCTTCATCAACTTGTCAAGGCTTTTCAAGGTTGGAGAAACCCTAGTTGAGGCTTAGAGAACACCTACAGACCAGATTTTGCACTTTCAGATCCGGATACCTAGAGGAGCAAAAAGTGTAGACCAAGAGCTTTAGATTCCACTCTCTAATCTCTAAAAATTCAGAAGTGGACTAAGTCACCAACAATAGTGACCTAGTCCCACTGAACCTATTTTTTAGAGATTTTGGTAGATCTGGATACCCTTTTGGTAGAAACAGGCTCTGGTGCAGTTTTTCAAATCTAGGACTAGGTCGCCTAGAATGGCGTAAGTGTCCCAGTAGGCTTGAATTTCAACATCAACAACATTTCCAACCTCCAATCTAGTTTGCAACTCATTCCTAGGTGCACACCCTTTTCATTTCCCAGCTTTTTATTCTATTTCATAATCTTTCTTAGGTCATCTTGTACATACTTTCATATCATTATGTGTTTTGGAACATAGTTGCATTCCCTAGGCTTTACATTAATAGTTAGTTTTTATCTTCCATTTTCAGCATTTAGGGCATTCCACACACATCACTTTAAGCCCCTAACTCCTTTGAATGAACTCACCGAGAACACCTTTACTATGAAAGAGAGTCATTCCTCAACCAAACTTCTGGGTGAAAAACCCTAGGAGCCCATTAGGGAATTCTCTTTCCCAAAATGCATGTTTTTGGTGGTTCAAAGACTAAGTACCATAGTGATGGAAGTGTTGAAAGACACAAAGCCAGATTAGTTGCTAAAGGATTCACTTAGAGGTATGGTATCGATTATGAAGAAACATTTGCACCTGTTGCACATCAAGAGACTATTAGAATGCAAATTTCCCTTGCAACCCGAAAGAAATGCAACATCCATCACGTGGATGTCAAAAATGCCTTTTTGAATGGGTACTTAGAAGAAGAAGTTTATGTGGAATAGCCACAACGCTTTGAGGTGCAAGGTAAAGAGCATCTTGTCTATAAGATGAAGAAGGCCTTGTATGGCCTCAAGCAAGCACTCTACACTTGGTATGCTAGAATTGATGTATATTTTCAAGAGAAAGGCTTTACTAGAAGTAAGAGTGAACCTACCCTATACTATAAGAAAGAAGATAATGAAATTCTTATTTTTAGTTTATATGTTGATGATTTGTTGTATATATGGGTAGTAGTTATGTGATGAAAGATAACTTCAAATTTTCTATGATGAAAGAATTTGAGATGTCAGATTTAGGCCTATGCAATATTTTTTAGGCATGGAGGTTTATCAAAGTAAGGATGGAATTATTCTTTACCAAATAAAATATGCCAAAGATATGTTGAAGAAATTCGATAAGGCCGATTGTAAACCAGCCTCTACTCCTATTTCTCAAGGAGTTGTGTTGTATAGAGATGATGGTGTTACATAGGTAGATGGGACATCATATAGAAGTGTAGTTGGGAGTTTAATATTTCTCACTCACTCTAGGCCTAATATTGCATATGTAGTTTCTCTTGTTTCAAGATATATGAAAAAGCCTTCTGAGTTACATATGAAGACTACAAAAAGAATTTTATAGTATGTGAAAGGAACTTTGAATTTTGGCACTCATTACTATAGTTCTAATTTAGATTTAATCTAGTTGGTTTCAATGGTTCTGATTGGGGAGGTAGTGTGGATGATCGAAAATTTACTTTTGGTCATTTTTTTACTTTTGGTTTTGGTTTGGTTTCATGGAGTTCAAAGAAGCAAAGCATTGTTTCTCTTTCTTCCATGGAGGCTGAATATGTTGCAATCACATCTGCAGGTACTCAAGCATTGTGGCTCAGAAAATTTCTTGAAGAGATTGGAGAAAGGAAAGTTCAGCCTATAGTGATATATTGTGATAGTATGAGCACAATAAAGTTGGCAAAAAATCTAGTGCATCATAACAGAACTAAGCATTTTGATCAAAAAATACCATTTTATTCAAGATTTGGTGCAAAAGAAGCAGGTAGAACTCAAGTACATAAAGACTACAAAACAGCTTGCTGACATTTTTACAAAAGCAGTGGCAAAGGCTCAAATTTTGATGCTCCAAGATCATATTGTGACTCCTCTTTGCATCAAGGGGGAGTATGTTGGCAATTGACATGTTGAGAATGATTCAAAAAATTTCTAAATTGTTATGTTGAGTGCCTTTCTTGCAGCTCTAAACATTTTCATAGTTTCTTTAGTAGTTTTTTAAATCTATCTTCAGAGAGCCAAAACGAGTTTCCTACAATAGAAAGGAAACATTCCTTTATTGACTTGTTTTATGTTTTAGCTTGTTGTGATGGCACTGAATGTTTTTTCGTATCTTAGTTTTTTATGACAATTTTGATCATATGTATTAAGCACAGTAATGTTGAAATGATGCTCCTCTATTATGAACTCTGCTCTATTTTTTAATATAATTATGTGTGCTTAAAATTTATGTGTGAATAAATTTGTGTCCCTTGTTTTTCTTTCATTCTGTGTTTTGTAAATTAATGCTATTTTTATTCTGGGACTATTTTAGATTCTTCAGTGACTTATGGCCAAAACCAATAGGTGTGGCATATAGTCACTAACATTATTGAAATCAAGTAGAATATATTTTTCCACGTCAATTATAGTTGCATGTCCATATCATATTGCAACATTGAGCAAAGTATTTTTGTATCACTTATCATATAATCTTGAATTCCTAATCCTCTCTCTCTCTACTTATATATTTTTTTGGATAGTTAAAATTACTTGTTATTTGTCCCTATTCTATTTGTGCGACAACAGCTACTCATTGAATATATTTTATCTATTTTGCAAGTTCCTATGGAGTGCTCATGCCATGGAGAGGAACATAAGAAGAAACTAAGAATGGCCGATTAAAATTTGCATGAACCAAATATCATTTTGAAATGTCTCAATGTTTATTCTTCATGTTGGCTAAGAATATACGTATACTTCAAAATTCACATTCATGCTAGATACACATGCACCTAAAAGAAGGGGTAGAATATAATAATAAAATTAGCATGTGCATGCCAATTCCCAATTAGTCTTGAGCCCTACCCATTTCATATTCACTTACACCTATTTTTATGCATTCAACCTTATCTTATGACTATTTACACGCATTCCCATATATTCAATATTTGCACATCATTTCTTAGTCTACATTCACACCCATGTCCACACACATTCATGCATTCCCTTAAAACTTGTACATTTTTGTCTTGGATCAATCCCAAGTGCCTCAAGATCACTCTCGAGAGGCTTGGGATTGACCCCAAAATTTAAAATCAAGATTTAAATATGCTCCCATATTTTCCTACTAGTTGTTATTGGGTGACTAGACACACATTTATGTGGCTTATTGTTATGTCTTATCATGTTAGATTTTAGGACTTATATATATATACAAAGAATTGCATATGCATGTCTATACATATTATCTTCAACCATTCAAGGTTAGAGTCATAAAATCAATTCACCCAAGGGGTTGACCCAAGAGAATTTGATCACAATCCAAATGTGTTTGTGTTTGTAAAGATAACTTTGACAACTTCAAGCATATTAGGGATAATGAGGGTGGGTAGATCTAATATTGCAACATGATGCTAGTTCAAATTTACACAACATTGATTATATCCATGCAGTTATTTGAATTTGTAACACTCAAGACAAGCTTGTGACATGGGATTGTTCAACCAAATTTTGAGAGCAACCCAATTTTAAAAAATTCATTATACAGCCTATACACATAAGAAAATATGATTCTCGATTATGATAAAAACAAACAACTATTTATTAACCATCAATATCAACTAAATACTTTTCTTATTCTTTCTAATTTCAGAATTAAATTATATAATGCATTACAACTTTAAAAATTAAATTTAAGCCATTACCTTATTTATATATAGCCTAATTGTAATTAAAAAACAATTTATTCCTTTAAAATTCTATAATAGTACATTTTACACCTGTATGGAAATCCTATGATGGTTTGCATTCGTCACTTTAAGTAGGTGTAACCGCTGGAGTTTTATTAATTTCTTAATCATTAAAATACATTAAATCTTCAAATAAATATTCGAAAATATAATTCGACCTTGTGAATTGGTTATACCATGCACATCTCATATATTATTTATTTAATTCTTTTTATTTTCTACTTTTCAACACGATTATATTTTGACTGTTATTTTCGTTAAATTGCAATCTGACATGATTTTTGAATTATTTTCTTAGTAATTTGGTTTTTAATAAGAATATTCAATGCTTATCTTTTTCTATAATATTCCCACAGGATAAAACAAAAACTGTAATTCAAGGAAAGGAAACATACGTGTTTGATTTGCCACCAATTTTATTTAAATCAAATCTGGTGGCTAAGCTTCTCCTAAATTTTCCAAACTCCACCAACATCGAAGCGTTGACTACTTTTTTTTCTTCCACGTAGACGAATAACTTGAAAAACAAAAACAAAAGTATACTTTGATTTCTGAAAAGTTTTATTTATTATCATATAATAAAATAGCCTGTTATTCTGCTAAAATTATGTAGTCAGCAAAAAGCAACAACTAATATAATATATTGATTAGTAATAAAAAATCAAATGTTCAGATCCATAAAAGACTAAACAACTTCATTAAAAATTTATAATCTACTCACAGCCAGTAGTCATGTCTAAATGTGTTGCGTGTCATATTTTATCTTTTACATTAGGATATTAGAGGATAATGTGGAGCAATTATTTTTTTGTATTCGAATTATCACATATGTTATAGTGGTGATGTTAAAACCGGTCAGCATAACAATTAAAGTACATAAAGATATAAAAAAATTATAGAGTTTTTATTGCAATCAAATTTAATTAGTTTGTTATTTTATGTAATGATTTATTAAAGTTTAAAAATATAATTTTAATTCATCAATTCATATTAGTTTACAAGAATCTAATCTATATGAATATGAATGAATCATTTAAAATTTATTGCATTTACATGATGTGTATAAGAATGAAGCATCGAAACATCCTAGGAGATTACCCATCCTAATACTACTCTAGTTCAAAAACATTTAATCACGAAGTTTCTCCACAATTAAACCTATTTAATTTGCTATCTTGTTTGCAATACCTTACACAAATATTATGTCTTTTAAACAATCATTTTAGAACTCCCTAACTCATTCATTTAAACGTACATATAAACCATCCATTATAAAATTCCATAACTCATTTATTTTCATCATTATAAATATTTTCTTATATACAAACTATATATTAAAAATTCCGTAACTCATTCATTTTCATTTAAATAAGATATAAATAATATTACGTTAACATCCAAATATACAATATTATATTTTCAAGTAAATCTAATTCACAAGAATCCATCCTACAACCACAAATAATCCATTAATTTTTTTTATAATTTTAAATTTTTCTAGTGTTATTTATACTTCAACTTCCATGTTTGTTTATATCTGTCTCTTACTAACATATATTTATTAATAATATATATAAAAACATCAGAGATATCTTTTGAGACACTATTTTTAATCAATTTTTCACATAGAAGTACAATAGATGCTTAGAAAAAATATCTCCAAATATTTTTTATCTATATTAATAATATATATAATTATATATTTTCAAATAAATCTAATTCACAGAAATCCACCCTACAACACAGATAATCCATTAATTTTTATTATCATTTTTAATTTTTATAATGTCCTGTATACTTCTAACTTCCATGTTTGTTTATATCTGTCTCTGTAAAACTGAAAGTGATAAAATTACGTAAGACGGAAGGGCTCTTTTTCATAAAAGCAAAAACCGTTACATAATCACTGTTTAACAGACACGAGCGTCGGTCAAATTTAAACAATAAAATCTCAGGTTACGTGGAAACCAATAGTTATCGTTTGAAATAATTTAAGAATCTCGTTCAGAATATTTCATTTCAGAATACAAGCTGGAGCACATATTACAAGTAGTTATTATAAACAATGAGGTGTGGTTGCCATTTACATTGAACCCACAGATGGGCTCCATGAATAAGCTGCCCATCCCAAAAGAATCTGTTCGAAGTTCAGAAGGTGAAACCGTCTATTGGTGAGAAGTATAATTAACAGAAACCATAAATGAGCCAGTTCCATAATTAACAGACTGTTGCGTGAGGGGCAAAGGCCTGTCTGGAATCTCAGGAATCTCAATATCTCCCTCCAACATCTTAAGAACCTCAACAATGGTAGGCCTAAAAGCCACCATAACATGCGCACACATAATTCCCACAAGAACAAACCTCTCCATGATAGTTGCAGGCCCAGAATCCCTTAGCCTCTTGTCCACCACTTCAATTCCTCTACCCGCTTTCACGAGATGCCACGCCCAGTCCGTTACAAGATAATCAGAAGCATTCTCCACAGAAGTATCCAGAGCTTTTCTGCCGCTCATTATCTCCAACACAACGACTCCAAAGCTATAAACGTCGCTCTTTTCAGTTAACTGACCGTACAGTGCATATTCAGGAGCTAGGTAGCCATGGGTGCCAGCCACACGTGTGGTCAAATGGGACTCCCCTTCGACACTCAATCTGGCGAGACCAAAATCAGATACATAGGCATTCAAATCGGCATCCAGCAGAATATTCGTGGCCTTAATGTCTCTGTGAAAAATCGCAGGCTGAACGCCATAGTGCAAATAAGCCAAACCCTTGGCCGTCCCGAGCACAATATTCTTCCGCTGAGGCCATGTCAGTGGTGCCTTAGAGTCTCTCCCAAATACGTGGTCGTCTAAGCTGCCATTAGGCATGTAGTCGTAGATCAGAAACCGCTGGTGCCCTGCCAAGTCATCGCTGGCTACACAGCAACCTCTCAAAGCCACCAGATTTCTGTGCTTTATGTTGTTGATAATCTCCACTTCGTTTAAGAAATCCGCATCTCCTTCCGCAGAGCAGTTTTGTATTCTCTTGACGGCAATGAGCTGACCGTCGGAAAGGGTTCCCTTATACACGGTGCCGAATCCGCCCTGCCCGATGAGGTTCCGCCGGCTGAAATTGTCCGTGGCGGCCTTAATTTCCTCAATATTGAACCAGATGGCTCCTGTGTTGGGCCTCACGGTAGCCCTTAAGAGGCTCCGGTTGCGCCTTATAAACTGCCTGTGCACAGCCGTCCGGTTCCTCTTCTCCCGGAGAAAATAAACCGCTAAAGCCACGCAAACTCCCAGCAAAACCCCAGCAGAGGCCACGGCCGTATAGATCAAAATCAGGCGCCCGCGGTTACTCGAACCTGGGACCTCTAACGGCAAGCCAAAGGCGCAGGTGGCCGTGGTCTCGTTCTTCGGTCCGTAGTCATTCACCAAACCCGCCGCATAAAGAACTGCAAAATAGAAGCATTTGAGACTCATTTGTGCCGTCACATTTTTACTCATACCCACCAGTGTACTCACGGCTTTCTGCGCGCTCTCCTTGCAGAGATTACAGGAGGCCAAATTGAACAAATCCCCTTTGCAGGCCGTCTCGATGGAAGTCGTTCCCAGAAGATCAAGCCAATCTTTTTTAGTCTGTATGCCGCTGCACAGATTAGGGCTTGATACATGCAAGGACGTGTCGTTTAGGCACTGGGAGACCAGGGAAGGGGAGACAGATTCTAAAGCAACCTGGCTCTGGAATGAATTGATACAGGCGTTTGCGGAAGGGTAGTCGGGGAATTCGAAATTTGATGAATCTTTGAGGTACTGAGCTAAGCCAACACCGAATAAACTTAGAAGTGTCTGACAGCATCCGTCTTGCTTTGTGTCCACGGATTGACAGGACGATTTGTCCCACGACATTTGACGGACATAATTGAAATCCGTCGGGCACGAGGCGCCATTTGCCTTTACAAATATAAAGAGTTGCAGCAACACTGGCCAGATTAGCTTGTGCATCTTTGCAATTATCTTTCTGCTGTCTGCAACCAAACCCTAGAAGGAAAGCTTCGAGAGCAGATGCCTGGTCTAAAGGTACGAACGGGAAAATTTAAAGCTGTTATAAATTCGCGGTAGCCTGCGGAATAACAAAGCAGTGGATGATCAGCCGCCCGTCATGGTCAAAGATGTCATTCGACTATTGTTTAAGTTTGCCGACCGATCACGTTTTGTTTTTTATTTTTTAATCCATATGTATGTACTTTAATTAATGTATATTAATTTTTTTAATAAATTAATACAGCATACATTATTTATCAAATATATATATATATATAAAAGTAGATACATTAAAATATGAAATTTTTGAAACATAAGGAAACTATAACCATTAATATATTTATTTTTAGAATAAATTATGTAAAAAATATGGAGATCATTTCATGTGTTTATTTTTTATTATATTTTTTATTAAAGTAAAATAGATACTTTGAGAATGATATTTTAAGAATCTTTTACATAGATTTTTCAAATATAGGTATACAAGTTTTACTTTAAATCTATTTAAGATTTTATTTTATTAATTTAAATATTTTTTTATGTAATTTGATAAATAAAATAGTAAAAATTTATTTCGCTAAATAAATATCAGAAAATTGATGAGCATAAATAATCTTTAGATTTTAAATTAGTGTTCAATAATCAAATAATAAATATCTTTTGGTAACATATAATTTTTGTTTTAGGATATAATTATCTAATTTCACATATGTGAATGTACTTTGTTAAGTTTATGTTGTCACATGAAATTGCATCCTGTTGAACGCATTGTTCAACATTCTAATGACACAAAGGGACTAACATCAAGGTGTGGGACCTTGTTAAATGAAGTCAAATCTGCAAAGAAGGTTGACTTCCTCTCAAAAACTAGATGCAATAATATTGGCCCAACCTAGCACTAGATAACTCTACACTAATCCTAATCTATCAAGATGCAAAAGGAAAAGGGAGAATAAAATGTTGAAAGTTGAAAAAATGGTGATGCACCAAGGTTAAAGATGTTTTTTCATGCCTATGATTGCACATAGTATCAACAAAACTACCAAATAAGTTCACAAAACTCTCTATTATGCCAATTCCTAAGAAGTTAAATGAAAGTTGGGGTTTAACATACACTAAGATGGAAAATATTTCTCCATAGTTAACTTCTTATACCTTGTTTAATAGAACATTCAATCTTAGGAAACATAGAAAAATTCATTTAAATATGAAATCAAGAAAATTTTCACAACATATTCAAGGTGAGAGAGGGTAAGATAGCAATCTTTATTGATAGAGAGGCATAGGCCAGTGTTATAGTTGCAAAAATGTAGAACATAATGTATCTGCAAGAGAAACTAGGGAAGAGCATTTACAATGAGCACTAAAGTGCCTTATATTCATCTACAAGTCATATGAGAGAGATAGGGCATGTGACTGGGTAGGAAACCCTAGCCAAAAGCCCTACAAATTAGGTGTAGACATGTGTACTTCAAATCTTAAGCTGAAATCCAGCTATAAATGCTCGAATACCATAGTCATGCCTCTACATTAATGAATCCATGGATAAAGAGAAGAAACCCAGGCCACAAAATCCATAGCAAAATCATAGCTAGGGATGGTCCTTTGACAAAAAAGCAGTCTGCAAACAATAAATGAAGCATAGGAACCACTTTTCACGTGGATTTAGTGAAAAATACATTTAAAATCATTCATGGATTTAGTTGGGGAAGTCACTGCAACATTAATGGCCCAATTTTGGGGTTCAAACATGAAAATCCAGCAAACTTCTCCAAAAGTCCACACGAGGTCTGAAGTTTCACCAGAAACTAAAGGTAATGAGAATGAGGAATAGAGAATGGATTTATACTTTGTCCAAATTTCTCTTGGAGACCCAAAATTCTAACGAGACCGAAAGAGGAAGCGACGACTCAAAAATAAAATGGAATCAAGACCCAATACTCTAACAAGACCGAAAGAGGAAGTGGGGACATGAAAATAAAATGGACATTTGAACTTGGTTCAAATGTCATTTTGGGACCTGATACTCCAACAAGATCGAAAGAGGAAGTGAGGAATTGAAAAGAAAATGGACCTCTAAACTTAAGGTCCAAATGTCCTTTCGAGACCTGATACTCCAATGGGACTAGAAGAGGAAGCAAGGACTAAGAAATAAAATGGACATTTGGACTTGGTCCAAATGTCCTTTTGGGACTCAATACTCTGACATGATCGAAAGAGGAAGTGGGGACTCAGAAAGAAAATGGACATTTGGACTTGATTCAAATGTCCTTTTGAGACCTGATACTTCAATGGGACAAAAGAGGAAGCAGTGACTCGAAAAGAAAATGTGTATTTTCTTTTCAAGTCCTTGCTTCCTCTTTCGGTCATGTCAGAGTATCAGGTTCTGAAAGAACATTTGGACTATGTGCAAATCTCGATGGGACCAAAAGAGAAAGCAGGGATCGAAGGTACATTTGAAAAAAGTCCAAATGTCCAAATGTGTTCCCAGTTCCTCATTCTCGATGCCTTTAGTTCATATCGAAACTTCAAACCACGTGGGGACTCTTAGACAAGTTTGCTAAATTTTCACGTTTTGATCCCAAAATCATCATTAATGGTGCAACGACTACCCCCAACTACCAAATTTGATTCTTGGAGCTATAGGAATAATTTTAAATGTATTTTTCACCAACTCCAATTGGAAAAAATAGTGCTCATTCTTCATTTATTGTTTGGAGACTACTTCTCTATTAGAGGGTCATCCCTAGATGTGATTTTTCTATATATTTTGTGGTGGTTTCTATTCTTTATCCATGGATTCATTAATGTGGAGACATGACTATGGTGTCAAGGTCTTTATGGTTGGCTTTCAACTCAAGATTTGAAGTGCACCTATATGCACTTGATTTGTTGGGATTTCATCTAGGTTTTCATGCCTAGTCACATGCCCTATCTCTCTCCTATGACCTATAGATGAATATAATGCACTTTTGTGCTCATTGTAAGGGTTCTTCCCTATTTTCTCTTGCAAATACATGTATGTTCTACATTTTTTCAATTGTAGTATTGGCATATGCCTCGCTATCAATAAAAATTATTATCATGCACTCACTCACCTTGAATGTGATGTGAAGATCTTCTTTCCTGCATATATTTAAATGGTTGTTTCTATGTTTCCTAAGATTGAATGTTATGTCAAATATGGTATAAGAAGCTAACTATGGAGAAATATTTTACCTCTTAGTGTATAGTAAACCCTAACCTTCATGCAATTTCCTAGGAGCTAGCATAACAGAGAGTTGTGTGAATTTATCTAGTACTTTTGTTGATACTATGTGCAATCACAAGTAGGAAGAAACATCTTTAATTTTGGTGCATCACAATATTTTCAACTTTCAGCATTCTCTTCTCCTTTTTCCTTATGTAGCTTGATAGATTAGGATTAGTGTAGTTATTTAGTGCTAGGTTGGACCGGTATTATTGCACCTAGTTTCTAAGAGGTGTTACACCTCATTGTTTGTTTACCACATACTATTACTTTTATGAATAAATATGTTTTTAATGTATGATTATATTTTTATAACTTTAAATGGACGAATGAAATGTATGCATATGCATTATGATGAATTAATTTTTAAATGCTTTAATGATGCTTATGATATATGATGCATATGATTTACATGTTATCAGCTAACTATGTACATGTTGCAAGTTAAGTTGGATGCAGGAAAGGTTCAAACCTTCTAGAGGGGGAGGGAGAGTATCACCCAAGAGAGGAGGTTAGTAGGGGAATCATTGGTCTGTCTATCTAAGTCTAGATGCACACACTCACTTGAATAGGATAGAGGAACCTTGTTGAGTTAGTTTAAGTTTTGTGTCGGTAAGTGTTAAACCAAGTTGATAGATTTTTGGTTGATAGAAAAGTTAGGATGGTTGTCTGTAATTATTTATGATCGTTTAGTCAATTTGAGTTACAATGTTAAAATCCTTGTGATGATCATGAGATATATATTGTGTATTTGAATATATATGTATGGATACGTATACATAGAATATATATGTGTATATGTGGTGGCGCATACATATGTACGTATGTAGGTATGAACATACATAGATAGTAATTATGTCTACATCTACCCATATGTAGATATGTAATACATATGTGAACATTCACATAGATATATATATATATATATATATATATATATATATATATATATATATTAATTATGTTTAAATCATGATGGTAATATATATATTTATATATTTTATATAATTAAGTGACTAATATATATATATATGTATATGTATGTATGTATATATATATATATATATGTATGTATGTATATATATATATATATATATATATATATATATATATATATATATATATATATATATATATATATATATATATATATATATATATATATATATATATATATATATGTATGTATATATATATATATGTATGTATGTATGTATGTATATTTAATTGATTGATATAGATATATAAATATATGTATAATATATATATTATAATATGTTCTCTATTATTATAATATATATAAAAATATACATACATAAATAATATCATATATATATATATATATATTATTATTATTCTAAAAATATGATGGAAGCCATGTTAAATGGCAAGTAAGCCATGTGATATGTTGGTATATATGCCACACAAAGGAAAGAGTGGAAACTACTTGTAATGGTTGTTTAAAATAATAAAGGCCACCAACATTGGCATCATATCTTGCAAGGGAATACATGGAAAAGGTGCCACGATAGAGGAAAATTTTAAACAGAGTTTCAAACACTATCGTGCAACATGTAAAAGGAGTGTGTTGACCAAGTAAAAGGCATGTGATATAACTGTGTGGAGTCCATGACTTGGGGCAACTGAGTAAGAGGTAAAATTTGAATTTGATTGGGACTTATACATGCCATTTGTAAAAACAAATCACTGTTAAAAACTGCTAACAAGTAATAAGGTTGCACCTAGTAGGCCAAGTTGATTTGGAAGGTTATAGAGTTGATTTTGATTCATGCTTGCAACTGAAAATTGCATACTAGTTGGTACAGCTGGCAAAGAAGTTTTACAAGTGGCAACAAATAAGCAAGGTATAGCTATCTTAAAGGGATCGACCACTTCTCCATTACATTATAAAAGGATGTAGTTTCTCATAGTTTTGTTGTTCATTTTGTAGTGCATTCATATTGT
The DNA here is from genome assembly GCA_007115665.2 of Sequoiadendron giganteum. Taxonomy (NCBI): domain Eukaryota; kingdom Viridiplantae; phylum Streptophyta; class Pinopsida; order Cupressales; family Cupressaceae; genus Sequoiadendron; species Sequoiadendron giganteum. The sequence continues at coordinate 676,214,004 of CM021104.1, read as the reverse complement.
TAGCATTCCAATAATAAACTTTGAAGAATTTTGGTAGCATTCCAATAGCACTTGTGTACTTTCAAATATCTCATATGAAACCACTTCCTCGAGTAGAAATTTATAAAAAAAAACCAATAAGATAGAAACCATTAAAAAAAATTATAACCGTGTTAGAAAACCTCCAAAAGATGGCATCCAACTTGGGCATGATTTCTAACATCAATATAATCACAATTTCATGTTGTATTTTGAACCTACTTTAACATCTAATCCCATATAATGTTCTAGGTCCATTTGAGCCTAAAACTTGGCCTATTTCCCCTAATCCAAGTTTTACCTAAAATTTAGACCATGATATCATTCTTGTCTCAATTTTATGAACACGTATCAAATTTAGTACTATTTCCTCACAATGTGATCACAACATAGTAGTGTTCCAAAAAAATTGAGTTTCAAATGTTCATTCCCCCTTACCTTCTTGTTCACACCTATTGTAACATCTACTTAGCAATGTAACACTATATTCTTGCATATTCAACCAAACAAAACTATCATTCCCTCTTTACAAAAAAAAAAATATTTTTTTCACTCTCTTGGCTCTCATGCTTGGTTTCCTTGGAGAAATTCTACTAAAATTTATATTGAAGGACATGAAGGAATCCATCTCCATAAAATTATCTTACTTTACATTGTTATTTGAAGGTTTCACAAGACTACACAACTTGCATATCTTATAAATCCTCAACGATCTTTAGACACTTTATGGTAATATTTTTTATTTTCTTGAATAATATTACTTTCTATTCATACTGCATTTGTCATTATCATTGGGAAAATATGTTTGGCATATATCATCACCTATTTGATCATTTTCATACACTATGGTAGTCTTCCTTGTAGACTAAGGTTGATAATTATAGTTTTAGGTTATGTTGTTGCTTTTAATTCCTAGATGAACATAGGATAAAATCACAGATGGATTTTATCATTTTTCTATTTAGTTGTTTATGGAGGTCAAAATACCAATGCAAGGGTTTGGCCTAAATGAAAACCCTTAAAAAGCCTCAAATAATTTTCCTTTTCCTTATCTTTGTAGGTAGGTCAAAAGAATTCAACTACATCAAGGTTTGCAAGTAATTTCATATTTATTTCACATTTTCATTTCTTTATTTAATGTTTATTTAGTCCTCTATTTCATTAGATTTACTCACATATTCTTTGAATTGGAGTTTGTTGGTATGTTTCCATTGAATCTTGTCTTGTAGATCGAGTGAATGTTTGGGTAAGATATATCCATTTTCTAAGATTTAATAGATACTCTAGTCATATAAATGACAACACAAAGTGTAGAATCTATGTGATGCATTGTAGTATTGGAACAATGAGCTACAACATTTAGTGCCAAGTTATGTTATTTATTCCCTTTTTTATTATGAAGTCCGCTTAGGTGAATTATTTCTCAATTTTTAGAAAATAATACTTTATCATTCTCTTTCATGCTCTAGTCAAATAAATTCTTATCATTTATGAAGTTTAAAAGTATTTATGATATTATCTATGCTATTCCATTCTTTCCTTACTATATAGATGAAAACTATTTTGATTTAAAATTTTACAATCTTGGAATATTTAATCTTATAATGAGCTTGCTATCACCAAATGCTTGTATGCATGTGATTTTTCCTCTTCTTTTCTCATTCTAGACCATGAATCAAGGACTCGTACTCAATTGTATTGTTTGTGTAGCTAAAACAAAAGCAAAAGGAGGAGCAATACTTCTCACCTTCAGGAGATACAAGCATTGCACCTCCACCAACACCATTTTTTTCTCTTTGAGCCATCAAAATACATCTTCCATACCTCATTCGATTGTTGTTTGCACTATCATTTATCACTTTTAACAAGGTTAAAGGCACCATTGAATCAATATCATGCATCAAATAAACACCCAAACCAATTTTTTCCACTTTTTGGTTTGAATTAGAGCTACATTGTCTTCAATTTCTTGCTCATCAAGTAGTATGTTAGGAATTCTTTCCATTTTTGTTTTAAATTCATGGAAAGCAGGGTGTTCTTCTTGATTGGTGATAGTTATATTTACATTAACAACATTAGGGACATATGTTTCTATGTGGTGTTTGGCTATAGGTTTTTATTTTATGGTTATTTTGATACCATACCTTGTCATAAATAACATGGGGGACCAATCTGAGGATAAATAACCATCTATCTTTGTAATTAAGTATCTAGAAAGGAACAAGGAAAAGTATGGTGGTAGGTCTATTACATAAATATCTTGAGGGATGGAAAAGTTTGGACAAGCATGCAAAGCAAGACTCAAACCTTTGATAGCCCCTATAATAGTTATGGTTGTCACATCTAGCTATACAACCCCTTTTGCATGTGGCTCATATTGAAGATCCAACCTATCCACAATATGTTTTGGCATAATTGAACTACTAGCACTTGAGTCTATCATACAATTATGAACCAAATATTTGTCAATGATCAAAGAAACATAGAAAGTTAGTGGATTTATTAATTTGTCTTGTTGTTTGAACACTTTTCTTGGGGTGTATTAGTGAGTACCACTTTGTGCTAATCCTTAGAAGGCTTGCTCAAAATACTCATATTTGACAAAACAACTTGCAAGAGATCCTTTTTCCCAGTAATAGATAATGAATCTCACATTGACATACTAATATTTTCTTTCTTCAAATGCTCTAAAATATTGAAAGGAATTGCACTAACCTTTTTCCATATTATAGGAACAACAATATCTCCTTGAGCTTGTATTGGTGGTGATTGAGTTCTTGGTTTCCCCTTGCTTGCCATAGTTTGATTTCTTGACAAAATTTGCACATTTGACCTACTATATGGACCAACAACTCCTTGGTTCATTTGAGGAATTTGATCAAACCCCTTATCAACTTGTTGTCCCAAATTTATAGCCCTTTTATTAGCCCTTGTGTTGGCTAAAATTGATAAATAAGGTTGATTAATCCCACAAAATTCTTCTCCTTTCCAATTTATCAAAGTTACTTCATTTTTTGTTTGTTCTTGGGATTAACCTTGTTGCAATAATACTTCTAGGACTGCATTAGAGTGCACATTTGGAGTTTTTTGCACCATTATATCTTGGTTTAACACTCCATTTGAGCATATGTTTTGATTATGAGGTTGGATACATGGGAAACACCACTCATAATCTTGTGCCATATTATTTTGGATAGGTGCAAGCTCTCTTCAAGAGCTGGCAGCATTAGGATTATATGCTTGCTAAGGCCTTGGATTAAGAGCTTACCTTTGACCTTAATTATTTGAATGACATGGAGGCCTATTTGACTGATTTAGTTGATATTGAGCTTGGTAAGGAGCTTGATAAGGTCTATAATTTTTATTTTTCTACCTCTTAAGGTTCATAGTTTCATTGCCAAATGTTTAGAGAAGGCCTTTTTATCTCTTGGAGTTCAAAATATTGTGTTGGTATAGCCTTTTATTGAGTAGGTATTTGATTGATTGTAGCTAGTATGGGGCTCATTGTAATAATTTGAGCATTCACAAGGGGATGTAGTTCTATAGAAATAGACATTTGAGGTCTAGTTGTTCTTTTTCCAACTTAAATAAGACTAATTTTAGCTATGATGGCTATGTTAAATGCATTTGGGAGTGTATTTAACTACCCATAAATTGTATCATTATATAAATGTCATTTTTTAATGCCCTAAAAAATATATAAATTTTGATTCATGAGAGGGTCTTACCGCTTGAGGAATTATAATCCAAGTCCTTTGGAATTTAAAATTGAAGTTCACTAGGTGTTCGTGTGGGGATCTTTTGATGGTGAACAACTACTCCATCAAAGATAAGTGATGTGATTTATCTTCAAATTCCTACATAAATTATTTCCCAGCTGATCCCAGGTAGTAATTGAATTTACTCACAAGTATCTAAACTATTGAAGAGCTCTTCCTTTCAATGAAGAATCCAATAGCCCGATAGCCACATTCTCTTGAGTGATATTATGAACTGAACACAAGGTGCCTACATCTTTGATGTGCTCTATAGGGGTAGTTTGATCTTTTGTAGTAAAAAATAGAAGACTATTGAGGGTATTCATGGGCGTTTCATTGTGTTGTTGTAGATTGAGTGGGTTGCCTCCATTAAAAGTAACAAATGCATGATTCCTATGTGCAACCATAGGAATCAAAGGTGTTTGATTAACAAAAATATGTTGAAAGGGCCTAGTAGGAGAAGGTGTGTAAATTTTTATTACTAATGGACTTGAACTCCTTTTATTATTGTCCCTCTTTTCCTAGGTGGTGAGAGTTGCAAGTAAAAAAAAATATTTGAACTCCCTCTTCTTTGTATCCTTCTCGTTTATTTTTATAATGATTTATTCAAAACCAAAGCTCTAGATTCACCAAGTATGTTCAAGCTTCTTCCAAAAGCACAAATTTTATGGTAAACATACCAATACCAGCAAGAGAAGAAGTTTATAATGGATTGAAAACTTTTTGTCCCACTAGACATGCCAAAAATTATTATCAATAAAATATGCACCCTTGTTGATCTATCAACTTAGCTACGTACTAAAACATGGGATGACTTCTCAAAGTGTGGGATTTGGTGAGTTTAATTCAACCTCTAGAGAGGGTTGGTTCCTTTGATATCTCATCTATGCTAATCCATCCTATTGTGGTTTTCTAAGAAAAGGGGTATAAAATGATATGAAATGAAACCTAAGACTTAATAAGGTGATGCGGAAAATTAATTTAAGACATATGTTGTTATTATATAACATACATTTATTCAATAACTAGCTTAAATTACACAACACAAATGTTTCCATACACCAATGCATCAATTTTTTACAATAAGGTTTGAGTTTTCTAATAGTTTTGAAGGAAAAGAGATGTTTTTCACAACTTAAATCACTGTTTGAAACTATCACATAGCTTACAACCTACAAAGAAAATATGTTTATTCTACCTAAATGTGTTGGAATGAGACAAAAATTAAATGAATTACATGAAACTCAGAAACATTCATCAATCAATAAGTTACATACAATAAAATAGCCATAAAGATGGAAAAATACTAAAATTTTATTACTAAAATGTGTCTTTACAATAGCAAATAGTCTGGAAATTATTTGAAATAGGAAATATTATTTCTCTTTCTAAAATTGAGTTACATGATGTTGGTATTAATGTGTCTCAACCTTAGAGTCCTAACATTATTTTAAATTGATGTAAATGAATTTTATTTGTGTTATTTAAATGCCTATGGTTTCATGTCACAAATTGGGACTCACCGGCTGAGTGGCATCCCTATTGGAGGTGACTGGATGACACATCATCATCCCCAGTGGACATAGGCATCCCACTTTTGAATCTATGACATATGATAGATTCTATGATGCGTCATAAGGCATCTTTGAATGCATGGATAAAGTTGGCACCCAAGATGGGTTATGACAGGATGTAAGAGAATTAGCTATTTTTAGTCAGTTATGATAGATTCTCTTACGGATCCTATGACTGATTTTATGGCAGATTTATGACATCTATTATATGAAAGTTGTAAGGCATCTTTCATAAGCTAATTTTATCATATTCTAGGTGTCCAACCTTAGAAGAATAATATTTGCATGTTTAACACTTGTAAGGGGTGTAAGGGAATGTTGTACATGTGTCCAAATGCATGTCCAAGATGTTGAATATTGTGCCATGTAGATTTGGATGCCCCTCACCTTCTAGATGCTTCTTGAAGCTTGTAACACTTTATTTATTGAGTGCCTTGAGTTGTAGAATGCATAGTTTTTTTGGAGGTAACGAAGTGATGCCAAAATCACTCTAGAATAGGTGTTTGTGTTGAAGAACTTATTGAAGAAGCTTCAAGTACTTGGTGATATCTTATATTCATTAGTTGAAGTAATAGAGAAATTATCATTCTTTTGGAGGGTGAGGTTTTAACCCGAAAGGGTTTTCCCCACGTATATCATTGTTGTTGCATTTGTGTACTTGTTCTATTTCCATTATTCTCTATGTATTTCATATTGTAATAGAATAAGGTGTTATTATAAAATTTTGTAACTCTCCCTTGATTAGATTAGTGTAGGAAGTTGTTTCCACTCACCCAACTTCCTTTCAGTTGGTATCAAAACCTAGCAAGCCTTGGTTCCTTTGTTGGGTAGAAGGGTTTTTTGAGCTAATATCTGTTTCAAAGGGAGTTTTGCAGAAGTGTGTATTTTGTGACCTTGTTGCAAGAAAGAGATGGAAGGCACATCTAGGAGGATTGAAATGGAGAAGTTTAACGGTGGTAATTTTGAGTTGTGGAATCTCAAAATGGAATACATGCTTGTAGACCGTGACCTATGGGTTGCTATTTTTGGAAGCAAACCGTCAGGCATGAAACAAGAGGATTGGGATCTCATGGATAGGAAAACCAAGGTTCTTATTAGACTCTATTTGGCTAATTTTGTTCTCCTGAACTTCCATGAAGAGAAAACTTGTGCTTCTCTATGGAAGAAGCTTGGTGATTTCTATTAGGCTAAATCCTTGGTAAATAATATTTTACTGAGAAAGAAGATGTATTCTCTAAAAATGGAAGATGGAGGGTTTGCATAAAATCATCTAAATGCATTTAACATGTTGGTTGCACAATTGGGTTATGTTGGAGACAAAATAGATGAACAAGACCATTGCATTCTCCTTTTGTGTTTGTTGTCAGAATCTTGGGATCACCTAGTTATGGCTATTGGAAGCACTAATTCCACCTTCAATATGGATGAGTTTTTTGCCTGATTATTATCTAAAGAAATGCAAAGGAAGTCTTCTAAGATGGCCAAGGAGGCCCTTGTAGTCTGTGGCAGACCAAAAGAGAGAAGCAAAAAGAAAGACAATAAATCCAGTCAAGGTCTCCAAGGAGATCAAAATCTCCTAGTAAGAAGTCCAAGGAAAAATGTTGGAACTATGGTGAAGTTAGTCACATTCAAAAAGATTGTGAGAAGGAGGAGAAGAAGAAAAATAATTATTTCTCTGATTCTAAATCTGAGAAATAATCCCAAGATGATGGAGAAGCATTTATTGCATCCTTGGCAGTCCATGCATCACATGATGTGTGGTTGATAGATTCACATGCTTCCTTTCACATGACTTCTCATAGAGATTGGTTCTTGGAGTATAAGGAATACAATGGTGGAGAAGTGTACCTAGGTGATGACTCTCATCTAAATATTGTTGGTCGTGGAAGAGTCAAAATCATATTTCCTAATGAAAGAGTGAAGAGGATTGATGGTGTCTTGCATATCCCAGGTTTGGCATGAAACCTGATTTATGCAAGTAAACTAAATGATTCAAGAGTGCAAGTTGTTTTATTTGGTGGAGGTTGCAAGATGAAAAGAGGAGCTATGGTGTTAGGTAAGGGAGTTCATATTGGCACTCTGTTTCAGCTTGATGCATGTATTGTATAATGCAATAGTTATTTTGATGTACCGAAGAAGAGACCTTTGGATTCTTCATCCTCACCTTCAGAAAGCACTATATCCTAAATGAAATCTTCTTCGCATCATTCCTTGGAACAAAAATCTTCATGATCAACTTACCTTCGAGAGAAAAAGTAGTTTTGACAACCCCTTTAGAAGTTGATGGAGGTTTTAGAACTCCTTCAATATTCTACAATGATTTCAACTTTTGCTTCATTGGAATAAGCTAAAGTTGCGATAAGTACTTCAAGCTTCGACAGAGTTCTTAAAACTCTATGAAAGACCGACTCTAAAAGGAAGACTTAGACTTTACTTTGAAGTATCGGGTGGGGATGAGGTTTTGACAACCTAGGTAGGTTTTGACAAGGTTTTGGAACTCCAATGAAAGACCAACTTCCTTCACTTACACAATAATTTAGATAAGTGAACATAGTTCTTTTATATGGGTTTAAAAGTTATGGCAACATGGTAAAATTATCTATTTTATTTAGGTCTAGTTATATTTCCCACTATGGTATATGTGATTCCAAGAGCTTTACCATACAATATTATTCTTGATAGACTATGGATTCATTTTGTGGGAATAGTTCCATCTACTTTGCATCAATCTTTAAATTGTGTGCATGGTAATAAGGCATATATAATTAAATCTAATATATATATCACTTTTAGTATTATCCACAAGTGGATTTTGATCATCAACCTAGTTCTTCTCTAGTACTTCATAATTTAACTCCTTCCTCTTCTCCAAATATAGTTACACCATACTCAACTCATGTTGATGATGTTAATGATAACTCACTTTCATCATCTACTTTTAGTTCTTGTCCTAGTGATGATTGGGGTTTCCTAGAGTTTACACCCTCCTTTTTGGTGGGTATAATGCCAATCCATATCACTTTGAAATTCCAAAAATTTCATTTAATTATTTTTTTGTCTAAAATAGTTAACACTTCTAATACTTATTATAATTATTCTTGTGAGTATACATCACATATTAAATCTATCATTAATAGTGATTCTTTTACTTTTAAAGATTTACAATCATGTTATGATCTTGGTTTTAGTATTTTTTTCTAAAACCAAGTATAAGGGAAATGGGTATGGTAATAAGGTATTATGATCCCTATAGAGCCTTATCTATATTACTCTACTACAATTCTTGAACAATGACCTCACCCTTCCATATCTATATACCCTAATTTCATGGATGTAAATATGATTTTCACATCTCTTTACTCTTCTTCTCTTCCTCTATTTGACCCTAATCTTATTATGGATAATGCAAATCTACCTATAACTCCTCTTGATGTTTTTTATACTAGACGAGTCTCTTGCATATTTCCTTGGGGTATATGCATATTTATCTTTCTATCTTCATGATTGTATACTTCCTTATTGTTTGATTGCTAACACATACTTTAGGAAGTCCTTCATGGTGTTTGATAATTTAGGTTTTCTTTCAAATGTCTCAAGAAATTTTTCACATTCCAAATCATCAAAAATATAGTATACTCATCATAGGTGATACAATTAGCATCCCCATGGATCCTAATAACATGTTGAGAAATTTATTCAAATCAAATAATGTCTATCTTAAATAATTATCTTCCCATCCTAAATATCTACATAATTTTCTCAATATCTTTGCTTGGATGTATGAAGATATGTCTAGTTTTGATACTAAATTCATGAAGAGATGATGAGGGTAGGCTAATATCAGTAGTGGCGCTCCAATTGGGAACACAAACTAACCACTTAGCTGAAGCTAAGGCTACTTATAATACCATTAAATTGGCTTTGATAGTGGTTTTAAAAAAGTTTGGATAGAGGGGCACTCACTCAATATTATTAGGTGTTTTCTTAACTTGAGCACCCCTAGTTGATCGATCAAATCACTAATTTATGATTCCCTAGGGATGATTAATACTTTCGATGATGTCAGAATTTCACATATTTTCAGGGAAGGCAATATGTTGGTGGTTTTTTTCGTCAACAAAGGGGTTAAACTTCAGTACTCTAAAACATGGGAAGGGTACATGTTAGTACCTGTTGAGGTCCTTACCATTTTGTTTAATGATGAAAATCACAAGTTATAAGGAAATATATGGGATGAGATTTTCATTAACATCACACATTTTGTGGGTAATTTGGAGTCTTCTCTCGTTGTCTATTTCTAGATATTGGAAAGCTTCTGGAGTGAAAAAGTAAAAAAATCTTAGTGAAGATGGGCGGTGGTCGTAGTTGTGTCAAGTCGCTCTGTTGTGATGGGATTAGGAGGAAACCCAAGGTGTGGCATATTATAGAGGATGGAGGTCTCATGCCATATATGGAATGAATCCATGGATATTATCACAAAGCAACCAAAATGTTTGTCAAAGGAAGGAGAAATAGAACTTTGGCTGTGTGAGGATTTGAGCTCACCATCTTTGAGGAAATCATTGTAAAGATTTTTGGACTTCATTTTCAAGGTAGGAAATTCTTCAAAGATCATAAAGAAAATGAGGAGGCTTTAAATTAGTTCTTAGGTAATGAGAGAGACACGTTGGTGAAGCTTTCCTCTTGGGGTTATGATAAATTATACATCAAGCCCATTTGAGATGAGGTAGCTTAGGTGATAATGTGATATATCACACTTGATGGTAGGTACATTACTATCCTTGGAGTGAATTTTAACTTTCTTAACCATTTTACAAGCTTCTTGTCTCTTTTCCTTTTTATATGCTTACTTCCCTTGATTCCTCTATAAAAGATCGTGTTAAAAACCCTAATGCACTAGTTATGCATGAGAGTTTGGTTTTGATACTACTGGAGTATGTTAAATCCCTTATCTTGGTTAAGCTTTTGAAAGGTAAAGGGAGTGTTCAAAATAATTAGAATTCTAAATCTATGCAATATTTCAATACGGGTTCTGATTCTTCAAAGTGATGATGATGAGTGGTACGAAATAGAGGTTAGGGTTGATTCTATGGAGGTTCTTTGTTCCTCCCCTTCAGGCACGAGTGTGAAAAAGAAAAGGAAGGTTCCTTTAAAGAAGACCTCACCTAGGAAGTAAACCAAAAGGCTATTTCCTAGTTAGAAGGCTCCTAGATGGGAGATGAGGAGGCTAGATGCAAAGTCTATAGGTGAGGAAAGAAACATTTGTATACTCTTGGTTTGATGTCGACAAAGGGAAAGAGAAGGTGGTTGAGGAAGTTATCATGGAGAAAGTTGATGAAAAAGTGGATTTGGGTCACACCCCAATGACTAGCCTAACCAAGGACACGTTTGATGCTACCAATATTAACCCTCTCTTGAAGGATTTTACATATCTACATGTTGAAAGGGAAGAGATATATGATGTTTTAGGGGTTGTGAGAGAGAGTGTGATGAACAAATTCAGATTGACCAAGTGGTTTCTAGTGGAACTTAACAAAGTCAATGTTAAAGTTCCTAGGTTGTAGGAGAATGTTGCCAAGGAGGATTGTGACCAGTCTACTTATGGGTTTAAATATTTAAAGAAAATAATTATGGATGTTGAGGATGCCATCAAAGAGCTCAAAATGGACTATGATCTCTACATGCAAGACATAAAAGAGAAGATTCAAGAGATCAAAACAAGCATGGAGAATCTCTTAAGAATCAACCCATTCTCTATTAAGAATCTAGTGTAGATATCATCATTGAGAAATTAAAAGAATTGAAAGATCGGATGATTGATGGGAACCTTGCTCCAACAAACTGAAGGATAAACCTACCAAATATAAAGGTAAAAAGATGGTGTTGTAAGGTGAGAAAGGTCTAAGTTCTTGTACCCAAGGGAGTAAAAATAATACCTTCGATGAAGAAAAGGAGGAATTGTTAACCCTATTCAATCATCATTATAACCAGGAATTGGAAGTGGCAGAGATATGAAATAGTTTTTTGTCTGTTTAGTTACTTTTAGTTTAGTTAATTTTTATTCATTATGGTTTGGCTACTGGATGGCTATGTTTTTATTTGGTATTGTAGTGTTTTGTAATTTGGGGTTTCACGTCCCTTAAAAAGCTTGTTTTTCCTAGTAATAAAAAGCATAGTGCTTTATCTCAATGTCCATCATATTAAATAGAAAATTAAAAAAAAAGCATCCAAAGGCTACTTCAATGGTTAAGGTTGATATAGATAAGCTTTTAAAAGTTAACTTTATATATTTGATAGACTATTCACCTTGGATATTGAATGTCATTTTTATCACTAAAATTAATGGCTCTACTTAAAAATGATTCTCTAAAAGATGACATTCCCCTTCTAAATATCAATATTATTGTAAACTTGATGGTAGTTCATGCCTTGCTCTCATTCATGGATGAATTCTTGGGATATAATTAGATCTTTATTCATCCTAATGATCAATTCAAAATTGCATTCACTATCGCTAGTGTACCTTTTTATATGTGGTCATGTCATTTGATTTAAATAATGTTGGAACATGCTATGATCCTTATATTTCATGGTTTCATCAATAATATTTTAAAGTATTATGTTGAAGATATCTTGGCCAAATCAATTTTGTTCCAAGATCACATTCATAATATCATTTTATCTTTGAGCGCCTCTAATTATACAACATGCAATTGAATAAAATTAAGTGTGTCTTTGGACTATATACATTAGCAAAATTTTAGGGTTTATCATAGTGCATCATGACCTATCAAGGTTGATACAAAGAAAATAGAAGTTATCATTAGCATGCCTCCTTCATAAAATATTTTTGAATGTGGAAGTCTTTAGGGAAAGATTTAGGTTATTTATTGATTCATTTTTAATTAGTGGATTGGACCATCCCTTTACGCATCCTCTTAGAAAGGAATTTAATTTTAATTAGAATGAGGATCAAGAAAAAGGCCTTGAATAACTTATTAATAGTTATTTGGCTAACCCCCTATCATAATGCCTACTATGCAAGATCATCCTTTTTTCCTTTGCATGTATTCTTCATCTCACACTTTAGTGACTCTTTTGGCTACATGCACTAGTACAGAAACAACAATATATGACTGGAAAAACTACCAAAAACTGCTTATAAATGACTGAACTTGGTCACGTGACCATTAGTAGTTTATTGCCAATCATATGTAACGTGACCAGATTGATGACTAAACCATTTTTAGTCATTTATTGGTTGTTTTGATTGATCGGTTTGGTCGTATATTTTGTCATTGATTTAGTCATTCATTGCTATAATCTGGTCACTTATTTAGTCATTCTTTCCAATGATATATTTAGTCATTGATTGTTGTAATCTAGTCACTTATTTAGTAATTTTTTATTCACTAATATATTTAATTGGTCACTTTTTTCACTGATATATTTAGTCATTGATTGTTGTAATCTGGTCACTTATTTAGTCATTTTTTTATTCATTGATATATTTAGTCATTGATTGTTGTTAACTGGTCACTTATTTAGTCATTTTTATTCACTGTTCACTGATTTTTGTCAATTGGTAGTATATTTAGTCAATTTAATTATTAATTGATGTCAATTAGTAGTATATTTAGTCATTTTAATTGAGTGATATTTAAGGATTTAAGCATAAAACATAGAAATACACATCAATCATCAATTGCACACAATAAGACAACCATTGAGAAGGAAAAATCAGTGAACTTTATTAATAAAAGAAAGGTGTTCTAATTACAACATAGAAATAGAGTATTACAATTGGTATTTTCAGTCACAAGATTGAAAATCTAAGTTACAATATTGCACAAAAATGATTGCAAGAAAGAAACTTCTCCAAAAAACTTCTGCAATGATGGAAATGCATGCTTGAAGCCCTTCAATGCGAGCACATGCCCCTTTCATCTCTTAAAACTTCTACAACATGGGAAATCTTCCTAGAGCAAGTTGTAACATGTAGAACCCAATAAGGAGAGTGTTGATTGTGTCCCATAGATGAATCTCTCTCCTTCAATGCAGTCAAAAATAACCCATCTAGAATATTTCCTCCTTTATATGCAATGTGCCATCTGATATGAGCAATAGGGTGCTACCTTTTTCCGCCATGAATGAAGTTGTGCCTCAATACAACCAATAAAATTACTGTTAGTCTCAATTCAAAAAGAATAAAAGTGCATTATATATTGCAAGTTTACAAAAGAAAACACAATAGAAAGATAAATCAATTAAAAAATTGTAGCCTTGTCAACAAATGCCTTAAATAGAGTGTTCAACATAGGCCTAAAATATGTATATTGAACCCTTGATTTTAGAACCTTGTTCAAAGTTTAAGAAAGGTGATATGCTCAAATTATAGAATGAATTTGACATTATAGAATGAAGGCTATCAACACTAACCAGGCTGGAACAACATTATCAACAGAAATTTCTTGGAAACCAAGCCCAAGAATGCCATCAGACTTAATTAGACAACAAAAATGTCAACCTTAGTTCATGTGTTGTCTGAGTAAAGACCTACACCATGGAAGAATCCATTTATACATAAATTCCAAATTAAGATGAAGAGAAAAGATCTTTGATATCCAATTGGGAAGCCTTAACATCCAAAAATTACTATCCTGATGTTTCACTACAAGTTTCCCAACTGTGACATCATCTTTACTTAAGAAACCGGATATTGATCCATTGCCATATTAAATCTCACAAGATTCTCCTTCACAAATAAAAAATGATATATATTATTTTTTTAGCAACTTCCTTAATATCCCCATGTAAGCAGACTAAACTAAGTGAGGTTGAGGGTTTGAAGTTGAGTACCATATTCTTAGTATGTGCTTGACTTTGATGACTTGTATCTTGAATGTAAATAGCAAGCTAGTTGCACTATAAAATCATTGTTAATCATTGTTACAAAAATAACCACAAAATCCTCTTTAACCAAAATAATCCTTCTAGATATTTCAGTTAATTTCTAAGAGAGCTAATTTCACTATCCAAATAGCCATCAATCTATTTAGTGTATATAATTTCTCAAAATTTAGAATTTGAATGTAACGAAACTAACCATAATTACCAAATAATTGACACCAAAATGTAGTAGAAAATGAATTGTTTGACAAAATGCCTCAAAGAGATGCCATCTCATGGAATGAAATGATATGATTGCATAATTTGCACAAAATGGATTTTGCAAGGAAGCTCTCAAAATCTTTGAATTAATGAAGCACTCTGGAACACTGACATTGTAAGCTTTTCTTGTGTTCTAGATGCATGCAGTCATGCAGGTTTAGTGGATGAGGGTTGCACATACTTCACATGTCAGTAACCCTTATTGCATTACATATATAGTTGATCATTAGGTGTGCATGGTTGACCTTCGTGCTCATGTTGGTTATCTTGAGGACACCCTAAACATTATAACTGAGATTCTAGTTAAACCTTTGGTTCATGTGGATCATATATGAATATAGGCTGAGTATTCCAGCAACACTGCTTTTTTAGTTGGATCCTAAAAATGTTAAAACTTATGTTCTTCTCTAAAACATTTGTGCAAAAGCAGGCATGTGTGGTGAGGTTCAAATAGTAAGGAGATTGATGAAAGATCTAGAGGGATTAAAAAGATACCTGCATGTAGTTGGATTGAAGGGAATAAAATGGTACATGATTTTTTGTGTAGGAGATAGATCACATCCACAAACATGGGAGACCTATACAAAAATGGAGAAATTGGCTTGGAAAATGAAGGCAACAAGGTATTTCCAGACTCAAGACTTTTACTCAATGTTGTGGAATAGAAGAAAAAAGAATCTTTTATCTGCCACCATAGTGAAAAGTTAGAAATTGCATTTGGTTTGTTAAACATGGCCCCTAGTACAACTATTAGAGTTGTTAAGAACCTTCAAATATGTTTTGATTTTCACATTGCATCTAAATTCATCTCCAATATTTTTGCAAGAGAAAATGTTCTGAGAGATATGAACCATTTCCATCATTTTAAACAGGGACAAGGTTCCTATGGAGAATATTGGTGATGCTAAATGAAACAGTTTCAAAAATAGGCTTACACTATAATAATGTGCACTACATCAGATATCTAGTAATAATGAAGGGACATCCATCAAAGCATAACAGTAGGGATTTTTTTTGTCATATGTTGTAGTTACAAGTGCCCTGCTAGACATACATGAAAATGTGGAAGCAATATACAAAAGGCAAGCGAACTGTTTCAAAAAAATGCCATAAAGAAATGTGATATTTTTGTGTTATAGTTTAACCATGATACTACACCAATTTTACATGATCCTTATGGTGATGCGGGATGTTACCACTATACCACACCGTTATTGCTCATCTTTCGCGGTAATGTGGGATGTTACTACTACAACGTACTGGTATTGCTCGGCCTTCGCGATAATGCAGGATGTTACCGCTATAGCGCACAATGTCTTCTTGGCTCTTACGGGGATGTGAGAAAAGTATTTGATTTACCATCATACCACACATTTATTGCTTGACCTTTGTAGTAATGTGGGATGTTACCACTACAACGCACCGTGTCTTCTTGGCTCTTGTGGTATGGTGGTATTATGAAACTTTTCACAATAGTCTTATGAAACTTGTCATGACCATCTACTACCTTGACACAACAATCTTATGAAACTTGTCAATATTTATGGGAACCTTTTAAATTACATCCAAATCTATAAGGAAACTATCCTATAGGGATGATAGTCCCAAGAAACATGGAAATGGTTACACCAATAAATAGTTAACTAGAAACCATGATTTTTCAATGCATAATGGAGAATATACACAGAGTTAAGCCAGTGAGAAAACATCCTTGGATAATTGTCATCAAAAGTATGACAATATAAGAGTTCATGGTAGAAAATCATATACCCTCAAAGACCTAACAGTCATAATAGACCTAGTGATAACTTTCAGATTCATAAGAATAAATTCATAAAAGAATAGATGCAAGAGCATGAAAATACACTGAGATGGAAGGGAAGTTGGTAGAGTTGAAGAATCGGACCTGTAGTGAGAAGGAGAACAAAGTAATTTATAGTCAAGAGAATCATGGCAATTTCTCAAGTGACTATATTTGGGTGAGGAGAGAATTTAGTGACAACATTACCATCAAAACAATAAGGATACTCAAAACCCTACAAACCCTAGGGCCTTTTTCATCACCTTGTAGAGATCTCAAACATGCATGAAAATATTTCACAGAGACTAAAATCGTCTCTATTTTTTATGATCCCAAAAAGTAACAAAAATTTAGATTTACAAGTGATGAAAAGTACATGGAAAGTATATTATATTGAATTTTTTTTTTAAAAAAAAAAATTACCATTAACTATCCAATACAATCTAACAAAATACAAATATACAATGAAATATTGTGATTAACAAAATGATAATTTTAACATTTATCTTAAGGTAGACAAAAAAATGTGTGCAAGTGAAAAATAACACCCTTAGATTATTCTAAACAAATAAAATTTTCATTTACATCATTTTCAAGCAACAATTTTTTAGATCCGTCCAGCTGTATAAAAATCAAATCTGCAACAATCTTAAAGATCTAAAGGTTTAAAAATCTGATATTTTTAGATCTATTCTTGGGTGTATCCTATAAACTTCATTGTAGAAGGATGGGTCATCACCTCATTTAGACCTGGATGTGGAACTGCCTTTGTTGTTTCCATAGAATCCAAAATAGGCCTAACAAATGCTGGAAGAAATAACCCTATAAACACACAAAAGGAAAAGCTAAATCAATAGTAATTTACTAATTTTCATTCAACTTCTCTATAATAATTTTAAGTACTCGATTATATTGTACTTTAAAGATTCATAACATGAAGTTTAGCTATTCAAATAGCTTAAATAATTTTAAGTTATAAAACTGATAAATAGGCTTTAGCAATTCAAAAAAATCCACTTCTAAATTTTTAAATATCTTTACTGTATCTATTTACCATTGTTAGAGAGTTGCAAAATATGAATTGTCCTCTATCCTATAGGACTATGAAAGGAAGAGCGCTATCAAACAGTGATTAAATCGTAACAAACAGTCCAAAAATAATGAAAGTTACTATCAAATGGTGGCAAAGATTTGTCCTCTAAGTCATTTGCACATGGTGATTAAGAACACAGTGAGTAAGAAGTAAAAGAGCATTGGATCATAGCACTGCAAAAGATTCATGGGTTATGCAACAAACTTCACTATTATTTTGATCACAAAGGAGATCGAGATAATAACCAACATACTAATGTGCACAGAGAATGTTCATGGAGTGCAAACTTCCTTACAAAGCAATTACCACAACAGAGTTTGAGGTGAATTGCACCTTCTATTTTATGTTGATATGGATATGTTCTAGCCTATAGTTAATTTTTGTAGCATAACAAATAGGATAAATAGTTGTTCATATACCATTGTTTCAAATTCTAAATTTTTATACCTTATTCTAGGAGCAAATCACAGGGGGGAGTCTATATATAAGACACCATTGTTTCAAAATCAAAATTGTTGGCTCTTTCATAATTGTTTGCTTCATTTATTTGATCTAAGACAACTTGTTGTATAGAAGATGCTCTCAAAATCACAATAAAATCCTTTATTCTAGGATGACTGTTCAGAATCTTCCCATCATAACAATGAACAAAAGCATCAATCATTAACCTAAAATCTGGAAGAGTTTCATCAAATTCTACTTTTCCACTCTCTTTTCCATTCTGAATTGTATTCCCAATTTCATCCATGAAGAACTTCCTCAGCCTGTAGATCCTGCTATTATCCATAACTTTACCAGGTGTCGAGGATAGCTTTGCACTTTTACCCAAGAAAAAATTGGCAAAATTCGGCCTTACCAGATCTTTGCATTTTGATTTGGTAAGGCCGAATTTTGTCGATTTTTGCTTGGGTAAAAATACAAAGCTATCCTCGACACCTGGTAAAGTTATGGCTAACAGCAGGATCTACAGGTTGAGGAAGTTCTTCATGGATGAAATTGGGAATATAATTCAAAATGGAAAAGAGAGTGGAAAAGTAGAATTTGATGAAACTCTTGCAGAGTTCAGGTTAATAACTGATGCTTTTGCTCATTATTATGATGGGAAATATTTTGAACAATCCTCCCAGAATAAAGGATTTTACTATGATTTTGAGAGCATTTTTTATACAGCAGGTTGTTTTAGATCAAATAAATGAAGCAAACAACTGTGAAAGAGCCGACAATTTTGAATTTGAAACAATAGTGTCTTATGTACAGACTCATCTCTATGATTTGCTCCTAGAATAAGGTATAGCAATTTAGATATGAAACAATGGTGTATGAACAACTATTTAGTCTATCTTTTATTCTACAACAATTAACTACAGGCTAGAACATATCCATATTAGCATAAAATACTAAGTGCAATTCACCTGAAACTCTGTTCTACCTAAGTATGATAGTACCTGAGCTTCTGGTGTTTCTAGACGAAACCTATAGCGGAAAAGTGTAATATCCGTTTGAAGGAACCATCTTCGGAGCTCTTCCCTGAAATGAGGGTTGAAAACATTAGAAGAAAAGAAATACCATAATTATAAAGTAACAATTTGTATCAATCCAAATGTCAGAAAGTATAATTAAAAAGAAAAATCCTTACAATTGGACCAAGTAGATTTATGATTTTATCTTTAGAATGTAGGGACTTTCTTTGTCGGAGCTTCACGACCTCAAATTGGACCAATAAAATTAATGATTTTATCTTTAGAATGTAGGAACTTCCTTTATCAGAGCTTCATGACCTCAAATTGGATCTGAAATTGGGCTAGAAAATTTATGATTTTATCTTTAGAATGTACGAAATTTCTCTATTGGATATTAAAGATCTCAGGTTGGATATGAAATTGGACTAGAAGATTTATGATTTTATCTTTAGAATTTAGGAACTTCCTCTATCAGATATTCATAAATTCCTATACTCAGGTTCTGCTTCCGAGCGAAAAACACTCGGAAGTGTTTCAGATCAGTTGAAAGTACTCTCCAACCTGGTTATGTCACTAATAGCAATCGAAGTTTGGCTAAACCATCCATACCTGAATTTTGCATCACGATCTATTCTTCTTGCACATAGAAATGCCACATATTAACCCCTTCTAAATAAAACATTTAATCATCATAAAACCATAATTAATAAATCATTTCAGTTTCAAAAAGAATCTGATGTCATTTACTGTCAAAAAAAAAGTTGTATAAATCACAAAAAAATCATGAAGCCTCATAAATGTAGCTTAAAGCAATTTTATAGGATGGGTTTCAGCATAAAAAGCTTTCTACTACAACTCTCATTGAATGTATTATAAGCAGTAAACAAAATTCTTCACACTCGAAGTAATGCAGTCAAACATTTATTCCAAAAGTATGTTAGCAGGAGTTAACTAAAAGTGATTACCTCTTGCTGCAATAAAGAGCCTATAACTTTGGTTGATATGTAGAGCAGTTATGTTATATCAATTATGTAGTTTATTCAAGCACATCCCATGTTTAATGGGTTATTATAGAGAGTGATCAATATTTTCTAAACCTTATGAATGTTACTTAAAGTGTACAACTTAAACTACAAACCAAGTTTGTTACATACTTGAATGCAATCTTGGGTTACCACAAACTATAATAATGTGATCTGCTAATAACCATTATGGAAAGTATTAAATTAAGACCCATGTTGTATAGGATACATTTCCCTGATCAGGTTTACATACCTTAATAATCAAACACAAGCTTCCCACACACTCTAGGATACAACCCAAGATCATACCACTACCTTGTCAAGACAGCTAATTTTTTGACCTAATATTTAATGTTGTTTTTTAATACCAATAGAAGAATTAGTAAGAGCATGACTAGGGTACAAACCTTATTCCTCCATAGAAACATAAACCATAACTCTAGCAGATTAGTGAGGTTGCAATACTAGAAAGATTGAGATATTGTAGCCAATAACAAGCACACTATGTAGCTCACTGACATTTGTAAATGCAATCTATGGTGAGAAGAATGACATTCACTTGAGGTGTGACAGTCAAAAAGAGGTTGAGCAGTGACAAGATAATAAAGCTCAAACCTTGCATAGTAAAGTGGAGATTTTAACAGTGAGTTTCCTTACCCCCTTGCTGACCTTAAGGGTTTTTCAAATGCTATTGGCAGTGTTAAACAAGGAAAATACAATCAGGGAATGACTATCCAAATGAAGTAACAGTGGTAATCATAGGTTCAATGTTTCTTCTTAGCCATTGTATAATGGAGGTAGTGGATTGCATGTTTGAGCAGTGTTTTGAGACTCATTCAAAGATGGGAGAATAGTGAATAATACCTTATGGACTATGAAGTAGTGACAATAAGGTTGAAGGATCTTAAGACCCACAATACCATGAAACAATGAGTCCCATGTAGTAAGTAGGCAATCTATAGGGCATCATTTGATTTTATAGAAGGATTCTCATGAAAGGAACCTTCAAGTGACAATGAGTGAGTTGTTTGAGATTGTAGCTGAGGGTGCAATATCCAATCTTAAAGGCAGTTAGAAAAGCAGTAAATGTGCAAGAAAATCAAATCATACACAACAAACAATTCACAATGTTATCTTGCATAATTCCTTGAGTTTGAAGACAAAAATATTAGTGTATCTTGATGAAAGTAGTGACCTTAATGGTCAATCACTGGCAACCATGGTTTAAAAACATGCTATTGTGCTTACGGAGGCAAAATTTTAAGCAAGGAAGTGAGTGGTGGTTTGGAACAATGACAGGTATGAAGGACTTGCTTTATATGCATATTATGTAGTCTAGCTTAAGACAACGTTCTTAGAAGAGATTGAAGGTGGATTATGGAACTCAAGGGTTACCATGATAATGATTAAAGAAAAGACTGAGATCTATTTAAAAGCCACTGTCATGAAGATATTAAAGATGTCACATTGAAAAACCTAGTTGTTGGAGTAATGAATACAGTGCCAAAGAGGATAGTGTTCTAGGGAACATTTAGGAGACTCCACATTATCTAATTGAACCACAAATTTTAGGGGAAAGAGGAGTTCTCTTTGCACTTCTAAGGTTTTTGCACCTAAAAGAAAAGAGGTCTTTCACACCCAAAACTTGGAGGGTTCATTCAAATATTATGTGTTAATGTGTGTGGAATGTGTCTAAGTGCAATGATCTAAATGTTGGAAGTGGATAAATGAAATAAAATATTAATGCAAAACCTAGAAAATGAACTATGTTTGAAAACACATTGAGATATGCAAACTTATGCTAAATGACCTAAGAAGGCTTATGAAACAAAATAGAAAATTGTGAAACTGGAAGTGTGCGCTTGGAAGTGAGTTATATATTGGAAAGGAGATTGGAAATGTTGTTGATGCTAAAATTTTGACCTGTCGAGACACTTCCGCCAAGCTAGGCGACTTAGTCCCAGATCTGGAAAATTGTACCAGAGCTCGTTTTGTCCAAATGGGTATCCAAATATACAAAAAACTCTGAAGAACATGTACAATAGGACTAAGTCACCACTAATGGTGACTTAGTCCACTTTGGCTTTTTTAACAGTTTGAAAGTGGAAACGGAAGCCCTCGGTCTACACTTTTTGCTTCTCTAGGTATCTGGTTCTAAAACCCTAATCTTCGGCACTGTAAATGACTTTTAGTGGATGTTTTTCCCTAGCCAACAAGAAGGTGTCTTCAACAAGCTTTCAATCCATTCTTCAATTATTTCCAAACCTCTAAGGTAGCTAAATTTGCAAACACACAAAGAGGGAAGGAGAAAATGTTAGATTTTAGGGCATGGGGGTTTGCCTTGGTCAAACCCCTTTTAGATAATTAAATCAAGTGATAAAATAAGATAATGAAGCATGAAATATGAGACAATGGGATTAGTACCTTTCCATGATGATTGATCTTGAATGTCTATAGTAATGGAGGAAGATTCAGCCCTTGAATGCTTTTGGAAATATGTCTTGATGACTTAGAATGTAGAAACCCTAGCTTGCTTGAGAAGAGTGGTGAATGAGAGATTGAATAATGAATGATAGATGTGAATTAGGGTTTAGAGACTTGTATTTATAGTAAATCCACCTAAAACACCCGTTAATTTGATCCCTAAGGCCGACATGAAGGGCAAATAAACTTAAACAGTAATTTTTCCTGTTCAAACCTCGAAAATAGCCCAAATGGGACTAAGTCACCACCTTGGGCAACTTAGTCCACCTGGAAAAGACTAATTTTCCCATATGGGTGACTTAGTCCCATAGGGGCCCTTTTGTCAGTTGGATTGTCCAAGAATGAAGAAATCGGATTTATATGATGATTTCACCAGGTATTTGATAATTAAGCCTTGGGATGCACAATAAGGGGTCATAGGGGCCTATTAATGATGATGTAAAGGGGTAATTAGGGGATAAGATGCCAAAAATAGGATCAAATTAGAAACAAAATTGTCCTTTTCTTCAAAGGTATACAATTTTTTGCGATACACTAATCACAAGAAAATACATCATTTATTTATTTATTTAAATTAAAATAAATCATTATGAACCCTATATAGGATACATTGATACTTCAAAAGCATCTGAAGGAATTTGAGCATTCTAAACCCTATATAAGATACATTGATACTTCAAAAGCATCTGATTTATTTCTTTTAATTAAAATAAATCATTCTAAACCCTATATAGGATACATTGATACTTCAAAAGCATCTAAAGGAATTTGAGATTATGCAAATATATGTTAATTAAATACCTAGATTACAAACAATAGTGCGAATAATGTAACCCTTATTGAGCTGAGCAGGAATGAGATAAGCAGCAATGAATCCTATGCCTCATGTCACACACATCTCCTTACCATTCTCTATCATTCTTTACTGAAACACTTCTCCATTTTGGTGGGCTATGCCTAAAAATAAGGTTTTGACGAAGGTTTTAGAGTATGTTTATTAAAATGAAAACTCCATTTTGGCAGGCTATGCTTGAAAATAAGATTTCAATGAAATTTTTAGAGTATTTTGGCGGGCTATATTCTTGATTCCTTAAATGATTTATTCAAATGGATTGTGACTAAATAAATGACTAACTATTTAGTCATTTTTATTTGTGTGACTAAATAATTTTTAGTCAACAAACAAATTAGTCATTTATTTACTCATTTATAGCTGAGTTGCAAACAATTAGTAGAATTTAGTTATTTTTAGTTGTTGTGACTAAATTTTTTTGTCACCTAGTCATTTATTTGCAAAATTCTACTAGTGATGATGTTGAATATAGAGAACATGTGGTTTACTACATTAGTCATACTCTATTATATTATGAAACTCGTTATTCTCCATTGGAGAAGTAATATCTTTCTCGTGTGTTTGCAATGCATAAGCTAAGGCATTATCTTCTCCAAATCTAGAAATTTATGTCATCATTAAATTTGACCTTATTAAAGATATATTCTCTAAAAAATATTTAAATAGTTGTTTAGCTAAATGGGTTATGATTCTGGGGCGGTGGGCCTAGCTTGATTGGCTAAAGCATCCTATTGCAAGCAAGAGGTCATGAGGTCTAGTCTCCCCACTATCCCTGTGGTACTGGAGGGTGTGTCGCATCAATGCCACTGGTCACGTGAATTTTTTTTACCAAGCGCACTGCAGTTTATAGGGGGGATGGATACCCGACCGATTCCTGCAGTCTAAAAAAAATGGGTTATGCTTCTCAATGAATTCAATCTTAAGTTTATTTCTCAAAAATAAATAAAAGGAAAATTTGTAGCTAATCATCTAGTTGATGCTACTTCTCTATTTTATTTTCCTAATCCTAATTCCATTCCCATTGACCATATATTTTCTCTAGATATTGATCATCCATAGGAGTTATTCTTTAATGTATCTAAGTGTCAAACTAGCTTCAATGATAGTGTGATATTCATACCCTCCTTTGGTAATCCAATTCCCCTTTCTTTAAATCTTGACTTCCAATGCACAAATAACATAGAACAGAGTACAAAGCCATTATTATTGGCTTGTGTGTTCCATTTTTTATTAAAATAAAATTTATTTATATCTAAGGTGATTCTCAATAGATTATAAGGAAATTCACTTGACCCTATCAAAAAAACAAGACACCTCTCTCAATATTGTGAATTTGCTTTAGTACTACTTCATTTTTTAATTAATATTATTCCACATAAAGATAATTATCATGCAAATCCAATGGCTAGTGTTGCTTTCTCTGTACCTTTTGATGATATAGGAAATGACTTATCATTTTCTTATTTATTCACTATCTTTATTGGATATCATGGATAGTTCATCCTTTGACACTCTTTTTTTGTGTTATAATTGATTCTAAGAAATGATTCTTACATTTATTTAATAATTTAATGATGATAGATTCCTCAACAATTATTCTAGCTCATAAAATGCTACACTATTCTTTTTAATGTCTTATATTTGTATTCACTATAACAGTCTTCTTCTTCACTGTTTGATTAAATCTAAAATACTAGTTTTCCTCCTAGAGGTCCATTCAAGTGCTTGTTGGGGGGATTTTGGTAGTAGAGCCCTAGTCAAAAAATTCTACACATGTGATCTACTATTGATAGAGTATGAAATAAAATTCTTTTTCCTTTGTCAAGAAATGCCCTCAATGCTAGAAATGCAACAATCTTATTTGAGCTCCTACACAAGAACTTCATGCTCTAACTTCTCCTTGGCCATTTTATTTTTGGATCTTGGATATAATTGGTAATATTTTTCTACTTTCTTCTCAAGTTTCTTTCATTATGAATACTATAGAATAATTTATAACTATCTCTTCTTGATAACATAATTTCTTGATTTGGACTTCCTTCTAGTTTTGTTTCTAAATATGGTACATCATTTGAGAACAAATACATGAAGAAATTTATCAAGAATTTATGTATTCAACATCATTTATGTACTCCCTACTACCTTGGTCTAATAGTTAGGTCGAGGCTTCAAAAATAATAAAATAAATTCTTCATTAAATTGTTAATAAACATGGTAAATATTGGCTTTGCACAACTTTTGTATGCATTATAAGCCTATCACATGAGTATTTGTAGGGTTTTTGGAACTACCCAATACAATCTTGTATATGAGGCTAATACCATCATTCCTTTGGAGCTTTAAAAAATAATGCTTACAATAACTTGAGATGCTCAATTGGAATCATATTAAATCTTTCAAACATCTCTAGTATTATCAAAAATCTCTTAATCATGTATATAATTAATGTTTGTAAGTTATTGTTCTTTCCAAATAGATTATTTGGTTCTCTATGAGAACCAATGTAAGGAAAAATTCAGCCCTAGCTAGCTAGGTCCTTACATTGTCACCTCTATTTATAGTTCTAGAGATTATGGATTCTCTACAATGAATATAAAGACTCTCAAAGAACCCATAAATGTAATGCATCTTCATCACTTTCATGCTTAATTCTTCTCTTCTCATGTGATATTTGTATACCACTTAATACTATAGGATTGATTTTTTTTCTTATATTATTATCATTTGCATAATCCTCTATGCTATGATATTTATGGGAATTTTATATTTTATATGAATATAATATTCATTTTCTTAAAACATAAGGTGTTGAATTATTTAGTATTTTCCAAACCTTACAATTTTTCACATGGTTATTGCTTATATTCTTGACATGGTTTAAGTTTTCTTGATGATCTCTCTTCAACTTCTTGTCTATCTAGGGGTCTTGATTCATTTTTTTTAGGAATAGAAGGAAGACAACTCACATATTTCTTTTTTGTATCTTTAGCATACAAGATAATTAATTATGGCTTAGTTTATCTAAAAACCACACTTCTATCATATATTAACATATGTGCAATAGGATCTCAAAGCTTGTATTAATTCACTCCATAACTACAATTGATGAAGATGCATTTAACAACTTTGTTCTCTATTTTTTTTTGCTTCTCCCTTGGCACATATGCATAAACCTCACAACCAAAAAAATTGATACATCTTAATGAAATATTGTAACTTGACCATGCCTTTATGCACATTCTGTCCACATGAGCTTATGGATGAGATATTTTTATTGAGTGACAAGAACTGACTACATCCTCAAGCCAAAAATTTTGTTTCAATCTATATATCCATTAAGAACATTCCTAACCTTTCCCATTAGTACCATGTTCATTTTTCTAAGGAGAATACAAAGTTATCTTTTATTTCTAAATATCACAATATTTATAAAATCTATCAAAATCATTAGAGAAAAAATTAGTCATTGTCAATCATTAAACATTCAATTTTATTTCCAATCTACAACTCAACCATTGCTTTAAATTATTTAAAATGACTAAAAAATTTAGATTTAATATTTAGAAAATAAACTTGTGTCCTTTAGATTTAATCATAAATAAATAAAACATAACATGTGGATTTTACGATTGAAGAAACTTCAATACAACCAAACACGTTAGAATGAATAAGATCCAAAATACCAAAAGATTTATGAGAACTCAAATAAAATTGGACATAGTTTTGTTTACCATAAATATAATGTTCACAAAGATTAACTCAAGATTAAAATTTATCTATTCTTCAGCAATATTTTTATTCTTCAATATCTATATAACATTCTCTTCTATGTATCCTAATTTGTGGTGCCATTGTATCTAGTATTTTTTGAAGGTAACTTAGACTCAATAGAAAGAGCACCCTTAGGTACCCAAAATTTTATAATAATTTTTTAAACAGGATACCAACTCTTAACCCAATAAATAAGGAATAGATTTACTCTTCAAAGAAGTACTATTACACTCAACAATGCATGCATCAAGTTGAAACAAAGTTCCCAATGTAATGCCTCTAGCAATCACCATATCACCTCTTAACATTTTAAGACCTAATTTAGAAAACATCACTTGGAAACCTATAACTATTGATTTTATCATAGATAATAGATTATTTGCTAATCCAAGGATACACAAGACATCATGAAATATCCTAACCCTACCATCAAGAAATTTTATCTAAATACTATCATGGCTAATAATAGCTAACTAAAAATTATAAGCCATGTACATCTTGTTGGCATGATGTTTTTTCATTGATGTCAAAGGTTCATTCGGTTTTTAATGTTCTCCATGGATCTGAGGGAGGTTGCTTTATCTCATGGTGTTAACCTAGTTTGGTATCGTTTTTCATCTTATGGTGCTTCTTATGATGCTTATTGCAATTGCAAAAGGTTCATGCTTTCTTGGTCTTCATGTTGTATTCATGCAAGGACTTGTGATAAAGTGTCACCTGGTGTATTATGTGGCTTAGATATCCTATCATGATACAAAATATGTTATAAAATGTCACAAGGGTATCTTTATTCAACTGGAGACATTGAGTAGTGTTGATGTCAAGAATATGAACGTAAAAGTTATCATATATTACTTTTGGAGCTCATGAAGTCTTAAGTGAATTACAAGTGCTCAATCCATTAAGGGTTTACAATAGTTGATCTTTGGTAACATGCTTGGTTTAAAACTCTACATGAAATACTTTAAGGAAGGTTTTATAGAACCTCGAGAAATGGCTTTCTATGGTTCTAGGATTTCATGGTGGTTGTTAATGCAAGTTTTTTTCATACATTAAATGTGAGAGGTAATTTATTATCATGATACCAAGATATACTCTAAGCCATTATTCACTTCAATGTTGAATCTTTGGTTATATCCCCCATGGGTATTTGATAGTTGAGAAATATTTTAGTTCAATGTTTTGAAAGCAATAGGAAAACTTTGACTGGAATTTGAAGTGATAGGGCTTTTGGTATTCAGTTATACACAGTTTTGTAAACTTTTTTTTCACAGCGAGGGTTGAGATGATGATGCAAGGGTTTCCAGTAATTTGAAGATCTACTCAATAGTAATTGTAATGGTTACAATGATGATAAAAAATAGAAACCCATACATGTAGATATATATGTTAAGTTTTTCCTCTCATCTCTTTTTAATACTTTGTAGCAAGGTCAGCATGCAAACTTGAAGTTTAAGAATGTACATAATGAAAAGAATGGGAGATTTGTAATGAAAATGTTTGATGCTAGAATTATGAAGTGAGAGGATTATAGAAAATGATGGTATCATGCTTTTATCATTAATTGAAAAAGGAGGATTTGAAGAGTAGAACTTGAGAGAGATATACTGTAAGAGTGAAATCTATGAGAGTTTTTGTTGATTATTGCAAAGAAACTATGTTTGTATCAAAACTTGCACAATTGAGTGATGCTATTGCTTGAAGATGAAATGAAATTGGTGAGTAAAGGTTAATTGTTCTTGATTGAGATATGATAGACTAAGCTGACTAAAACTTTTTCAGGTACTTTGAGTGATGAATTTGTTATGAATAGAGCAAGGTAAGTGAATGGTTCAAGTATCTAAGGTAGTATATCTTTCATAAACAAAGTATGGTGATAGCAAAAGAGTGAATGAATTATGTTGAATTGCATCTTCAGTTTATTATCATGTTGAAACGGGGTTGGTTGAAACTTGGACAAAGCAGTTGTAAATTTTTCATTGAAAAGATGATAACAGGGTAGAATGATGTCAAAATGAATGGGTAAGGGTGAATATTTATAATGAATTTTTTGTTTGAGCAATGATTTGAAGTGAAACAAATTAACCCCCTGTATATTTTTTTCCCCTTTTGAAGATTATCAATATGACATGGATTTTTTGTCAGTGAGGCTTGAATGGTTGTCAGTGAGACTGTATTATGCTAGTGAGGATGTAACTAGTGAGGTTCCTTAGCCAATGAATCATAATTTGTAGCCAATGAGGCTCTATAATCAATGTTTTTTATTAAGCCGATGAGGCATTTTATTGAGTGGTTTTTTATCCCTATGAGGGTTTTCCACTCATGAAAAATATTGTGTTATGATTCTTTTGTGTTCCATGTGATAATCATGTTTCATGCAATTTGGTTTTGCTGATTTCTTTATCTATTTTGCAATATTTGAGTTTTCATGTTGTTAAGGATCTGCTATTGGCTATCACATTTGGTTACACTCTTGAAATTGAACATTCAATGATTACAAAGAGATTATGTGTTTTGAAAATCTATTGAATTGAAGTTGATTATTGAAACATGATTCACCGCCCCCCTCTTAGTGTTTCATGTACTCCAACAAGTGGTATCAGAGCTAGACCCTTGCAAAAAGTTTAACCAACTTAAGGGTTCCTAGTAGTGGAGTACAATGGGAAAGAGGTATATAAATAAAGTTTCTAAAAAGGAGAAAGGTCTGCATCAAAAGAAAAAGGAGTCTATTATAAAGGTTGATGATGTTTCTAATCTTCTTGGCTCTAAAGAATGTCAAGCAGAAATAAGTGATGAATCTCAGTTCATAGAGATTACAAATGTATATCAAAATGATCAAGAAATCGATGAAGAAGGAAACATCTTTGTGGGTGAATATGACTCTAAATAGGAGTATGATGAATAAGAGTGTGAGTTTGATATTGAAGGTTAACTCTTGTGTGCCCTAGATGTGATCAAGCAACTCAAAAAAGAGAACCAGATATTAAAAGACCAACTTCGACAAGAAAAAGATTCCAAAGACAAGGTATGTTAATATTTTGCAAACGTTTCTTTAGATCTTCAAGAGGCAATGGTACAAGTTGAAGAATCCAAAAGAGTAGTTTATTTTACAAAATCTTATCTTGAAGTCAAAACTAATGAATTCCTAAAACTAGAATTAGAAATAGTCTCTTTGAGAAAGGAATTGGAAAAGGCATCTTCTAAGTTGCACAAGAATCTACAATTTGAAAAGAGTATTGAATGCTTAAATGACATGTTGAGGAAGAAAAAGCATCATAAGGACACTACTGGTCTAGGTTATGAAGAAGGACAGTGTTTCAAAGTTAGAAATTCTCTTAGGAAGAAGATAGACCTGAATTATCATTCTGCTACTCCTGAGGAAGACAAGAAGAAAGCAAAAGATAAATTTGCTAATGTTGGAAGAAGAAGAACAAACTCAAGACCTCAACCTATTAGACAATCCCATTCAATAAGGTACAATTTTTCTTTTTCTAGTTACTACTACTCATGTTTTGCATATGGTCATAAAGCATTAGAATGTTGGATGTATGAAAGAAAAAATGATTGGCAAAAGGGTTTTAATAAGTTGGCATATAGAAAGAATAATGTCACATGTTTTAGATGTAACCATATTGGTCACATTCCAAGAGATTATGGTAGAAAAGTTCTAAATGGTACTGTAAGATTCCTGAGAAGTTATCGACCCTTGATCATGCACTATAGATGTAATGATTTTGGACATAGAGCCAAGTTTTGTAGAAGTCGGTTGAAGAAATCATATGGAAACAACAAGAAGATAGATGACCTGATTAAGCAAAGGAAATAGCCTTTGAAGGTTTGGAGAAGGCATGATAAAAATGAAGAAAGCCCTAATCATGTGCATATTGCACAAGGAAAATCCCAAAGTGCATAAAAGGTAACATGAGGTAAGGGGGAGTAGATTAGTGTTTTATCTTTTAACCCCTTTGAAAATTCTAGAAGAATGTGTCAGCAGGAGAAGGTTGTAGGAATCAGGATTGTGATGAAAATATATCATGCATGTCATCATAATGATCTTCAATATTCAAAAGAGAGATTTGGATGTCTAAGACAGTGATGATGTTAATTTAAGATGCCAAGATGGCAGTAGACGGTATGACAATATTCTTTGTTTTCTACTTTCATGCTCTTTGCATTTTCATAGTTCTTATGTTTGAGGTGACGGTACTCAATGCTCTTTGCTATTGTTCTTGACATAGTGCAGCCATGCTTGTGACATTTGTTTCATGGTAGCTTTCATGATAGATAGTGTGTGACAATATTTTTTTTCTGAGGATAGTGCTCTTTGTGTTGCTTTGCCATTGTTGTTTTCATATTGCAGTCATTTGGTGTTTTTATTTATGATGATACAATTTTTTGACAATCCAATCCATAATGGTTTTTATGCCTCATAGTTCTTTATCTCAGCCAAACTAACAAGATATTGTTACTTACAGTGGTGTAGGGACAGTGCAAGGACAAAGGTAACAATTATATTTGTTGACAAGGATAGGACAAGATAGTGATCTCTATCATAAGAAAGTGTTCTTTGTCATAGTTGTCATGATTATCTTGTTTTCATTTGGTACAGTACAATGATTCTTTAGTTGGAATAGTGCATGATAGTGGATAAGAACTTTTGTTGTCATTCATTCATGGTTTACTTCTTCGATGTTGGTGTAGTGATTTGATTTTCTGATGACAGTTGGAATTTGACAGTGCTCTGAGTTTTTCAACTATTTTCTTTGATGATGAAGTTCATTCACTTGTTTGGGGTAGTGTGTCAATTGCTTGGATATCTATGTACAATGGTTGGTATGTTTGGTAAGCAGCGGATTTTGTGACAGTGATAAGCTTTTTCAAGTTGACTCTCGAATAAATGACAAATTTTAATTATACCAATGTGCAAAAGTTCTCATGACACTACATTTCGTGTCATGGTCCTTATTTGTTCAAGGGGGAGTGATTAATGTTTGTTGTCAACCATGTGTTTCTCTAACAGTGACAGTGACCTTGTTCGTTGACAGTGTTTGAGGTGAATGTTTGGTCTGCTATGCCTTGATGGTGATATGGTGCAATTATTCATGTTTGGTGGAATAGTATTCAAGTTTTCTTTTGGTGCAGCTTGGTTGGTATATTGACATGGCTATTGGTGATAGTATTATTCATGGTGCATGATAGTGCTTTGGAATTTTTTTGGAATACCATTTCTTGAAATATACAGTGTTTGCTTGGATAGTGGTACATAATCTTTCTACAATCATACAATGACAATGATATCATATAGATTCATTCTTTAGATTCGTTTCCAGTAGTTGAATTGATATCTTGATGAGAAATCTTGATGTGACAATACTCTTGTGACAGTGTAAGCTTGATTAATGATAGTGTATTTTGTTGAGTATTCTCTTGTCTTCAATAGTGCCTTTGGTTCAATGCTTTGGAGAGTAATGTATCCCTTTCTATTATTGAGTTTATGTTATGTTAACTGTTTCATAGTAACCTTCTTTCTTTATATTAAGACAGTCACTCTGCTTTACTCATCCCATAGTGCCATGACAATGGCCAATATGTTGGTAGTAGTAGCTCTATACCATCAGTGCCAGTGATGAGTCACTCTCATTGATAAGTGGTTAGTGATTTTATGCTTTGCACAGTTGAGGTAGTGGTCTTTACTCATATTACATTTCTTGATAGGTGTAAAACATGATTTGAGATGAGGTGATATTTATATATCTGGACAGTTGCAGCAAATTCATTTTGCTCTCGTTCTTGGATAGTGAAACCATTGTGGAGTTCATTCTTTCTTGCTTATGATAATGACTTCATTCCTTAACAATTATTTTAGTAATTTTGGATAACACTTTCCATGAAATGTTACTAATGGAAGTATAAGGTTTTGAACAGTCATGAGATAGTGATATGATAGTTAGTTTTCTTGAGAGCATCCTGCCAGTATTATGATAGTGCTAGTGTTATGACCATGCTCTATTTTTCAATTTTATTTTCCTTGATCATGTTGATAGTGTTATTGAGTGGAGAAAATTTGATTTTCAAGATGACAAATCCTTGATTGTTGTATGAAAATGAGCAAAAGATAAGTTAGTTGACAAGTTTGGAGGAATGTCACTAAATTATCACCAAGTGTGGGCTATACTAAGAAAGAAAATGGAAAATATTTGTATAGAAGATCATTCCAATATAAAATTCTTGGGAAAATAAGAGGATAGTGGACTGTAGTGACAATAGGTGGTTGTTAAAGTGACACTAGTGCACAACTCAGAAGAAGCTCAAGATAGAATGATGTCTTCAAGGGAAGGTTTTGATAAGAGCATGAGAAGACTTGATATCAAGTAGTTGGAAGGTTGTATTACACAAGGTTGAGTCTTGAAATTTTGTGAACCTCCATGTTATGTTGAAATAAGTCTGAGACAATCAAGAGTCCTATGCAGTTTGTGATGTTGGTCACTTGCATTGTTGAGTGTAAACCATTGTTTGAATAAAGCCATGTTACAATATTGTTAAGAAGCACCAAAATGACTAAATGATTGTTTAAAGTGATTGGTTGGTTCAAGAATGTTAGTGAGTCATCAAATATGTTGGGGGGTATTGAAACACTATTGTCCCCACTATTCCATGCCACTCTTTCCTTGTTGGTGTGTTTTATCCTTCCTTGGACTTTGATCTTTCAATACTTGGCCTTTGATCTTTGGCTCTTTCTTTGGAGCTATTTTCTCTTTGGAAGTGAAAGATAGTGAAACATAACCTTGTATGCCTTGGAAAGTGTGAGGTTGACTGTATAGCAATGCTTTGATAGTGGCTTTGACAACCCTTTGTGATGAAATCTGTAGACATGGAAAATATACAATTCAATCTAACACACTGGATCCTAATTTACTAACACCATTTCATCCTGAATCATCTCCTTTGCTAGTCATTTAATCGAATAATTTGTATTTGATTAAATTCATCACTCTTCATCTCTTAATTAAATAAATCAACTTTATCTAATTAAGTCATCATCTCTTGTTAATTAAATAAATCAATTCTATTTAATTAATTATGTAATCCCCCTTTTAATTAAATAAATCATTTTATTTAATTAATCCCTAAAGTCATCTCATTTAAATTAAAAAAATATTTATTTGGTTTAAATCCAACATCATCCCTCTTTAATTAAATAAATCAAATCTTTATATAATTAAGTCTTTAATCATTTTCCTCTCATTTTGATATAAATCAATCTTAAAATCTAAGTCAAAATGGTCAAATCAACTAATCTCTACTTAAATTGATCAAATCATGATTAATGTTAATCTTAATCACTCCAATCCTCTAGATTTTGTAACTTGCACAATAAATTAATTTATTTGATTTATTAAATCATCATTTCCATTCAAAAGGGGCATCTTTTGTGGAATATTCTTCCAATTCAAAAATCCTTCCAAAAAAGGATGCGTACTTCCAACAAGGCATTTAATGCCTCTTACACATGTCCTTGTGCATTGAACTAAGTGACTTAACTCCATTTTATTCTCCCTCCAACATGTCACATTCAAATTTCAAATTTGAATCTCATAGCATTTATCATGCACATTGACCAAAATGTGCTCATTCCTCAACCATTCACATCTTGACAAGTGGCACTTGGCCATTGGATGTTGAATGATCCCACATTGCTCAATTTCACTGATTCTTCCAACTTGGAAATCTATAAATGAGAGACTCTTCCTCTCATTCTATCATCCACAATTTGAGTAACTTATTATACTCAAATCCATCTTCAAGCATAGCCATTTTCATCTCTCTATTTCAAGTTCTTAGCTAGGTTATGCAGGAATTCAACCAAAGTGGATCAATCATCATCAAGCTTACAAAGGAGTTGGGAAAGGGTCGATTTTGACACACCAATTGGCACCAACTCCCCCATGGGATCAAGAGTTTGCATGATTAATTAGGATTTCATTGCTTTTTTTGTTCATCTTTTCTTCATTTTCCTATTTTGAGCATTGTAGATGGATTTCATGGGGAATCCTTGTTTTATCTTGCATATGAACCTAACATTATGTTTGCCTCTTGTATTTGTGTAGGTATAAAACTGGGGTTCACAATTCGGTGTTAGAAGGAGGGCAAATCTCAAGTTCTAATCACGTTTTTTTCAAAAATTTTGTGCTTTTCTATTTTTTTTTGCAAGTCCCAGGAAACTGCGTCGCACACAATCTCACGGTGCTATATTGTACCTCTTTGAGAGGCGTGACGCTATATTGAACTGCTCTAATTCTAAACTATGTCGTACCTATTTTCCTGCTCAGGAATTTTAAATTTTCAAACCTTGTTGCATGCCCAAACTGCGCTACAAGCTTAAATTGCGTTGCATTTGTGCTCTCTATTTTCTGCAAAGTGCCACACTCAGTCAAGATGCGATGCTATATTGCATCGTGGTATTTCTAAACTTCGCCGCATTTTCTAACTGTGCCGCACCTGTGGACTTTTTATTTTCTTAACATTTTTTGTGATGCAGGAACTTCCCGAGGTCATAACTTTTGACTCGGATGTGAGTTTTGGTTGAAATTTTACAAGCAGTTTCGTTATGAGGTGGCATGTGGTTTGCCAACCTTGGTGGCCATTTTGCCACATTTATGGGCCTTCAAACTTTCATCTTGGCCCTCAACATGCCAATTTAGTGTTTTTTCTAGTTTTTTAAAAGTTGTTTTTGTTAATAACTCGAAGTACATGTTTCGAATTTAGGATGTTAGTTGGCAATTCATTCTATCTTAGTTTTAGAAATTTTTTGGGAAAAATAGGACTCTCAAAGTTATGCATACAAAATTAGTAAAAATGGAAAAAACTAACAATTGTTGAAATCTGTCAAAAAAGGAAATTTCTTGATCAAAAGTGAAAGAAGGAAAACGAAGGCCAAGGGTTCTTTATGAATTTATCATCTCATTGTATCAAGTGTTTTTAAACACTTTGGGAGAAATTATAATCTCTTTCTAAGGATTTGTTTACTTTATGGTTTAAGAAACACTAAATTTCATTTGGGTCCTAAAAATAACAATACAAATCTTCAATTTTTTTTTTGCAAAACAAAGGGCTTAAAAAAAAGAACTTTAGAACAACTTACTAGATTTGGTTTAAGGTTTAACAATTGAAAAAGTCAAATCACACATTTGATTTGGTGCTATAAACAGAATTCAGTTTTTGCTTTCTGGACTTAAAATGGACAAGTGTTGTTTTGTTTTGTAATTGTTTACTCAAAGTAATATCATCAAAAGGATGTATGCGCTTCTCTCGCGCCTCATGGTGATCTTGAAAATCAAAATCTCTTTTGGTGATCTTAAGTTGAGTAAAGTAATTACCTCCACATTTCAATTTGGGTGTAAAATTGAACCAATCTTGCGAGTGTGAGTGTGGTATATTGCAAGTGTTCTCCCTTTATTTTTTAATGAAGGTCGATTGAACTACGAGATATGCTTGCTCGCTTTTGTTTATCTTAGAGGGCTTGCCTTGTGGGAAAAAGTAATCACCCAAAGGAACGACCCAACCAGGAACACGCTAAAGCCAAGTGACTTCCAACCGGTATATAATTGTGGATTTTTGAGGAAAGTTTGAGAATCATGAGGATTGTTCCGACGAGAAAGGCAGCAATGGTCTCTCACCGCATGGATGGTCCCCCACATGAAATGCCTGCATTAAAACACCTTTTTTAGCAAAGACCAAAATACTATCTATTTGTTGGTGCAAAAGGTCATGTCCTTTGAAGCCACCCCACGTATACATGCGTTTTTTTTGTAGAGATGAAAAGTATGCCATGGGAGATTCATGGGTACTGATGCTTGGCTAACCCGAGAAGCGAGTGCACTGTAAGGGGGAATCTGTGTGGTCAAGCATCTAATCATCTGCACTGAATATGTGCAGTTGGATTTATCCAAGTGGGATCCCAACATATATTGTCTCTTCATCCTAGGATTGTACATGTTCTTGGAATCGAAAACACATTGCTTTGATCAGAAACATTCAAAAAAAAAATCCACAAAATCTTCAAATTTCAAACCTTTTAGGAGGGGCAAATACCTTTGACCAAATCCAAGTGTTGTTGCTTTCCCTAGGGATTTTATCCTTAGAGGTCTCTCAGCATTTGGATTTACATCATAATTTTCTCATACTAAAGTCAACCTAGGAAACTATGCTCTTGAAACCTTGATTTTCACATAACGAACCTTGTGGAATGAAAAGGAATTGAGATATAGACATTCAGTTTGAAAAGCATAATCAAAAAAGAGTTTGTGGTAAAAAAAACCAAACCTAAGCAAGATAACAGATAATTGAACCACACATGTTCTTGGTCCCTTTTGAGTCATTTGGTTTTCATGCAAACATTGGTCTTTTATTTTGAACCACTTTTAGGGAAAAGCATTTTCTTCATTACCTTGGTCTTGTAAGCAGGTCCTCGTAGGGTCATCTAGGATCAAGTCAAACACTTTACCCCATCCAAGAATTTATCAAAATCCCATTCCAACAAATTCTTGGGAACTTTGAAAACATCACGTATGCTAGACTTTTAAGAAAAATCAACATCACCTTGTTTGGCTTAACACACCTAGCCAAATTATCCTTTTGTGTATGAGTTTACTCTAGGATAACACAACTTCCTAGGGTTTACAAGTGCATTATCACTTTGTTTTTCTTAACACACTTAGTCAAATTATCCAATCCATTATCATATTTTTTGACTTAAGACACTTAGTCAAACTATCCTCCCGTGTGCGAGTTTACCCTAGGATAACACAACTTCCTAGAGTCTACGAGTGCATTATCCAAAATAACTTTTTTTGACTTAACACACTTAGTCAAACTATCCTCAATCAAAATCAAAATCAAACCAAGTCCTAAATTCTAGCATTGATCCAAAGTTCCTAAAATTTTAAACACCCATATCATTCACCCCTTTCATCCTCCATCTCATCATTGGTCTTAAACCCCTCAGAGGTCAACAAGGTCAAAACACAAGAGGAACATGGAATATAAACCTGATTCATCCATCACAAGTAGTCCAATTCAACCAAACTATCCAAGCCTTACAATGCCAATTGATTTTCAAAACTTGCATTTGTACAATCCATACATGGGATCATTATCTCCTACAAACCTCAATGGTACAACAAATGTGAGTTTTCTGAATCTAAATTTTGGAACACCTTTCCCTTTGGTATATTTAAATCAAAGTCAAAACTTACAAATCTATCAACCAAACAATCAAGGCATAAGACTTCCTCCTTTACCAACCATCAATCAATCGAATCCGAGCAACACCCCCTTCATAAATCAAAGCATCATATCAAATCCTCCCATTTTTCCATCGATACAATAGATGGCAACCATCCAAGCAACCCTAGTGGTCAACACCATTCCCAATCCACCACCATCGCCGCCAAAACACAACGTGGAAAATTCATTCTCCATCGTGTTGCAAGCCGCTCATCAAAAGGTGCTCCAAAACCAACAAGTTTTACAACAGGCTTCTCAACAAGCACAAGCGCAAATAGTTGCCCAAAAAGCCGCTCAAGTTGCACAGGCTGCACAAGTTGAACAAGCTACACAAGCTACACAAGCAACACAAGTGGCTCAAGCAGCCCAACAAGCACAGGCTCAGGCTCAAGCCCAACACTAGGCTTGACAGGCGCAAGCACAATACCAAGGACAATTGCAAGCAATCCATCAACAAGTAGCTCAACAACAAGCCCAACAACAAGCACTGTTGGCACAACAACAACACGACCAACAAAAAGAATTGTTGTCTCAACAACAAACACAGGCATTACTCCCTTAGAAAATATTGCAACAGATTCCCACCACAATCGTTGAAAATGATTATCAATATCCTTCAACCAATGATCATGTTGAAAATGTCTCTACATCACCTAATAAGTTAGAGGACATATCTCAAGAATTTATTCCAAAGCATGATCAACATCTTTCACCAAGGTCTAGCAATGATCCTTTCCAAAACATATGGACATCCTTTGACCTCATGACATTTGAGAAACTTCCTATGCCTAATGAAGATATCCAAGAACCCTTTATAAGCAATCCATTCTTTGAAATTGACCCATGTCAAGAACTTGATCCAAAGCATGTTGAAAGCAATTCCGAAATTATTAGAGATCAAGAATTTGTATCTCCAAGCTACTACAATGATATAATGGACACTCTCCTATCTATACAATATGATCACATCCACATAGCACATACTCCTCCATCTACCCATGAGATGCTTTCTTTGGATAGACACGTAGATGATCTTCATTCAAAACAAGAATCTCATACTCTTGATATCATTACCAAGGAACAAGAGTCTCCTACTCTTAACATTTATACGCATGATCAAGGTATAAAAAAATCCAGAGACATATCATAAATGGGTCATGAAGAAGGCTTCTACAACAGTTGTGAATCAATGACATCTTGTGGAAACATATCAGAAATAGATCATGAAGAAGGCTCCTACAAAATTCATGAATTAGAAACATCCTATGAAATGAATCATAAGGAAGACTTTTATGTGGACAGTCAATCATCAACACCTCTTAAAGAAGCATTACAATCTGATATCTCACAAGATAAATCCAAAGAGATCAATCAGGAGGTTATCTCAAAGATAGAGGATCCTATCACTTATAAACTTGGATCACTTACCTTTCTTAGGGAAAGATACCTCATCAATAAGGAAGCTGTCACTTTTCAAGATCCACCACAGAGCAGAGAAGGAGTAGCACCTTGTTTCCAAAGTAAATCATATCCTATTGCAAATAAAAAATTTCAACAGATGAATTATCAAGGCAGAGGATTAGGCCTACATGAACAAGGTATCCTAGAACCAATGCATATTATTGGCAATCCTAAGCATCAAGGCCTTGGTTATTCAACAATCAAGGGATATAAACATATCAGTGATACCTCTATAAAATTGGGGACAACTTTATCTCAAGCAAATGTCAACATAGGGAGCATGAAGA
The DNA here is from genome assembly GCA_007115665.2 of Sequoiadendron giganteum. NCBI lineage: Eukaryota > Viridiplantae > Streptophyta > Pinopsida > Cupressales > Cupressaceae > Sequoiadendron > Sequoiadendron giganteum. Next base: position 676,173,965 of record CM021104.1, on the reverse strand, counting down.
ATCCTTATGATGAAACCAATGCCAATACTACAACCTGTCGCGTCACAAATATTCATCCATCCATCACCCCATCCACGAATTGGGACGAACATCAAAAGGGATATTTGAATCAAAGCATGAAGAACATTATCAAAGAAAAAGAAGCTAAGAAGCATATTGGACAAATCAAATACATATGGATACCAAAAAATAGAAAGAAATATGATCCCTATCAAACTCCCTTAGTCAAAGAAACTATGGAGCAAAATAAAAAAGGGAAGAGTATCCATCAAAAATATCCACAAAGGAAAAATCAGGCTTCTCAAGCAATGTACAAATTATATCAAGAAGTTGGTCCTAATTCCACGCACACTTCCATATCCACCCATCATTGTTCATCTTTCCAAGTTTGGAGAGTCAAAGGTTCCAAGCGGTCAACCAATCCATCTTTTATTCCTAAACACACTCCATCCATGCCTCCACACATTATATCCAATTTTCACATTGACCAAGTGTTGGCAACGACCCTTCATCATAAGGATTCAAAAGGCACTCTATCGCGATGTGCGCACAAAGACAAAGTTAACTCCAGTATCAACAAAGCAGATCAGGAATCTCAAAAGTTGCATTCAAGTGCACGTATCTTGGCAAAGCAACTTCTTCAAGTAGGATATCAGTGGAACATTATGATAGAGGCATCTACATCAGGATCACTAGGTGATTCAACATGAGCTTAAATCTTTTAGCAAAATATCAAAAATAAAATATAAAAAATCAGAAAAAGGATTGAAAAATAGTAAAGAAAAAAAAATTTCCTCTAGTGAAAACCACATGGGCGGTGCTTTGGATAGGTGCCATGATGAAAACCTGGCAAATAGGCATCATGTGTAGAATTGAGCATTTGCATGTGCCATTTCAGGAGAAAGTATCTCATCCCATCCATAATAAAGCCAACATTCCATCCATAATAAATCCATTCATCGAAGAACCATTTATCCAATCCATCTTCATGTATCTGCATCCATCATCCAAGTTATCTTAACCTTGATGAAATTTTGGTGCACACTTTACACTTGCTTATGGTAAACATCTTGACATGGGTCATTTTCATTGATCCTATCCTACCCAACGTTGTTTGAGCCTTGAAGCATTATCCGAATGAGCATTCCTCTATTCGAACACCTTATCTTGTCACAAGATAATCCTTGGCATCCTTTGCATGCTTATTGTATCCACCTATACTGATCCAAGCATCCACCCATGGCATTCCATACATTGCTAGACACTGGGGGTAGGTGTTTATATCTTGCTTCGGGAATAAATCTTGATATATATCCTCCAACTTATGTGGTGATTCGAACATTGGAAAACGTGAAATCAAATTGGTCAAACATTTGTGAGCCAAAATCCAAATCACTAGCCCATGGCATATTTTGATAAGACAGTGTTTTTTATCAAGCTTTATCTTTCATCGAACATCAATCCAAAATCAATATCAATCGCATCTAATGTGTACATCAACGTGACATCAAATCATCAAAACAATTTTGTTCTAAATCAAACTTCAAAATCCTGATCAATCAAAATCCAATCAATTCATCCTCATCTTGAGATATCCTTCTCAATCCTTGTGTTGCTTAACACTATCCTTGCATTGTTGTGTATCCTCAACAATGTTATCATCATCAGTCTCAAAATCCTTGTGTTGCTTAACACTACCCTTGCATTGTTGTGTATTCTCAACAATGTTATCATCATCAATCCATTGATCTGATCAATCAACCTTAGCTTGGTTTCCAACAAAATCCCAAAATAGAGCACTAATATCATCACATATCATCATCCAAATCGTCAAAACCATGTGAAAATTCAAAAACATTTTAAAAAGTCAGAAAATATCAAAAACTTTGTCAGTCGAACTATGTCATCTCTGAGCTTGAACGTAGGCAAGGTTGATCTTTGATCATCACTCGAGACATTTTAGGTCAATCCTTTAGGTGTCTGTCGCAATGGCAATTTGTTTGCCCATCTATTTCACATTTAGGTCAGTCCTTTAGGCATTTGTCGTAATGGCAATCTGTTTTCCCATCTATTTCACATTTAGGTCAGTCCTTTATGCGTCTGTCGCAATGGCAATCCGTTTGCCCATCTATTTCACACCCTAGGTCAGTCCTTTAGGCGTCTGTCGCAATCTCCGGCAATCTGTTTGCCCATCTCTTTCATCAGTAATTAAGTTCGTTTCATCTGAACTACATCGTCTCTGAGCTTAAACGTAGGCAAGGCGATCCTTGATCGGCCCCCGAGACACAAAATCCAAAAACATTCACAAATCTTGAAAATACCAAAAAATTTGAAAAATCAAAAAATCAAAACAACCTCAAAACATTTGAAAAACCCAAAATGGTGCACCCGTCTCATCTCACTTTCACTCATAGTAAATGTCGCTCATAATAAATCATCGTCGCCTTCATCCTTTGGTAAGGCAATCAGAAGCAAGTCTAGCAGGTTCCAAAGTGAACACCCTAATCATCAGAAGTCTCAAGTCTAGATCAGTAAGCAAGCAAGTTGATCAACTCGGAGTATCAATAGTTTATCACCCAACCAGTCTCACCAAAACCCTGATCACAACATGTCCTAGGATGTATCCTTCCCACAATGGACATAAGCATTAGGTATCTCGCAGTAGTTTAGCCTTGGCTAGCGGTATGAAGAACATTAGCTTGTTTGTTTACTTTATCTTGGTCTTTTTGACTTATCTTATTGTGCTCATTCCAAGGACTTCTCAATGATGCCTAAACAAAATAGGCTTAGAGAGAAAGTAATGGGGCAATGATCATTATTTTTTCTATCTATTGTGCTTGTTGGATATTCTTGTAAAATAACTTGGTGAATACTTGTTTTGTTAGGTCCGTCCTAGTAAGGTTTTCGTATGTCAAGTGTGAATAGGAATACTCCTATCTGGTTTTCAAGTCAAAGTCCATCACACTAGGTACAACGTCATCTTGGTCCTTTATACCTTGATGCATCATACCTATGTGTGTTATCAAACATAAAGTAATTGGCCCTTTGAAAAATCCCAACTCCTGGTAAGTAATACATCATCATCATCATCATCATTGTTAATAATGTGAACTTGTGTGGATCCTCCTTCCATCCATCATATTCTTCTTATTCTTCTATCTTTCCTAACATTTCTATCTAAAATTGGTGTGTTATATCAAAATATACATGAGGCTACCCATGGCCGATGACTGTCTATACATCATCAAAATTGTCTACATCAAAGAATTATCTTTCGTCCTTTGATCAATAGAACCACTCCCCTCGCATTTTATTGCGATCTCGATCAAAAAATTGAACATTTATGCTCGATCTCTCGAGGGGGCAATATACCAACATAATCCTTTCGCTGGGGCAACAGTGAGGCATCTGAAAAAATTTAAAAAAATTGAACTTTGACCACAACAGATTATTCTTTGAACCAATGCAACAAGTACATTGCTTCAAAGAGGGGCAAAATGTAGACATGGAAAATATACAATTCGATCTGACACACTAGATCCTGATTTACTAACACCACTTCATCTTGAATCATCTCCTTTGCTAGTCATTTAATCGAATAATTTGTATTTGATTAAATTCATCACTCTTCATCTCTTAATTAAATAAATCAACTTTATCTAATTAAGTCATCATCTCTTGTTAATTAAATAAATCAATTTTAATTAATTAATTTTGTAATCCCCCTTTTAATTAAATAAATCATTTTATTTAATTAATCCCTAAAGTCATCTCATTTAAATTAAATAAATCTTTATTTGGTTTAAATCCAACATCATCTCTCTTTAATTAAATAAATCAAATCTTTATTTAATTAAGTCTTTAATCATTTTCCTCTCATTTTGATTTAAATCAATTCTAAAATCTAAGTCAAAATGGTCAAATTAGCTAATCTCTACTTAAATTGATCAAAGCATGATTAATGTTAATCCTAATCACTTCAATCCTCTAGATTTTGCAACTTGCACAATAAATCAATTTATTTGATTTATTAAATCATCATTTCCATTCAAAAGGGGCATCTTTTGTGGAATATTCTTCCAATTCAAAAATCCCTCCAAAAAAGGATGCGTACTTCCAACAAGGCATTTAATGCCTCTTACATGTCCTTGTGCATTGAGCCAAATGACATTAACTCCATTATTTTCTCCCTCCAACATGTCACATTCAAATTTTAAATTTGATTCTCATAGCATTTATCATGCACATTGACCAAAATATGCTCATTCCTCAACCATTCACATCTTGACAAGTGGCACTTGGCCATTGGATGTTGAGTGATCCCACATTGCTCAATTTCACTCATTCTTCCAACTTGGAAATCTATAAATGAGAGACTCTTCCCTCTCATTCTATCATCCATAATTTGAGTAACTTATTATACTCAAATCCATCTTCAAGCATAGCCATTTTCATCTCTCTATATCAAGTTCTTAGCTAGGTTATGCAGGAATTCAACCAAAGTGTATCAATCATCATCAAGCTTACAAAGGAGTTGGGAAAGGGCCGATTTTAACACACCAATTGGCACCAACTCCCCCATGGGATCAAGAGTTTGCATGATTAATTAAGATTTCATTGCTTTCTTTGTTCATATTTTCTTCATTTTCCTATTTTGAGCATTGTAGATGGATTTCATGGGGAATCCTTGTTTTATCTTGCATATGAACCTAACATTATGTTTTCCTCTTGTATTTGTGCAGGTATAAAACCGGGGTTCACAAAATATTACTAACATCTTGTTGCAAGAAATGATGGCAAGGGGAGTAATTGTTCTCAGTGGTGTTTATAGTATTTCACAAGAAAAAAGTCATGCACATAATATCTTAGTGTCAGAGTACTTTTTGATTCTCCTTTCACATGTTATTTAGTGGATTCTTTCTCAGAGAGGAGTGCTTTTTATTCTGCTTGTCAGTGATATTGGTTGGTTGGCATATACCAATGGACAACGGCCTTCATTCATGGCGGAGTAAGTGCTCCTTTTTCATTTGATGTCAAAGGGGGATATGAGGTGTAATGAAGTGAAATGGTGCACGTGCAATGAGGTGTGAATTGGTTTGACATCATTACCAAAGGGGGAGTTTGTTGGCATGATGTTTTATCGTTGATGTCAAAGGTTCATTCAATTTTTTATGTTCTCCATGAATCTAAGGGAGGTTCTTCATCTCATGGTGTTAATATGGTTTGGTATCATTGTTCATCTTATGATGCTTATTGCAATTGCAAAAGGTTCATTCTTTCTTGGTCTTCATGTGGTCTTCATGCAAAGACTTGTGATAAAGGGTCACTTTGTGTTGTGAGACGAGGATTGTCAGGGTGGATCAATTACACTTGATCCATGATGAATCGAAGTATAATTGAGCCAAACATACCTACATCTACAAACAAGATCATTCAAAATGGAAATCTAAACTAAACATTTAATTGAAAATGAAAGCTACAAACTACCCAAAAATAGTTAAATTCATAATTTAGCCCATTTGAAACTTATCTTGTTTTGAAATTGGTGTCATGTTGATGTGAAACGACGACCCTTTCCCAATCCCATGATTAGTGAGCTTGTTTCAGACGATTCTATGGAAGAGAATAAATGAAACCTTCATGATAAAAGGATTAAAACATAATTTATGCTAAAATGGACATGATGCAAGCTAATTAAACATGATATTATGCTAAAAATGATCTAATTATGCTATGCTAAGCTAATCTAAGCTATTTCTATGCTAAAAAGTCAAAACCCTAATTTATGATTAAGCTAAGAGGGATGCAAGGAAGACATTAATGGATTCTTTAAGCTATTATACAACTAAAATGAACTAAAACTAGTTAAAAGTGAGTGAAATATGAGTGTGGATGCAAGTTAATTCAACAACATAAGTTTGCAATTGAAAGATGGATAAGATTCAACAACATAAGTTCGCTTTGAAAAAGATGGATCCATTTGTCTCCAAATAGTGATCTATTTATAGGAGAGCAAATGAGAAATAGAGGGTTGAGATTGAAAAGCTTAATCAACGGTTCAAGATGGAGGAAAAGGGGAGACATGGATCAAGAATTCTCATCAACAGATGAGAATGCAAGATCACATGGATCAAGGAAAGGATCAAGGGTTCACATTTGCCTCGAATAAACACACTTCTGACCTGCACACACAGGTCAAAGGTAACTTGTTCAAAAGGTTAAAAGATAACCTGTAACTCAAGTTACAAAGTAACTTGCATTTGAAGCCAAGTGAAAATATCCTTTTTCAAATGATGGAGGAATAAGAATATTGTTTTGGAATATTACCATGGGTGAGGAAAAAGGCATTTTGCAAATTAAAACAAAGTTTTAATTGTCCAAAAAGGGGATAAGGAATATTCTATGGGAATATTCCCTTTGATTAGAGGAAAATTAGTTTAGTTGCTAATTAAACAAAATTCAATTTATGCAATTAAAGGATTTGGAGGAATAAAGTGATTTTCATTAAATTAAATGATTTAGTGAATGGGAAGAGGGTGAGATGACATTTAATTAAATAACTTAGGGTTATTTAATTAAATTAGAAGACCTAGGGAATTAAATTAAATATGTTGATATATTTAATTTAATTAGATGAAATGTTAGCATGAAAAGGGGTGAATTAACCCAAATGAATTAGTTAGATTAATAGATGAAAATCACATAATTAATTAAATAGCTAGGCTAATTTTATCAATTAAGAGAAAAGAGGATGGATCACAGAGGAAATGATGTTAGTAAATCTGATTTAAATGTATGCTATCGATTAGGACATTTTTCAGTGTCTATATTTTTCCCCTCTTTGAAGTGAGGTACCTACTGCTTCGATTCAAAGAACAATGCTCCTCAGATTAAAAACTGTTGCCCAAATCAAAAAATATTTTTTTTTCTATTTTTTAGATGCCCCAACGGAAGGATAAAGCTAACTCCCTGCCCCCTCAAGAAATCGAGCGAAAATTTTGAATTTTGGGTTGATTTCTCGATAAAGATGAAAAGTTGCCCTAAGGGGTTCGGAAAGGTTCCAGGATGCAAGAATTAAGCCAAAATGAAAAAAATAATGCAAAATTAGGTCCAGTTTGGAAAAATTGGTGAAGATGATGATAACCCTAGTTAAAATGTGAAATTAGGGAAAAGAACCCTAATTTACTAGCTTAAATAAGCTAAGAAGGGTCATTTTCAATTCATTTGCGCATTCACACTTAAGAGATTCTTGCGATTTTGAGATCTGACCCTTCGATGAAATGGCATGCCACGAGCTTCCGAGGCACATCTCTGATCAAGTTCGAGAGTTCCAGCAGCTTCCAGGCATAGGACCACCACTATGTGATTCAAAATCTAACTTGAAATTTGAAATTTTGATGCATTTATTATAGTTTAAAATTTTGATTCTGACGGCCTCATTATATAGCGACGCCCAAACTAAAATTGGCGATGCCCAAATCAATTATAGTGATGCATATGTGTATAGCGATGCTTTTCTCAATTTAAAATTAAGGTTTCCAATTTTTAAATGGCGATGCATTCTTGTTTGGCAACACACTTGCCAATTTAGAAATTAGGGTTAGGTCAACCCAAAAGCTAAATCAAGACACGAGCTTATCTAGCGACGCATTTTCTGATTTGAATTTTTAAATGCCTCAGGCGTCACTATTTGAAATTTGAATATAGTGACGCTTTTGTGATTGTTGAGCTGAAAATTTCAAATAACTTCAAATTTTGATGCTTTCTTGACGCCATGCGCTTCATGGATGCAGGAGATTATCCTACCATTGATGTTGAGGGATCACAGGCCCGTTGTACTTGAGAGATTAGATGATCTATCAGAGTTGCACCTGGAGCACCAGGGAGAGATTGGTTTATGGTATGTTGCATATGCCCAAGTGATTAGGACACACCTGGCAATGATGATAGCTCTGTGCGAGAGATGGCGTAGTGAGACCTCGTCCTTCCATAGGTGAGGTGACAGTTACATTGGAGGACATGTGGCGGATTTTGTGCTTATTTATTCACGGTAATCGTGTGATTTATGATGTTGATGCTAGATTCGATGTCTGTCATGAGGTGATGGAGATGGAGGATGTTGTGTTGGTCACATCCCAGATCGACCTAGATTCATACAAAGGTCATGTGCTAACTTTTAGATTGATCATCGTAGCCATTATTTTAGGGTTGGTGGCCCCAAATAGACGTAGCAAAGGTTTTAGCCTAGGATGGGGCTTAGCGTGGCATCGCATGCTACATAGGAAACTTTTTGTATGGGGGCCCGTGATGCTGGCCTCCCTATATCATGATTTGCATAAAAAAAATTATTGTGATGGCAGAGCCATTGGTGCAGGCGTCACTCTGCTACATATTTGGGCATGGGAGCACATTTTCGTGCTTCGGCCGATTGTTCAGATGGTTGATGTCGAGATAGATGATCCGGTGATATGGCGATATAGGGGTGTCATTACTCTAAGGCACATAAGATAGATTGGGCTCCCATACTAGAGAAGGGTTATAGATGACATGACAGTTTTTCATTGGCGCCCATGGCTTCAGATGTCACCATGGTTTGATGATATTCAACAGTTATATTTTACCACACAGACCTAATATATGTAGGGTCGAGAGCATCATATTGTAGAGAGATACCTTCCAGAGATGGTAGCACACCAATTTGGTGATGTACAAGATAGGCCCTACGATGCATACAGGGCCATTTTTCGAGATCAACCAGAGAGGTTCCTTCATGGGGACTAACCATTCTGGTTCTAGAGGTCGTTGAGAGCTTTAGATAGTTAGCAGCCCAACCTTGGGCATATGATCAAGGTCGGGCAGCAATGCAAACCACACCAGCATATGATGCATGGTTCATCCCCCACGACGATTAACATATCTGGCAGGTGCTCCTCCCAGAGGGAGACTGAGAGGCAGGGGAGCCAGAGGTAGGGGATAGGGAGGCCAAGATGACCAGGATGGATAAGTTTCGGGGGCACCCCCAGTTAGACAATTACCTCAGGTACATCCACTGGTGCATCCATAGGTGCAACCACAGGTACAACTGCAACTAGGGACACTACTACCAGATGCACGAGATGCATTGATTCAGTAGCTATAACAACAAGTGCATAAATTGACTGGTGAGTGGGATCAGGCCCGCCAACAAGTGATTGCAATCATAGTTGAGAGAGATCAAGCATTGTAGAGAGTACAAGTTGTGACAGCAGAGAAGGACCAGGAGGTTGCCCAACGTCAGCAGATAGAGGCCATGATAGTGGCTACACATGGTAGGACTATGTCAGCATGATCATATAGAGAGGCTATTACAAAGGCCGCATATTACAAGATTCATTACCACCGAGATGTACCAACGGCACTGAGACAGTCGGATTTTTCACAGTGCAGCAATGCACAACCACAAGTAGAGGATCAGCTTGAAAGAAAAGCTAGAGAGGGTAGTAGACATTAAGGCTAGCTTTTTGATGTACAAATCTTTTTTTATTTTTCCCCATTCTTTATCACTGATATACATTCATGGGATCCTTTTTGATAGCCTCGTGGATATTGTACTTTTGATCGATGTTCATACAGTGATCCAGATTTTGTACCATGACACATTTTTTGATATATATGATATGGATACAGATGATTCCTGATGTGAGGTGTGCACTTTATTCATGTTATGAATGATATGGATGAGATGTGTATATTTGATTATGTATGGATGCACTTAATTTATGCGATGATCATGATATGGTATGCAATGCAATGTTATGTTCTTTTTCATTATCTTTTTTTTAAGATGCTTAGAATAACAAATCTATATTATTCTTCACGACTTAAATGATAATGCAGTATGTATGATGTGATATGCAATGATTATGCTGATGGGTGTTTTATGCTATGAGTATGAGATGCATGTATGTTGATGATTTTTCGATACAGGATGGACGCATTGATGATGTTTTTGTTGACTGTCGTGATACTAGGTTAATGTGGAGAGAAGATAGAAGAATAAAGAATGAATAACCGTTGATTTTGATTGATTGCTTCAAAGATCCAACAAGTCTATGATCCATCAAGAATTTATTAGAGATGGTGACAAGACAATGCAAGATGCAGGATGAATGTAGGATGATGAGTTGCTCACACTTCGAGACTGGGATTTTTTGTCACTCCTTATTGTTTGATATAACACATAAACACGATGCATCAAGGTATTGATAACCAAGATGGTGTTGTATCTAATGTAATGGACTTTGACTTGACAAATAGATAGGATAGTTCTTGTTCACATTTTGACATACGAAAACTTTGTTGGAATGTAGGTTAGAAGATTAAAATATATTGGACCAAAGCATAAGCAATAGTCAACATAACCTAAACAACCTTCCTACACACAACTAAGAAACTATACGACAAGATTATATTACAAGAATACCCACAAGCACAACAAACGAAAGATCATGATCGATGCCTCATTCCTTTCTCTCTAAATCATTTTGATAGACATCATTGAGAGGTCCTAGGAATGGGTCATTAAGATAAGTCATAAGAAAAGATCAAAGACAAACAATCATTGTTATCTATATCTCTTGCCTTGTTTAATTTAGCTAAAGTGATAACTGATACTGATGCCCATTGCAAAAAGGATACATCCTAGGACATGTTGATCAGGATTTGTCTAATGCTTAAGACGATGATGCTAAGATGAGTCATTGATACAAACTTCACTAACGTATTTACCTATGATCTAGACTTTAGATTTTGACAATTAGGTTCTCACTTTACGACTTGTTATACTTGATTTCTACTTGACTTACCAAAGGGTGAAGGCGATGATTGATTTATCATGGGTGAAGGTTTATTGCGGGTGAAAGCGAGATGGGATATGTGGTTTTGGGGTTTTTTGGAATGTTTCAATGTTTTTGGTATTTTGAAAATGTTTTGAGGTTGTTTTTGGTATTTTTAAAGTTTATGCAAATGTTTTGGGTTTTTCGATTATTTGAGGCTTTTTAGGTCTTTTGAATGTTTTCTATTGTTTTTGGTATTTTTTGATATTTGAATGTTTTGGAGTTTTGGAATATTTCAATTTTTTTAAGGCTTTTCAAGATATATAAATGTTTTGGGGTTTTTGAGAGTTTCGACCAAGAACCTAACCTAAAAAAAACCTATCCTAGGGGCCTCGAAGGTTGATCAAAGATAAGCCTTGCCTAGTTTATACACGCAGAGACCACGTAGTTCAACAGACTCGACAAGATGAGAAATGCATAGGTGATTGAAAATTAGTTTATTATGACAGACTCCTAAAGGACTGACCCAGGGTGTCTCGAGGGCACATCAATGATGGCCTTTCCTACGTTCAAGCTCATAGACCTGTAGTTCGACAACAAGAACCGCTTTTGGATTTTTGATGTTTTGACCTTTTAGGGATTTTGATGTGTTTTGGATATTTTGGATTTTAGCCTTTACAATTTTGCTAATATTTTTAGATATTTTATAAGATTTTACGATGACCTCAAGATATACAAGGACTTGATATGATTCATAAAATTGCACCTAATGTGATAGGTTAGACTACTTCAATATAGGTAGGACAAACTGACCTTTGAAATATGCCAAGTAGTACTAAAGAGATACGATACGTCACATCATCAAGCTATGATAAGGATGCGGATAGGTGATGGATGAATGGCAGTGCAAAGAATGATGGGACAAAAGAGCCAAAGAATAGATGGAGGTGCTTTATTTACATGAGGTGCTTGTTTTCCAGGTTTTCACCAAGGTACCTGCCCAAAGTGCCACTGAGGTGGTTTTGACTAGAAGATGATCTTTTTCTTTACTTTTTCAATCCTTTTTCTTATTTTTTTGGATTTTGATCATATTTTTATTTTTTTTGTATTTTCCAGTTTATACCCTTCAAGACTAGGCATAAAACTTTTTGAGATGTAAGTTGTTAGTTGGATCCTACAAGGGTTCACCTTTAGGTGTTGATAGTTGATATGCTCCTGATCCATAGCTTGTTGTAATGATGAAAGGACCCAACCAGTTAGGCTCAAATTTTCCTTTACTATCTTGATCTGGTAGATTCTTTTGATTCTGCTTTAGGAAAAGATCCCCTACCTAGAAGGGCTGACATTTGATTCTCTTGTTATAGCTTTGTTTCAGTCGATTTTGATATACTTGCAAATGATTAAGGGTATCAAGACAACGCTCATCTAAGAACTCTAGCTCATTCAGCCAAGATATTTTGTATTCTTCATCGGTGATCAAATTATGTAGTGACACTCGCAGTGATGGGAGCTCAACCTCAATAGGAAAGATGGCTTCAGATCTGTAGACCAAGGAGAAAGGGGTTGCACCTGTTGGTGTGCGGATACTGGTTCGATAGGCCCAAAGAGCGAGATTTAGTTGTAGATGCTAGTTATGACCAGCTTTGTTGACTATTTTCTTCAAGATTTTTAATATGGTTTTATTTGTAGCCTTCTCTTGGTCATTTCCTTGGGGATAATACAGGGTAGAGAATCAGTGTTGGATATTGAATTTTTGGCATAGTTCTTTCACATCCTGATTTTTAAAGGGTGCCCCATTGTCTTAGATTAGGGTTTGTGGGACACCATAACGACATATGAGGTAATTCAGGATAAACTTAGCAATATGTTTCCCCATTATGTAGGTCATAGGAATGGATTCCACCCACTTAGTGAAATACTCAGTGGTGGTTATGATAAAATTGTGGCCATTAGATGAGGTTGGGGTGATTTTTCCTATGAGATCAATTCGCTAGTGTGAAAAAGGCCAAGGTGTGATTATGGGTTGCAATTCTTGAGCTGGTGCATAAATCAGGTCTCCATGTTGTTGACATTGGACACACTTCTGTACATACTGATGAGCTTCCTTCTCCATGGTTGGCCAATAGTACCCTGTCCTCAACAGTTTCTTAGCTAATATCATTCCACTAGAATGGGAACCACATATGCCATCGTGTACTTCTATTAAATCAATTAAGGCTTCCTCTTGGTTAAGACATCACAGTAATGTTCCTTTGATGCTTCAACGATAAAGGGTATCACTTAGGATCACAAATCAGGATGCCTTTTTGGCAAAGGTATTTTTAAGGTTTGAGGTGATATCAGATGGGAAGATTCCTCTACTTAGGTAAGTAAAGATGTCATGATACCACGAGGATCCAGGACCAACAATGACACACGCGTATTCAAATTCGGGGATTTTGAAAGTTGGCACAAGAAGTTGTTCTACTAAGAATTCACATTGGAGGACATTGTTTGGCATGTATAATAGTGATCCAATGGTTGTCATGGTGTCTGTTGCTCTATTGTTCATGTGAGGAATCCACTCAAAATTTATGTCTATAAAGAGATCTTTGAGACTCTCTACCATCTTCTTGCAAGGGGTGAGCTTGTAATATTTAGTTTGATAGTTGTCATTGACTTGGTTGATAGCCAGTTGTGAGTCCCCATAGACTTTCATTTCTTGAATCTACCACTGAACTTCTATCCTTAAACCTATGATTAGGGCTTCATACTAAACAATGTTGTTAGTGCATGGAAATGATAGCTTGTATGACTTTAGGATATAATTGCCTTGAGGGGTGATGAAAAGAATGTCTGCTCCAGATCTATGTTGGGTGAATGATCCATCAAAGTACATTTTCCATTGATCTGTGAGGTTGAGAAGGAATATTGATTCATCAGGAAACTTAGATACCAAAGGATTTTTTGGATAGATAGGTGCTTCTACTAGTTGGTCTATGATCACTTGTCCTTTGATTGCCTTGCATTCCACATACTCTATGTCAAATTCAATTAAGATCATCACCCATTTGGCCATTCTCCCTATGAGAGTTGCCTTTGCTAACATGTAGCTTAGTGGGTCTATCTTTGCAACAAGCTTGATTTTATGTGACAACATGTAATTTTTGAACTTTTGTGAAGCGAAAACTACTACTGGGCATGCTTTCTCAATAGGTGAATAGTTCATTTAATTTCCCACCAAGGTTTTTCTGATGTAGTAGATAGCTCTTTCCTTTTCATTCTCATCATGTTGTGCTAAAAGAGCTCCTAGTGCTATTGGTGTTGCTGAGATATATAAGATCAATGGCTTGTTTAGTATTGGTGGCATGAGCACTGGAGGTGTTAGTAGATAATCTTTGATCTACTAGAAATCTTTATCACACTTGTCATCCCATTTGTAGGTTATCCCTTTATGGAGAAGATGTGAAAAGGGATGTGTCTTATATGATAGTTGGGCGATGAACCTTCTAATGGACTGCAATCTTCCTTGTAATACTCTCATATGCTTCAGTGTTTGTGGTGGTTCCATGTCGAGAATGGATTTTACCTTTGCTAGATCAATTTCTATTCCTCTTTGTGAGACAATAAAGCCAAGAAGTTTTCCTGATGTAACCCCAAAGACAAACTTTTTTGGATTTAGTCGTACCTTGTATTCTTCAAGCCTATCAAAGATGGGTCCTAAGACTAGTATGTGCTCACTTCTCTTCTTTGATTTTTCCAAAATATCTTCCACATAGTCTTCAACTATTTTGTGGATCATGTCATGGAAGATGAGGGTCATTTCTCTTTGATAGATTGTTCCTACATTCTTTAACCCGAATGGCATCACGTTCCAACAATATGTTCCCCATGGACAAGTGAATGCAGTTTTATGTTGATCCTCCTTGGTGATCATGATTTGATTGTAGCCTGAAAAACCATCCATGAGTGATAGCATTTCATGCCCAGTTGTTTAGTCCAAAATGAGGTCGATATTGGGAAGAGGAAAATCATCCTTTGGGCATGCTTTGTTTAAGTCTCTGAAATCGGTGTAGATTTTGATGCCCCCAGTGGGTTTTGAGACTGGTACCAGGTTTGAAACCCACTTAGGATAATCTATCGGTCAGATGAACCTAACGTCCAAATTTTTTTGTAACTCTAGTTTTATCAAGAGCGCAATCTGAGGGTGCATCTTTCTTAACTTTTGCTTGACTAGCTTGGCTTCAGGGTACACTGCTAAATGATGCACAACTACTTCAAGATCAAGGCTAGGAATATCTATGTATGACCATGCAAAGTTGTCTCTCTTCTCTTTCAATAATTTTGCTAGGTTATTTTGTTCTTCATCCAATAGGGATTCGGCATAGAAAGTGATATGGGGTGCTTCTTTTGTTCCTAGATTGACTGGGGTAGCCTTTTCTTCTAGTACTATTGAATTTTTGGGATGCATTGCACTAAGGGGGAGATTGAATCCCTAATCCTTGGGCACCTTAGAGAGGTTTTCACCCTCGGATATGTCCTTTCTTTTTACTATTTTAGGATTAGAGAGTGCCATAGTGTGTTTTTCACTCAAGGGTCTATGTGTTAGTTGCATTTTATCAATTTTTTGACTGAAGGATTCAATCATCTCTCCATAGTATGCCTCTGTGTCCAACTCTATTTTGAAACCTACTTTATGATCCACCAAGATAAGTTGTCATGGAGTCCCATGAATTCTGAGATTGCTTCATTGTTTTTGAATAAATCAAGAATCAATGGTCCTTGTTGGTCCATGTCAATAAGTTGCGTGTATACCAGGCGTAGTTCAGTGGGATGATTGCTTGGATCAAAGGATGTATTGGATATCATGAAGAGGGAGTTATTTTCAAATAGGTCACCCATATCAAGGGGGAAGTCATCTAAGGTTATGTCATGCGGTGTAGGTAACCAAGAGGAAGCCTCAACCATTTTAATGGAAGTACCTTTTCCAATAAGGGTAACCTTGCTAGTAGTACAACCTAAACCAAGATTCCTTAATCGTTTCTCAAGAACAATAGGTTATAGCAAGCCATTGTCATTTTGTCCCAGTTTCTCATTCTTGTTATAACCCATTCCCTTCATGAGTTGCAAGCCTTTATTATCATCTTCCATGGGAAGAATAGGGAGAGGTCGTTCATCCTGATATAGCAATTTAGAGATATCCTCCTCGTTGACATCTTCTTGATTCAGATCCCCCCATTTGGTGAAGGTAGTAGCTTCCATCTCTATTGTTTCGGGCTCTTTGATTCCAGATGTTGGTTTCCCATGTGATTGAGGAGAAAGAAGTAATTGTACTAAGACAAAGGTATCTTGCAGGAACTTATAATTCCCACAACCATTATCTTGGATCACTGCTTTGATGTCAAGAATGTTTTGCACAATGGGTGTAGTCGGTGCTGAGGTAGATGCAAGGGATGATGGATCAACAAACGAGGTAGGTGTGGATGTAGGCCCTTCATCATTTTTAGGCACTTGGGGGATCTTATAGAACTTGGCCTCAAGATTTTTTTAGTAGTAAAAAGGCTCAGGATCTCCATAGATGGTAACTTCTCTGCCCTCAAAAAGAAACTTGACACATTGATGGTAGGTTGAGGCAACAACTTTTAAGGCATGGATCCCGGGTCAGCCAAGTAGGATGTTGTATGGAAGTTCAAGATCTAACACTTGGCAAGTCCTTTCTGCAATGATGGGCCCCACTTGAATGGGTAATGCAATGATGCCTTGTGATACTCGCTCTTGGTCATCATAGGCCCTGATGGTGGTACTCTTTGTTTTCTCAATGGTATCTTCTAAGTAGCCCAAGTCTTTGATCAAATTAAGGGTACAAATATTCAAACCAACACCTCCATCTACTAAGACTCTTTTTATCTTATTCTTATGAATGTAGACCTCAAGGTGTAAAGCACGATTATGAGATGGTTGTGAGGGTAGGTCCTACTCGGAAAAAGGTAAGAAGATGATTGATAATTTTTCCTACCATAGCTTGAAACTAATTTGTATCAATATCTTCGGGGATAGATGACTCAGATGAGGATTTCTCTAAGATTTCTCTATTTGTGGAAGATAGCCTTAATAATTCTAAGATTGATATCTATGTGGGGGTCTTCTTAAGTTGGTCTAGGAGATTATACTTGTTGGGATTCGATGTTAGAAAAGTAGGTTGTGCCCCAGACTAAGGTGGGACTCCTTGGATAGTGACCTTTCCACGTCATGTGGTGACTCCACACTCGGCACTAGGTCCTTTGATGGTGATGACTATAATGACACTATCACAAGATACGACCATGTTTGAATAGCTATGTTGCACATTTTTGTAATCCTTAGCTTTTCCATTGTTGTTCCCTTTGTTATGATTTGGCATAGGGTTCTTGTATATCTTGAGATCCTGATTCCCAGCGAGTACTTCAACAAAGATGGTGTTGTTCTCTATGAGATCTTGGATGATGTTTTTGAGTTTCATGCAATTTGTGGTTTTGTGTCCTTTTATTTTATGAAAGTCACAGATATCGTTCTCATTGTACCAAGATGGTTTCTCTTGTGGTTCTTGGTAATTTTCAAATTTGGGCAAGGTTATCATATTTGATTCTACCAACTTCTTCATGATGGTTTCGATAGGCTCAGATAACTATATGTACTTGTGTTTGTGATAGTTTTTCCCATTGGTAGTTCGCCTTTGTTGCATCTTGTTGTTGTTGATTTGATTTTTCTAAGGGGATTATTTTCATTGCATAGTTGGTTGAATGTTAGCAACTTGATTGTTGTTAGGTCTAGGAGCACTTAGAACCACTTTAGCATCTACCACACCATGATTTATCACATTTTTGTTTTTAGCCCAGACACGAGGTTTGTCTTTTGAACTTGTTGATGGGCAATTATAAGCTTTATTATTTCCTTGTGAGATTAGAGATCGTTCAATGTTAAGGGATCAAGGGACAAGCTCGTCATAGGATGTGATGCACTGCATTTTTAAGTGGAATGAGAGACCGGGATCCAGATTAGCTATGATGATTCCCACTTGTTTTTCATCAAGAAGAGTCCACTTGCTTTTACTGGCTTTTTGACTCCATCGTTGTAAGAAATTGGCGAATGATTCTCCTTTGGTTTGTTTGAGAGTGTACAACTCTTCTAGACTAACGTCCATGTCTAGATTAAAGGGGAAGTGGTTGATGAATTTATTAGTGATTTCTTGAAATGTTTTAATGTCAGGAGATAGATGAGAGAACCAATCCATGGTAGGACATGTTAGACTTTGAGGGAAGAGGCGCATTAGATATGAATCATTATAGGCCACCTCCATACACATGGCATTGAATTCTTTGACATGGTCTACCAAACTTCCTCTCCCTTTGTATTTATTGAATTTAGGGATCTGAAGTCCGAGAGGGAATGGTACCATTGCAATGTTGCAGTCAAAGGGGTAAGGACATAGATTTTGTGTATGGGGCTTCTTTGTCTTGCCCATTCGAAGGTCATGCATTTCTTGGGATATCGCCTTGAGTTGTGATGCTAGATTGTCTTGTGGATTTGGTGGAGGAACATGTGATGGGTTGAGGGATGAGTTGTATATGGGGATTTGATATGATGGTGTGTTGTATGGGGTGTATGGTGGAGTGGGATTATGTGGTGGTGATTGAGGTGTTGATGTGTCTGTTCCTAGCATGTTTTGATTGACGATGTTTCATTGAGGGTTATAGTAGGAATTTTGTTGTTGTTGTTGCTGTTGATATTGGGCATACTATTGAGCTAGTAAGGCTTGTTGTTGTTTTTGTTACGCCATAAGCACTTGCTATTGTTGTTGCACCGCAATGGCTTGTTGTTGGGCCTGATGTTGTTGTTGTGCCACGATGGCTTGTTGTTGGGCCTGATGTTGTTGTTGTACTGTGATGGCTTGTTGTTGGGCCTGATGTTGTTGTGCCATGATGGCTTGTTGTTGGGCCTGATGTTGTTGTTGTGCTACTAAGGCTGCTTGATAAGCTTGTTGTTATTGTTTTTGCTATGCGGCTAAGGCTTCTTGTTGTTGTTGTGTGGCTAAGGTTGCTTGCTTGTTGTTTTTGTTGTGCGGCTAAGGTTGCTTGTTGTTGTTGTTGTTGTTTTTGTGCAGCTAAGGATGCTTGTTGTTTTTGTTCTTATTGTTGTTGTGCAGCTAAGGTTGCTTATTTTTGTTGTTTTTATTTTTGTACAGCTAAGGATGCTTGTTGTTATTGTTGTTATTTTTGATGTGTGGCTAAAGTTGCTTGATAAGCTTGTTGTGCTTTTTGTAAGGCTGAGGTAGGATTTTGCAATAGAGGACTAGTTGGTTGTTGGGATATCTGTGATGGATTGTGGGTGTTGATGTTTTGGATAGGTTGTGAGTTGGTGGTGAGAGATTGAGAGTTTCCTTGATTCAACATTCCTTGAAGAAGGGTGGACTGAGATGGAGGAATGTGAGTTTGAGATCCCATTTGATTTTGCATGGTGAAGGGGATCATGGGGAAGGATGTGGATGTTGTCATTATATTTTGCAAGGGAGTTGACATATTAGGACCTTGAGTCCATTGATTGAAAGGATTCCCTTGGCCAATGTTTGGGGATTTCCTTGTGCTTGAGATGTGACCAAAGTATTTCCCTGATTGATAGGGTTCATACCCAAGGTGTTGGTTTGATTTGGATTGATGGTATATGAATATGATGTGTCCTATGATGATAATGGTATGGATGAACCCATGGAAGGATTAGATAAAGATTTCCCTATTTTCATTGAGGGTTGACTTTGCAATATAGTATTGGCATGGCCTTGCATTATACCTTGAGATACTTGGTCTATACTAATTTGTGTGATGGTGGGCATACTTGTAGATGAAGATGGATGTCCCCGATAAGTGGAGATTGTGGTGGAGTAATGAAGGTCAAGGGGTTTATGTAGTTGTTTCAAATTTTTAGGGATGGGAGGAGCACCAAAGGTAGGTGTCCAAGTGGTTGTTGGAGGTGGAGGATTAGTATCAAGAGTACCCACAAGTGTACTACTTTCAAATGGAAGATTCAGACCAAAGTCCTTAGAAAGGCTAGATGCAAGACTAGGAGTAGATGTTTGATTTATCCCTGATGGTGGAGTGGTGAAGCCCTGTACCAAATTTTGTGTCATAAATGATGGAGAAATAGGAGCTATGCTTTTAAAGGCTTGATGTTCCATGATTTCTTCCTTAGTGAGTTGAAAGGGATTTTTTGTGACATCTTAGATCTCATATGGTCCTATCAGAGATGATGGTTGTTGTGATGGTGTGACTTGGCTTCTTGGGATAAATTCTAAAGGATTTGGACCACTTGAGGTAAATGTGACCTTGGTTTTCTCCATGATTCTCTTGTATTGTGATCTTGTTTTTACCATAAATTTGGGGTCACTAGTTGGAGATTTGTGTTGAGATTTATAATGTTTGAACTCTCTAGTTGACTCAAATTTAGGTAATAGGGATGCTCTAAGTCTTTTTGGAGCAATGATGATAATGGGGGATGAAAAGATGAGTGATATGGAAAATGATCTTTGCAATCGTTTTAGGAAAACACTTTTGACTTTGAGTGTGATGTTTGGATGTTAGGATGATGATGA
This sequence comes from Sequoiadendron giganteum, assembly GCA_007115665.2. Taxonomy (NCBI): domain Eukaryota; kingdom Viridiplantae; phylum Streptophyta; class Pinopsida; order Cupressales; family Cupressaceae; genus Sequoiadendron; species Sequoiadendron giganteum. Next base: position 676,153,550 of record CM021104.1, on the reverse strand, counting down.
ACTTGATAATCTTTAGGGTAGACTCATGAACTTTAAGATAAACTAGTTCAAGGATTATAAGTAGCTCAACTAGGTGTGGAAAAGGATACATTTAACATACAACTTTGCAAAGTTAGAGGTTGGTTTGATTTGATGCTTAATTCAAAAGAGTGTTGGTATGTTCGAAAGTTTAGCAAAGATAGGTGAGGTGAAGTATGAAATTTTGATGAAGGGGTGGACGAAATGTTTGCCCCAATGTTGACTTAGAATGAACCTATTTTTTCCAAGACCAAGGTAGTGAGAATGATGCTAGACCCCTAAAATGTTTAAATCCTAAAGACCCAATGTTGACTTAGATGAGAGGATAAATGGGGATGTTCAAACCTATTCTCCTCCTCCTAGCTTGAACATAGTGGTTTCTCAACAAACGATAACGATTGCAGTAAAGAATTACAACCCACTTCCTACCAAACTTTGAGTCATGATACCTATGTCTGTGATGACGGGATGCAGGTTTTACTTCACGGACCTTGATTGTATGATGGATCATTTAGATGGGTTAATTATCTTGAAAAAGATCTTGATTCTGACCCATAAAGAATGCATACATGTCTGGATGTTTTCTTAGTGCTTGTTCGTAAAATTTTATCAACAATTTCTTTCTATTTAGGTATAGTGTTGTCGTATGGTTTTTTATCGCTCTTGAACTAAGGTGTCGAAGTTTAAAATGATGACTAATAGACCGTGTTTTGGAGATTTTTATCTTGCGTGAGATCATTAAAGAAGAAGAAGATACTTATTGCCATGTGGGACGTGGTAATATGGGCCTTCTAGCCAAAATATTTGCTCTTCGTTCTTCTTTATTCAAGATAGTTGCAACAATTCTCCATTGATTAGAGGTTTCCTTGGTTTCAAAAGTGAAGCTTCTCAAACTACTAATAATATATGTTTGTTCTGCCTCAATATATTCAAAGTTTGGTTGAATGATAACACCTAAAAGGTCAGGTTGTAAAACAGGAGCATCCGGTCTCCAAATGGTCATGTGGGGTTCAATTTGTGTCAAGTTTATCTTGCTTAAGTGAATTGATTTTACAAACAATCTTCTTGATTAAGTTTCCAAACTAAATGTTTATGTCGAACACATCATAACTTTCATAATGTCCATTTCATGAAAATCATGAGATTAGAGCCACAATTGCCTATGTTGTCTTCGAGAAATACGGGTTATGATTAATTCAAGATATTTAGAAGTCGCTAAGGCTAAGAACCCTTAGGACAAGCAACAATATCAAAGCTAAATCAAGAGGCACCCATATTTAAACCAAAGTGTTTGAGATTTTGAAGATGGTGAATGTTTGTTTTTGGAATGTTTTGGAACCAAGCAATGTATCAAACCGACTCACAATCACTTACAATCCTAGGTTCGAAATGGCTATACTTTGTTGAGTTCCCACTTAGATTTCTCCAAACACTAAACAATGTGAACAGTTAGAGATTTGGCGACACTGGCTCCCCTCCAAAACACACACTTCTTGGGACCACCAAATCTCAAAATCCTTAAAATCTGAAGATCAAAAGGTTTTTTCTATTTCTACAATGGAATAGTAAGAATGTGGGATGACTTTAAAACGACCGTTCTTGCACTAACAAGTATTAAGGATATTTTTGGATTTCTAAACAAAGGTTCGTAATAAGGGCATCCAGTTTAGGTCATGTAATGATAAACTCCTTGTGAGAGGTCTCCCAACCCTTAGAATAAGGGATTTACGCATCATATAGATGCTAGGGGAGAGCTATCATGTACTACTTCCCATTGATCACAATTTCCATTGTAACCACAAATTTGTATCGTGGTTTGGAAGAGCTTGGCTTTAGCTTGTTACTGCTTGGGTCGATCCTTTGGGGTGATTACTTTTTCCCACCAAGGCAGACCCTCTAAAGATCAACAATAGAGAAGAAGTAAATTTGTAGTTCAACTGTGTAAGTTGTGTAAAGCATTTAGGGGGGAACACACACAATGCCTTTCCTTCACAATCGCATGTTTGTTCAATTTTAGCTCCAAATCGAAATTTGTAAGTAAGCTTTTAGACAACCAATGTCACCAAATGCTTTTGATTCTCAAGATTGTCATGAAGCGTGAGAGAAGTGCATATACATCTAAATTGTTAGAGTAATAAGTTATTACACTTAATTAATTATATCATATTGGTTAATTAATTAAGTCACTTATTCCTTTAGTTACTTAAGCTAAACTTAGGCACATTAATAATTGATTAATTATTAAGTGTGCACACTAGGGTTTCCCTTTTAGATTTATTTTAGGGTTTCTTGATCTCCTTCATAAGGATTGATCTCTTTGTAATAATTGATTCTCAAAAATGCATTTTTTACTTTGAGGTTTTCATAACATCTTCTTTGGTTTTGAATGTTTTTTGTATGTGATAGGTATTTGCATGCAGGTGATTCTTGGGGATTGTGAAGTTGGATTTTTTAACTTCTACATGGTATTAGACCTCCATACCTGCAGTTTCCTGTTCGTCTTCTAAAGATATGTCCTTTCAAAAAGTTTCAAGTGCAAGGGTTTTCACAGGCATCTTTTTTGCAAGATCTGGGGGTAGCCAATTTTTCGAGACACTTTGGGCTCAAATGGAGGTCACCATCACGTTCACAGTGGCCCAAAACCCTAGGAACGTCTGTCAAATCGTCGATTTTGGAGTAGTTGGTTTCTGAGGCAAAAAAAACTTGCCAGGGAGGCCATACGCCTCCCCAACACACATTCTAAGGCTCCGAAATTCAAAAAAAAAATATATATATATATATAAATCAAAGTTTTTTTGTAATTTTTTTGCACCTCCAATTCAGAAGAAGGTGTCACCGAGCGGCCACCAATCCACCACCGCCACCGGTGGCTCCCCATGCAGCGCCGGCGGCCCGGCTAGCCCCTACGGGCTCCTTTAGGCTCTACCCCGGTCACATGGAGGAATGAGGGCCCTCCGCTAGCCCCTAAGGGCTTCATCACCTGCGATTGCGGTTGTGGTTCTATGGAGGACCAGGGGCTCCGCCCCAACCCCCTGCCTTGCGCCACCAGTCACATGGGTCACCAGGGGCTGATTTTTTTTGCAGGGGGGCTGATTTTTTGTGGCAACGACTAGATGGCCGTCAATTTTTTTCTCGTGAAGTGCTGACATCAGCATGACATCATTGGTTGTACGACCCCTCTTTGCCCCCTCCTAACGCCAATTTGCCCTAAAGGAGTAGTTTTTTTCTTTTTGGCATAACTTGGGCATACGAAGTCAAAATTGGACAAACGAGATATCACAAGAAAGCTGGTTCCAAGCACTATCCTGCAGTGTAGTTTATTTTTTAGTATTTTTCTATTTAGCTTAATTTATTGCTGTTTGAAGTTAGATGTTCATTTATCGCTTCTAAGTTCATAAATTTTTGCCACGATCTCCGATTTTCGCTATCTTTGCGACGTTGGAAAGGTATTGACGAGCTCTACATTGTTATCTATACACTTTTTCTGTATCTGTCCCAAGTTGATTTTTTAGTCCAGATTTGGTCCAATGGGTTGTTTGGAGATTACTTGGATGTTTTGGCAGTTGGAAGGGTGAAACTTGAATCTTTGCACTTCATTTTCAGTAATACATCATTCAATAATCAACTGTTGCTTCATAGATTCTAGGGTTGTGCCAGTTTGGATTTTTTGAGTGTTTCATGGCATCGGGTCTACTATTGATTTTTCATGATTCCTTGAGTCAATCAGTGACTCTCATCTGGTTTCAGTAGTAAACAAAAGTATCTTTCCTTGCTTGCCATATTTTTGGTTCCAGTGTTACTCCACAGTGTTCTTCCAGTGCTTCTTTGCAGCATGTCATCTCATTGTAGGGGTTTTGTCCCACTGGGTTTTTCTTCTCTACCTCATTCTTGCATTTGTAAATGGGTACCTGATTAGGCCTAGTTGTCGAGACCCATCTTTGCTTTCATGCATCTTTTTTCTAGTGTTTTAGCTTCTTCCTAAGTTCATCTTAAGGGGGGGTGTTAGAGTAATAAGTTATTACACTTAATTAATTATATCATATTGGTTAATTAATTAAGTCACTTATTCCTTTACTTAAGCTAAACTTAGGCACATTAATAATTGATTAATTATTACGTGTGCACACTAGGGTTTTCCTTTTAGGTTTATTTTAGGGTTTCTTGATCTCCTTCATAAGGATTGATCTCTTTGTAATAATCGATTCTCAATAATGCATTTTTTACTTTGAGGTTTATAGAACATCTTCTTTGGTTCTGAATGTCTTTTGTATGTGATAGGTATTTGCATGCAGGTGATTCTTGGGGATTGTGAAGTTGGATTTCTCAACTTCTACATAAATGACACAAGTTGAAAAAAAGGCTACAAGTCAAATCAAACACTTGTTCATTTTAATCCTTAAAGCAATGATGAGTTCTTTTTATAGCACTAAAACCAAGTGTGAATTTTCTTGTTCAGTTTTAAGCCCAAAGTAAGATGATAATATGAAGGTTCAATTTTAATTATGTCTGATCATTCATTTTAACACCAAATTAAAATCTACTGAGGTCCTAAAACAAAAAGTAGAAAGCATGAAAATTGGGTTATAATTGCCCCAAAGCATTTAAACGCTCATTACAATTATAGAATTTAAGATAGAAGAGGCTTTCTTCATTTCAGCACCATGTCTTTCAACCTACAAAACCCTATTAGTCTATCAACCAGAACACAATCAAACACATATTAGTAATCAAATAAATCAAATAATTTAAAGAATGCATTTGAAAAACAATCAAAAAATTTCTTACCAGAGTTGGGCATCACTGAACATGATAGCGTCACAATTTGAAGTATGGGCATCGCTCTGGTGAAAAGGGATGTCACTTTGCAGTAGAAATAGTGAGTACGATAGCATGACTATTTGGCCTAGCATCGTTGATAACGGTAGCGTCGCTATTTGAAATTTGAAAGCGTCGCTCTAGTGAAGTTGGGCATCATCGTTTAAATTCTTTGATACCTCCAGATTAATTCGGTGTCATTGTTTCAAATCTAGTGGGCGTCGCTATATGTCAATGCTCTACGGAGGGCGTCATTCTTTGTAATCTGGGCATCACTACAACTTGCAAAACATAAAATAAACATAATTCGAGCTAGAAAATTGTTAAGCTAACGGCTCACCCTTCTTCTAGTGCCAGAATGTGAGACAAGGATTATCGGGGTGGATCGATTACACTTGATCCATGATGAATTGAAGTATAATTGAGCCAAACATACCTACATCTGCAAACAAGATCATTCAAAATGGAAATCTAAACTAACCATTTAATTGAAAATGAAAGCTAGAAACTACCCAAAAATAGTTAAATTCCTAATCTAGCCCATCTAAAACTTATCCTATTTTGGAATTGGTGCCATGTTGATGTGAAACGACGACCCTTTCCCAATCCTTGATTAGTGAGCCTGTTTCAGTTGATTCTATGGAAGAGAATAAATGAAACCTTCGTGATAAAAGGATTAAAACATGATTTATGCTAAAATGGACATGATGCAAGCTAATTAAACATGATATTATGCTAAAAATGATCTAATTATGCTATTGCTAAGCTAATATAAGCTATTTCTATGATAAAAGGTGAAAACCCTAATTTATGATTAAGCTAAGAGGGATGCAAGGAAGACATTAATGGATACTTTAAGCTATTATGCAACTAAAATGAACTAAAACTAGTTAAAAGTGAGTAAAATATGAGTGTGGATGCAAGTTAATTCAACAACATAAGTTTGCAATTGAAAGATGGATGAGATTCAACAACATAAGTTTGCTCTGAAAAAGATGGATACATTTGTCTCCAAATAGTGATCTATTTATAGGAGAGCAAATGAGAAATGGAGGGTTGAGATCGAATAGCTTAATCAACGGTTCAAGATGGAGGAAAAGAGGAGACATGGATCAATGATTCTCATCAACGGATGAGAATGCAAGATCACATAGATCAAGGAAAGGATCAAGGGTTCACATTTGCCTCAAACAAACACACTTCTGACCTACACACATAGGTCAAAGGTAACTTGTTCAAAAGGTTAAAAGATAACTTGTAATTCAAGTTACAAGGTAACTTGCATTAGAGCTTTTTCAAATGGTGGAGGAATAAGAATATTCTTTTGGAATATTCCCATGGGTGAGGAAAAAGGTATTTTGTAAATTAAAACAAAGTTTTAATTGTGCAAAAAGGGGATAAGGAATATTCTATGGGAATATTCCCTTTGATTAAAAGAAAATTAGTTTAATTGCTAATTAAACAAGATTTAATTTATGCAATTAGGGGATTTGGAGGAATAAAGTAATTTTCATTAAATTAAATGGTTTAATGAATGGGAAGAGGGTGAGATGACATTTAATTAAATAACTTAGGGTTATTTAATTAAATTAGAAGACCTAGGGAACTAAATTAAATATGTTGATATATTTAATTTAATTAGATGAAATTTTAGCATGAAAGGGAATGAATTAGCCCGATTGAATTAATTAGATTAATAGATGAAAATGACATAATTAATTAAATGGCTAGGCTTAATTAATCAATTAAGCAAAAAGAGGATGGATTTCATAGGAAATGATGTTAGTAAATCTGATTTAAATGTATGATATTGATTAGGACATTTTTCAGTGTCTACAGGTGTATTATGTGGCTTAGATATCCTATCATGATACAAAATATGTTACAAAATGTCACAAGGGTATCTTTATTCAAATGGAGACATTGAGTAGTGTTGATGTCAAGAATATGAAGGCCAAAGTTATCATGTCTTACTTTTGGAGTGCATGAAGTCTTAAGTGAATTGCAAGTGCTCAATCCATTAAGGGTTCGCAATAGTTGATCTTGGGTAACATGCTTGGTTTAAAAATCTACATGAAAGACTTTAAGGAAGGTTTTATAGAACCTCAAGTAATGGATTTCTACGGTTCTAGGATTTCATGGTGGTTGTTAATGCAAGTTTTTTTCATACATTAAATGTGGCAAGTAATTTATTATCATGATACCAAGATATACTCTGTACCATTATTCACTTCAATGTTGAATCCTTGGTTATATGCCCCGCGGGTATTTGATAGTTGAAAAATATTTTAGTTCAATGTTTTGAAAGCAATACGAAAACTTTGATGGGAATTTGAAGTGATAGGGCTTTTGGTATTTGATTATACACAGTTTTGTTAATTGTTTTTTTTTTTTTTTTTTGCAGCGAGGGTTGAGATGATGATGCAAGGGTTTCTAGTAATTTGAAGATCCACTCAACAGTAATTGTAATGGTTAAAATGATGATAAAAAATAGAAACCCATACATGTAGATATATATGTTAAGTTTTTCCTTTCATCTCCTTTTAATACTATGCAGCAAGGTCAACATCTCCTTTTAATACTATGCAGCAAGGTCAACATGCAAACTTGAAGTTTAAGAATGTACATAATGAAAAGAATGAGAGATTTTTAATGAAAATGTTTGATGCTAGAATTATAAAGTGAGAGGATTATAGAAAATGATGGTATCATGCTTTTATCATTAACTGAAAAAGGAGGATTTGAAGAGCAAAACTTGAGAGAGATATACTGTGAGAGTAGAATCTATGAGAAGATTTGTTGATTGCGAAGAAACTATGTTTGTATCAAAACTTGCACAATTGAGTGATGCTATTGCTTGAAGATGAAATGAACTTGGTGAGTAAAGGTTAAGTGTTCTTGGTTGAGATATGATAGATTGAGATGACTCAAACGTTTTTAGGTACTTTGAGTGATGAATTTGTTATGAATAGAGCAAGATAAGTGAATGGTTCGGGTATCTAAGGTAGTATAAGATTTCATAAACAAAGTATGGTGATAGAAAAAGAGTGAATGAATTATGAATTGCATCTTCATTTTATTGTCTTGTTGAAATAAGGTTGGTTGAAACTTGGACATAGTAGTTGTGAAGTTCTGATTAAAAAGATGATAACAGGGCATAATTATGTCAAAATGAATGGGTAAGGGTGAATATTTATAATGAAATTTTTGTTTGAGAAATGATTTGAAGTGAAATAGAGTAACCCTTTGTATCTTTTTTTCCCTTTTTGAAGATTGTTAATATGCCATGGAGTTTTTGCCAGTGAGGCTTGAATGGTTGTCGGTGAGACTGTATTATTCCAGTGAGGTTGTAACCAATGAGGTTCATTAGCTAGTGAGGCATATTTTGTAGGTAGTGAGGCTTTGCCAATGAGGCACAAATAATAGCCAGTGAGGATTTGTAATTAGTGTTTTTTATTAAGTTAATGAGGCATTTTATCGAGTGGTTTTTTATCCCTATGAGGGTTTTCCACTCATGAAAAATATTGTGTTATGATTCTTTTGTGGTCCATGTGATAATCATGTTTCATGCAATTTTGTTTTTATGCATTCTTTATCTACTTTTCAACATTTAAGTTCATGTTGTTTAAGGATTTGCTATTGGCTATCACATTTGGTTACACTCTTGAAATTGAACATTCAATGATTACAAAGAGATTATGCGTTTTGAAAATATATTGAATTGAAGTTGATTATTGAAACACTGATTCACCCCCCCTCTCAATGTTTCCCATACTCCAACACATCTTACCTCCATATTTTTTTATAATTATAGAACTAATGTCTATTCAATTTTATATGAAAGGATGCATGCAATTCAATTAATTATGTAGTCTTTCCTACATAAGTGGCCAAAAATGTAATGGATGCATCACCATCATCCTTCTTAGACTCAAAATTTGAATCAACCTTATTTTCTTCTTCTTACACTCCTTATGGAAATGACCAATTTTATCACAATTCTAGAAAAAAGGCTTTAGAATTTTTATGAGATTTAGATCACCCCTTGGACTTGGATTTAGATTTCTCATGTTGCTTGTTGTTATTCTTGCCTCTTTCTTTGGTCTTCCTAAAACACTAAAATCTTATTTGGAATTTAGAGAGACCCTCCTCCTCATCTCCTAAGAAAAAAACTAACAATATCCTTTAACTTTAAAGTGACATAAGTTCTCCCAATGACAATGACCAATCTATTCCATGAATCCAACAATAAACACAATAAAGTTTGGTATCTTTCCTCCTTATCCATTTTTATACCCATAGAGTTTAATTGAGCCAAGTTAACTTGTTAAATATTTCCAAGTGGTATATAATCCATACATCTTCTCCTATGAACAAGGAATACACATTCTTCCTCAAGAATGTTTTGTTCAGTAAGGATTTGGCTTAATAGATATCTCTAAGTTTCTTCCATAAATATTTTGTAATGGGTTCTTCATGGACATATATAAGAGAAAATTTTCAAGGCATAATATAATTAAACCCTTTATTTTTTCGTCCACTACATCATATTGAGATACTTGAGAAACATTTATAGGTCTCTAAAAATTTTCTTCAATAACATCCCTAGATCATAGTCAATACACATATCTTTCATTTTTTATTTCCATATCTCAAAGTTGTGCCTAAATTTAATTCTACCTCAATCCTCCCTAATGTGGTTTCCATATTTATTTCCTATAATAAGATCACAAAGTTCTCCTTCTACACAAGCTCCCACTCAAATGATGGTTATCTAAAAAATAATCTACCTAATAATTAGAGCCAAATGTGATCAAGATCTAATACCACTTGTAATGAGGCAAGACATGCAAAAATACCTTATTATGCTAATATTTAAGGGTGAAGCCACAATAGTGGTTTACAATTCAGATGAGGAAGGAAAACTCACAAAAAATGACCCCAAGGCAAAAAAAGTGATTTTGGGGGTTCGTACGAACATACTGGTTCGACCGAACCAATAAGGGGTTCACTTGAACCAGGGTTTGAACGAACCCCTTTGAATCTTGTCTGCCAAAAAAAACAAACAAAATCATAGGAAAGGGGTTTGTACGAACCCCCCTTATCCCTCATCCCCCATCTGAGACACAAAAAAAACCTAAATTTCGGCACTTCGGAGCTCGGGTTGAGGATGAAAATCGAGGAATATTCACAAATCCAACTAGAATTAGGTAGTCCTTAAAACGAGCTATCCAACAAATATAATTTTAATATGTTTTGGTTTTATTATGTACCTATTTTTTTAGTTTTATTAAACATAGGTTTTTCATTGAAAGTTAAAGTCTCTGTTTTGCACATGTGGAAAAATAGTAGATTATCAAAAAAAAAATATTGAAAAATATGAGTGCACTAGATGTTGAAGTCCTTGATCCAACAAAAAAAATAAAAAATCGATATATACAAAAAAAAGTTACGCGTTATACGGTCGCGCTATGTCTGAATTGTAATTGGTTTGACTTCGAAACTTGTTTTAAGAAAAAATATTCAATAAAAAACTAACTAACTGAGTGGAAGCACTAGATATCGGAGTTATTAATCTAAATTTGAAAGAATTAGAATTTTATCCTTCATGGAAAAAATGTTATGCGTTATACGGTGTGTGTCACTTTTTTAAAATGTTGTTTTCTTAAAAAAACCAAATTTTGTGGGAGATGGAAAAAGAAGTGCAATCTGATTCCAAAATTTTTGAAAAAAATATTTTTAGAATCTACAGACAAAATGTGATGAGACTCTAGTTTGCATCATCTTCAAATTCCTCACGGTTTAGTCGCTATAGGTGCCCGAATGTGAAGATTTAGTTTAAAATAATAATTTCAGTGTCCAGTTTGACCAAAAATTGTAAACCACTATTGTGGGATCACCCTTAAGGGAGTTATGTATTAACAAATTAAAATAGGATCCAAACTTATTACCAAAACTTTAAAAATGTAATCTTAAATAGATAACAATTATACCATTACATATCAATTTATGTGGAGGAAAAACCTTTTAGTAGAAAAATCCCACACTCCAAAACCTACACAATGTATTATCAAATTTGAAAGATGATTATAGTACACTTGCAATGCAAGTATTTATTGGAGTATTTCAACAATAATAAACTTAGAATAATTTTGGCAGTATTCCAACAACACATATATGCCTACAAATATCTCATATTAAAGTCACTTCCTCAAGTATCAAACTATAAACAAACCAACAAGATGGAAAATATAAAGGTTTTCAAAACTATGTTACAAAATGCCAAAAGTGGTGCCCAACTTGGGCATAATTTTCAATGCTACCCATGAAGATTCCATCTCACCTTCTAAAAATAGTAAATAAATAAATTATTTGTAATCCCAGTTTAACCCACTCAACATGGGTGCCCAAATTTTCATAATATCCTATCTCAAAATAGGCACCCTATGAAAAATAATAAATTTCATCATATGGCTAGTCATGATTCTAAAGTAACTTTCCCTATTTTTAGCTCTTAAATGTCATGAGATACTATTGTTTATGACTCAACATCCAAAATAATGCAAGAGTCATTAATCTCCCCTAAGATCCAAATGAACATATTGCCCTCTTCTTGGTAGTGACATTGATGGTGGGGCACCTTCATTTTTGAAAACCCCTTATTTTCCTTTTTTGAACTCTTTTATACCCACATTCTACTCAACATCTAAAAGGATGTGTATGTTTTTATCTCCCTTGAGATCTAATGTGCAACTTGTACCCTTTAGGGTGATGATTTCGATGGGGGCCTCACCCTGGCTTTTGAAAAGCCATTTATCTTGAGATTATTCCTAGATCCAAGAAATTGGGTGGTGTCTTTGGCTCCCTCATAGTTAGCTCCTACATGACACTCACCATGGCTCTCCACTCCTATAGTTTTATTTGAATATTTTATCTCATTATTAATAGAGGTCCCAAGTGACCATTGACACTATATCTAATGGATTTCTTCTACTGATTTTAAAAAAAAAAAAAAATTAGGTATTTTTTTATCTTTTAATCCCATTACTATTCTCTTTTCATCCATGACCAAGATATTTCAAATCATTTATCTAGGTAGCTTTTGATGCATTTTTGTTTATATTTATTCTTGGAGGCAAGTGGCTCCACCTCTTTAACCAACTTATACCATGATAAGGTGTGTTAAGGCTAATTCCCCTAGATCCCATAAAGGGGCATTTAATTAACCCCCATAAGGGGTGCTACCTTGTGACCCCACTAGTTTCTACTACTCCCAAGCCTTTGCTATGATACCTACAACAAATAAGAGAATATGCATAGAAGATTATGTTGATCAATACTATTACTATATATTTACTATATGCCCAATCGATGCAGATGACCAGTTTTGTGGATATGATACTTGTGAACAAGCTTCCCTAAGATGTCACCATAAATTTAGTAAATTTCTTCGCTACCTTTGATTTTAATTAAATTATCTCTTTATTAAAATTATTTGGAATTGTGCATATTATTTAATTTATCATTTGTTATGACTTTCCTTGATTATTTAATGTAAAATTCCCCCCCACCCCCACCTTTACGAGGAGTGTGAGAGATGTTACCCTAAAAAGGGATATGCCTATCCTTTAGGTTTAGCATGCAAATCAATCTAGTCCCTTGGATTAAACTTATTGGATTGATGACTAATATTGCTTTCTTTTTGCAATCTATATGTACAAGATTTTTTTCTCTTTGAAAATGTTTTTTTAGCTATCTATGTAATTTTATGCTATGCTTTTACTATTTTAAAAATGGTTGATTGATCATTTATCTTTTAGATCTTGACCAATGGATTGTTATTATAAGATTTTGTTTCTCATATCTTATTTTTTAGAGTGCCCCTTGGTTTGATTTCTAGATATGTTTTATTCTTGTTTGCTTATGCCCTTAGGTAGAAGTTGACCATCTTTGTGTATTCAAATATTCATTGGCCATAGATGCTAACTAATACATTTTTTACATCCAGGCAAGTTCATGTAATGTAAGTTGAGGTATCCCTACCCAAAGCATTTGTGTATTCATGGGTGAGAACTAGTTGTGTGTAGTGTTGAAAATTGTCACCCTTAACAATTTCACATTATGTTTTGTCCCCCCCGTAATTTATTGGACCTAATTAAGTACCTAATTTTCAAAATTATACATTCCAAAGCCTAATTTTAACCATTTTATGAAGGATTACAAGCATTGAATAAATGCAACCAATTGTCATTTTGCTCTCGACTAGGTGTGTCTTGGAAATTTGGGCTAGGACCCATTCACCCATGGGAAAATGGGTTCCCCTTCTTAGCCAGGACCCAAATTCAAATATGTTGTTAGCGGCATTTTGACATCTAAAATTCAAATTTAAAGTGTCGGCTTTTGGAATCTTATTTTTGGGAAATTGGATAAACACCTATAAATACCTAGTTATTTTATTATTTAAAATCTAACAAACTCTACCTAGCAAAAACTATTGTTAAGAGCATAATTGAGCATGTCAAGAGTAGCATTTTAGAGCTTCATTGCAACAATTCAAGATCCAACATCATGTCAAAGTTCATGTGTGTTCATGTTGTCATTATTTTGTGAAGGCTAACCCTTGTTGTAGGTCTCCAAAGCATTCAAGTATTCAAGCAAGCAAGATCTAAATCCTTGAGGAGATATGTGTGACTTCAGTCCTTTAAGGAAGTCATTGAAGGGTGGCGAGTTACAAAATTTTGTTCATTCATCTTTCCTTCCTTTCAGCTATCATTTATCCATTGTCATTGCCATTGTGGAAGTGGGAACACTTGTACATGGGGTTTGACTGAGGCAAGCCCCTATATGGCATAACATTTCCCATCTCTTTGAATGTACAAGTTACAGGTTTGGAGAGGATCAAAGGAAGATTGAAGGCAAGTTGTCAATTGTTGCATTTATAATCATCAACATTTTCAAGCCACAAAAACTCACCTACAAAATTTTCTAATGACATTATGACAAGTTTGCAACTAGGAATTAGGAGCTTAGATCCAACATCAGAGGATTGCAAAATCAGTTTCAAAACCCCCTATTAAAGACCCATTCACCCATGGGCAATTGATTCCCTCTTGGCATGCTGAATCCAACTTTTGGTGATAGGTACACATCATCAAACATCTCTCAGATCCACTTGCAAATTATTGTTTTCATATGTTATCTTCGGGATATTGCATTTATCATATTAGGTCATATAGCCTAATTAGGTCAATCACTCCAAATCAATTCTAATCAATTCTAAATGATTCCCATCCTCAATTAGATGTAGATCTAGGTCTGATTGTCTCACCTTCATGGTTGATAGTCAATCTATATACCTTGTTGATCTACATCTTAATGCAACTTGGAAAAAGGCCCCTTGCATCCTAGGTTCTTTGCATTTGGGACCTAGGAATCCCATTTTTATGTTTTAGTGTGCTAAAGGGAGGGTTGACTAATCTCTATCTTTGACACCCCTCCACCCATCATTTTATTTTATTTCTCTATCCCTTATCCTTCTTTCTTAACCCTATGCCTCCTCCTATGCATTTTCCATTAATGCAGTAGTTAAATATTTGGTTTAGAAAGGAATTGGCCTTCTTTAGAGGTTGCTTGCACATTTGAAAGTTGTGTGTGTATATATTTGCGCTACACTATACCCCATTCTAGCATCTTAGGCCTTCCTTGGGTATGGTTGATGATTTATATAAACCAAAATTTTAGATAGTTGAAGCAACTTGCAATTTATATGCTTATTTTGATTATGAGACAAGAGCTACTTAATATCTTTGCACTATTTTATAGGTTTCAATCCAAAGGAACCATACAAAGGAGAATGTTCAAAATAACTATTGTTTCATTTTCCAAATACAATATCCTTTTATGAGTGCTTGTAAAGAATGTCTATTAGATATGCTTTGAAATTCATGCTCATCTTAGGTTTTCATGCATATCAAAGTGGAGGCAAAACATAATGATAAAATTAGCATATTTATGCCATTTCCCATTTAGTTTTATGTTGATCTCGGTGGAAAGTCTTAATATAATAACATATTGACAAGTGTCATATTTGATCTTGGTGTGACTTGTGGCTCAATTTGTATACATATTTGTTTCATCTCTATTTACACCAATTCCCACATGTTCAACATCTACCCATCATTATCATACTCTCATTCACACTTCCATACCTTCACTCCTTACCTTGAAATTATCATTTAAACCCTAATGTACATTTTCAAGTCGCTCAAGATTAACCTAATTTAATCCCACAACATGTAAGAATGAACTTGAAAATTAAACATTCAAATTAAATTTCCATCTTTCCTACTCATTTCTACTAGCTATCATGAGTTGACTTGGCACACGCTTGTGTGGCATTTTGTCATGTCATGGTATTCAAAGACATTCAATGTGCAATTAATTTATTATCTAGAAAAGATGACATCAAAGATAATATCATTAGAGCACATTTCAATTCTAGGGGATAAAATAATCACATTTGCATATTACCCATTTGAATGCTGGTAAATGTTTTCTTTGGTATTGCTCATCATCATTATTTCGACTTGCCTAAGGGTTTGACCTAGGAGAACCCATTCACCTATTGAGTAAACAAGCTCTTTTATGTGCCTCTCGATGCCACCTTCACAAACTAATTTCAAGAAGGTGAGACAAGTAGATCTTTAGGTGCACTTTATGTTAGACTATTCTCTCATAACACAAATCAATCCCACACACTGTATCAAGTTTACATCTTTTAAGATCAAATTTATAGAGATTAACGAAACAATCATGAAATAAAGACATTATTTTTTGAATTATGATAAAATGGTTTTAATAATTTCTATAATATTCTTTTATTGTCAATCTAGAAATAAATATAAATCCTACCTCTTACATTTAGTTTTCATACATTTATTACAATATCTATCTCTAACACTTTTATCTAGATTACCTATGTACTTATTATTTATATTTATTTAATTAACCTAATTAATATGTACTTTTCATTACAATATTAAATTTTAATAGGAAAGTGAGTAGATTGTGACCCATTACCTGTCACATTTAATTTCAAATTGACATGCCTCCCTATACGAGGTAGCCTTACCCCACAATAACTTAGGAATAAAATGTTCTGAAACCGAGGTCTAAATATTTCGTGAGCTATTAGATTTAAAATATTTGAAAATTATTCCTTTATATTAGACACTTATTAGATTATTTTCTTTTTTAAAACTACTTTCGCTGATGTTTGAACAACTCCTCAGAAACCCAAAAATTGTACGAATCGTCAGTGACCTAATTTCAAACAACAGAAAGGCATTGCAAGTATTTGCAAGGACTGAAAATGATTTGGCGAGGATCACAACTGTAATGGCTATAAGTCAAATTATTTAGATTAATATAATATAAAGACTCGTGAAAACTCTCTGAAAATGAGTTGAGAATGGTCACGGGTTTCTTGTCTCTTTCGGTATGTCATACTGTCTATCAATAGTTGGAATGGCATACACTTTCTTCATGGACTGGTGTTTAGGGTGAGCTCCAAGCACAAAGAGGGAACCTTGCGAAATTGGAACATTGGTCTTGTGAGAGGTATGGAAATCAGTGAGAGAGAAGATTGGATTCATTTTCCATATCTAACAGGGCCGTGCAGATCTATGATGGAGGACATTGCTAAATGCATTCACAAACATCTGGGTCCTCTTCTTTGCCAAACAAAAAGTCCTCCAGATGTTACCCATTTCACAAGTCCCAGAGGAAATGCAGAGGGCTCATTCATTCTCAGATCCGGAGCCAATTTGTCTCAGGTACCATTTCTTCTATTTTTGGAAAACTCTGTTTAGAAATTCCTATTGTATTTTATTCCTCATTTTTCTTCACAGATTGGGAATCTATAATCAAACTTCAATAGATTTTATGCTTAGTTCCCAGCTGGGCTTGAACTTGGGTTATCACCATAGCAATTGCAAGGTACCATCGAACTTAATTAGACTTAGGGCCCAAATGGGGTTTGATCTCATTCATCACCATGGCAATTGGATGGCCTTATCATTATACCTAGGGCATATAGAATTTTTAACGCTGCCAATTGGACCAGCATTGTGTGTACGACAACACCTTGCGGTGAGTGCTTATATATAGCCACTATAGTCTTATGGCCACCTGCATCCTGGAGTCCGCTCCTGGTAGTTCCCGCAGCAGTAGGTCCGCTTTCTTGGCGACATCTTGATTTTACATCTTCTGCGGCATTTTACTTTTGTTTTGCATCTTAGTTTTGGCATTCAAACTGTGGTTGTATTTGTAAAATGCAGGTCAAATTTGTATTGGGGTCGTGGATTCATTGCCGTCTAGGAGTTGGGACTTTGAATGCTGCAACGTTGATTGTAATGTTAGGTCCTGAAAATGATGTGCCTCATTTCATGTTTGAAGTTATAGAGAATGATTCGTCTAATCTAATACTTCTTTTAGATCTGTTACCAAGGAAGGACCTTGTTTGTAGCCCAGAATATTTGAAAGCTTTTTATGAAGACTCTGAGCTGGAGAGATATAGGCAGGCTGTTGAGAAAGCATATCACTCGCAATCTTATGTTCCTTCGTCTCTTTATGTTAGGAGTGCTGTGTCTCCAACAGCCCTCCTGTTCAAGTTCAGAGATCTGCTTGCTCCTAATGATTTGAATTTATTGGTTAAGGAGTTGATTCATCCCACAGCCAAAAATGTTTTTGGGACATGGTTCCACGCTTTCAGCCACATTGGGACAACGAGGCCCAAGGCAGAGGGGGAAGAGAAGAGTGTGATTTTGGAAAGGGATGAGCAGATTAGGAGATTGGGTATCGAGAAGGATCTCAGTTCTAATCTGCCCAAGTTGTTTGGACAGGAGATTGCAGACCGTGTAATTGCTGCTATCAGGAAAGGAGAATGAAGCTAAATTTGTAAGCCTAACATGGGGTACTGGTCCATCCTCTTCAGAATCATGCAAACCTTTCACTAACCACAACTAACGTGAAAAATCTGCCATGCATCTTGAGCCAACGTACATGCTATTTGATGAGCACATTTGTATGAGTGGTGAGGAAGGCAATACCAAAACAGGCAGTGATTCTTACTCCTCTATACTGTGTTATCTTATAACATTCATTCATTCTTTTTCTTTACAATGTCATGTAATTTGGTAACCATGGCAAAATGGAGGTATTTAAAGGAAAAGGCTCTGTATTCTTGCATTCAGCATTCGTTTCTTTATGTGTTTCTTCGCTTTCTATTGCTGCAGCACTACGAATGATATTTTTGCTTCTGTTTCCTTGGCGGATCCTATCTGGCTTTGGATGCAAAATTCTTTATATTTTTTTTATCTTGACATTTTATGACAATACATTGAGTCGTATCTTGGTCTTTGTGCTGATACCCACTTGGTCAGGGCAAACCCTTCTGCCAGGCATGATAAGGCAAGACTGTTGGGATTTTATTGTTTTCAGGGCTGAGGTGAGATATCATGTGATTAAGCATCATCCCTGGGACACTTGATCACCTGGCCCCTGGCAATCTGTTTTTAACCCCTGCTGGATAATATCAACACAGTTAATCTTTGGGTTCACGTATTCTGATAAGTACTGGTTAGCATTTGACTCCAGCTCCTCAACACCACAAAATAAAGTTAAAAAATTGTGGGATCATGCAGAGAAGGGGAAACTCAAGTACAGATGCGGTTAGTCTTGTAAATTTTGCCTGATTGATCCACTAAATTCACCACTTCCTATCTCTGCTTCCAAATCCTACTCATTGAATGGGCTGTTTATGAGGCAATGTCCTTAGCAAAAATGCTCTATAATAACAATTTTCTCTCTGATTTTCTTATTCTCCTCCCAACCTTAGAGTGAAAGGAGGCTGAGGGAAGAGGGCTGTGCCCAAGTGACCTTGAGCATAGCCATCTTATGCAGACCAGTGCAGAATGGAAAAGATATATTAATAACTATTACTGTCCAAAGGTTTTTCAGTGAGGGTTCATGCAAAGTCTTCTTTGATGGAAACTAATATCTCACTAGGCCATTATCTTGCTTAAATAAGATGTAGATTTATTAATGCTCAGTCACAGATTTTGATGAAAAACAATTACAGGCATTGAAGATCAATTGTGTACTTGTTGAGAGGGAAAAGGTAGAACTAATTTTGGAGGTTCAGACTTGGGGAATTCCATTGCCCAGGTCTGTGGGATCAAGACAACTGTGAATATCTGTATTGTGGTAGAAGACATGAGAAGCTTCAAGCATCGTAAAGCTAAATTTTGCAGGGGTGTTGGTTTGGTGATCCTAGAGTAGATGAGCTAGATGAGCTGGATAGCTCCTGCTGAATCCTTGAAACTCCATCAACAGGTAAGGTAAGATATACATTCTTATTGTTGGTGGGCTTGAAATATATGAATTTATTGTTTAAAGAGGGTGGAGAATTTTGATAGAGGCAGCACTATTGCAAGTGGTTTCTTTATTAGTTCTGAATATTGTATGAAGTTTGTTTACTTCTGATTTTTTGGATATGGGAGTTCACAGAGGGTTCACTAATTGTAGACACTAGTTTACTTTAACTCTAATGCATTGCTGGTATTGAGAAAAGTTAGGATTGTGTTTTACTTTTCGATGGCACACTGAAATCATCATTGCTTGATAAAATGGTAAAATTTTAATACTTGTTACGTTTGTAAGATTGGCTATGATTTGTTTTTTCTTTAAGTGTCTCAAAAGCATATTGTGGAGACCTGGACTTGATAAGACTGAAACATGCGACTGACTCAAACTTATTAAAATTTTGGCCAAAATTCAGTGAAAGTCATGCTTTTCCAAACGAGATCTGATGTGTAAATGAAGCCTTCTTGTCTGTTTTTTACGTGTCTGAGTCGCATAGTGAGACTTGACGAGTCTCACTAAAACTTGAAGAGACTGGCTGAAATTCAGAAAGTCAATTGACAATGCATTTCAACTTATTTTGGGAAATTCACCACTTTGACGCAGGAGTTTTATCAATACCCAGAATTTCAACACTATGTACGAAATTTTTACCTGGATTTTTAATAATCTTATGGCTTTAAGCCATATGCAGTTTTTGATATGAGGGGAACATGAATAACTAGAATTCAAATCTCAAATTCCATCTGGAATCTTTCAATTTTCAGAAAAAGTAAGGCAATAAGGAGAAATACACACCATACTAATAAAAGCTAAGAAGATTCTACTTGCAATCATTTCTATGCTTTAGAATAGAGACTTTATTGTAACCAATCATTGCATTTTATGTAGCAAAATATTATGCTCAAAGTGAAAGATTTTCATGGCATTCTATGAATTTTGCGGTGAATTATGTTTTCAACTTATATCTGTCTGGGCTTAAATTGCTGCCCTGCCAATGCAGGCATCACGGTCACAAGAATTTATTTCTACACTCCAAATTTTTCCTTGATCTGGATAAAAAAGTTGACCAATGGTAGAAGGCCTGAGGTTATCCTTCTTGTTTCTTCTATCAGTCAGCAAGCTCAAAAATCCATTCATCGAAGTGATTATCAGCATGACTAACATGGGAAATGTCACTGTCCTGGGAAATTGGGACATGTGCTTTGAGAGCCCATGCTTAGTAGTCTGAGGTAGATACCTCAACCATTCTGCACAACCCTGGTGTCTCTGCCATTGATCACAATGTATCTAATTAAAGCAATTTCTACTAGCATGCTGAGGGAAAGTTTTAGCTTTTAGATGCTCCTGCATCAGCTTTGGGCTTAAAATTGTGCTTTTGTAATTTTTGAAGTCTTTGTCAGTCTTAATAGAAAATGGGGATAGATTGAGAATAAGTTTTCCTACTTTTGCCTTGCACTAGATCACTGCAATTTTTCACTATAATTTCATCTTACTGAGATTGAATTACAAGAGTGAACAGTGATGATTTATGTCTTATTTGGTGGATTCCACAATTTTGGTTAAAAAATTATACTTTGCCATCTGTTTTTATCCTTTAATAATCTGAAGTAAGCTTAAGCGTGATGACTAGAGGGTTTCATTAAAACACAACTGCATATACCTCCTAAACGCCTTAAATTCTATTCACAGTATTTCTCAATTCACATGATTATTTTGCGACCTAATTTTCATAATAGTGACTATTATATAAAAGCTGAACAGTTGTTAAAGAAAGAATCAAAGAATAGAATTATGTTAATTTCCAAGATGACCAAAGTATCTCAATGGGATTGAAAAGTACACAAGGTAAAAAAAAATTATGGTAAGAAAACCTGTAAACTCTCATTGCTTTAAAAGCAGGGAAAAGCTTCAGCTTCCATGGCTAAAATGCTATGCTTTGATGTTGATGTTGTCACTTCACATAGAGTTGAGACTTCTGAGTCTGGCCAAAGAACAGTTGACATTTGTCCGTCATACACCATACACTGCCCACCCTCTCCCTCTCACCACTTTTCACACTCATGCTCCCTCCCCAGCCTCGCCCCAGCCTCGTCCCCACGGCTTCCCTTCCCTGCCAAAGCTTAAACATCCCCCAAGAGAAATTAAAAAAATCATTTACTTAATTTGTAAATTTTTCCAAGTCCCCAGATAACGTTTGGAGTCGAGTCTTCTTGCCTTCCGATTGGCTTGCATCACCAAGTACAACTAATGCACTGCCCCGAATTATAATATTTATGTTACTGGGCTATAGAGGAACCTCGACACTCAGTTTTCCTACCTGTATTGTTCATTATTTCATTTGCATTTAGACGATATAATTTGAAAAATCTATCTTTGTTGCTGCTCATTTTATTCAAGCGATCAATTTAACAGAATTCCAAGGATCTTATTTTCATTTTCTCTGATGTACACATCAATGAACTTCGGTGTAACGAAAACCTTGTGCTTTGTGTTGATCTTTGAGTAGGTAGCCCTACTGACGTAAGCTTAGTTCTAGGCTTGTTCGCTAATTAATTGTTTAGACAGTTATAGTTTTTAGATTGTTTTAATAGCCTAGATTTTGCAGACGGTTTGATCATTTAGTATCTTCACATTTCTATACAGATAGCTAATTTTGTCAAATGCTCTCAATTAGGATTTCCATAGGTTAACAGTTTTCCTAATATTTCAAGAGGCAAAGAAATTGAGGGATATGTTGGAGGGTCATGGAACAACTTTCCTAATATATTGGATAGCCAGCCTCCTGATTAAGAGGCTCAAAATGAAAATAATCAAAGCAGTGCTTTAATTGGATTGGAGCCGATTGATGATGCCCAGAATCTGTTAAGAGGTTGGGGCAAACCTGATGACAAGGACACTCATCCAGCCATTAGTTCTATAGCTCTTGCTGCATAGGACTTCTCATGTTTTATGACTAAGACTTGATTATGATGTTTTTGTATGGCTGTTTTCTTTTAGGGGCTGTTTAACTGGTTTTATTGGTAGTGGTTGTTTCCTTTTTGGGATGGCTTCATGTCATTGTTTCAGAGTTGCCAAGAAAATCCATTATGGGAATATGGACTGTGTACACGTCCCCACCATCCCCATCCCTATATCCACAATTTCTGGTGACTACATTTATATATAATATAGCCATTCTTTATTCATTTAATTGTGTACCCTAATTTGATTGGTGCCCTTATCCCTATACTAGTATTGGTACCCCCATGGCTCTTGGCAACTTTGGTTTCCTAGGCTTAGCCCAATTTGTGTGGCTTCATGACATGATTCCATTTTGTCCAAATTCTTTTGTGAATAGTTTGTAAATTATTGTGAAGTAATAATATAGATCTATTTCATCATCAAAACATAACACATCTACCTAGCTTTGAAATGGCCATCATTCAATCCCAAACGTTCTAGAGAATTTTCTGTATAATTGAAGACCAAAAAGCGAGAAGTCAAATGGGAAGGAATATTCATAGCCACATAATAGCAGTTGATCTTTTTCCAAGTTATCCTCTACTCATCATATTACACATACAACCATAAAGAAAACCATTCATTATTCATGGTGCTTTTGAATAACTAATTTGGATTTGGTGACCAGAATGTGCTTGAAGCATAGTTACAACTAGTGTTTCCTGGTTGTTAAAACATAGCTCATTTTACCAATTGGTTTTGCGGATTGCAATATGTTTTTCAACATAAAATTTCAGCCATCAAAGCATTAATGTCCTTCCCTTGGCCATTAATAATATCATGGAATGCCAAATAATCCAAGAATAACCTTGTAACATTTTGCAATTCAATGTTAGTTTTGTTTGCCCCATTTTTGACTTGGCAAAAATTTAAACTTTTGCATCAATTTTGCAAGCATTGCCAAATGTCAAAACCCCTCTATTAAAACCTATTTGAATTAGTGGTGCTTGTTTTCAATTGTTCTCAACCACTTTTGAACATCAAAATGGTTTGTCAAATTGAAGCCATCAAATCACAATTTTGGTGTTAAAAGTTTTTTCCACAATTTGACCTAGACCGGCCAAAATGATTAAATCAAAAAATTCCTTTAAGCTAGAAGCAAATGGTTTTATAGGGATATTTCTAACTCCATTTAACTCATTGTGGCAAATTTTTTAGAATTCCTTTTCATTTGGGAGATTTTAATTTTATAAAATTCTATTAGTTAAATTAGGGAAACAATTAAAATAGGATATTTGGAATTGATGGAGCAAAAATAATTAATAGGGAGTTTCATGGAGTTATTATACATGATGTGGTCAAGTTTCAAGCAAAAATATGTTTCCAATTGAAAGTAATGAAATTTATTCTTTTCCACAATTACTTAGATATCTTACATTGTTCGATTGAAGTCATCATCATAAAGTTAAAAAGGTTTCAAGTTTTTTTTGTTGTTTTGCTTGTTGGCACTTTTCACAAGTTAAAAAATCTCATTCAAGTTTTGCAAGTCTTCATTAGCACTTTGAAAACCTACTCCAACTCTCAACATGCATTTGAAAATGAAGAGAGGAGAATGTATTTTGTGTTGGAGGCTTTTTAAGGTTAATAAACCTCTATTGACTCTCAAAAAGGTTCTTGTAACCATGTTGGAGCCCAACACATCTTTTAAAATCATAATGATACTCTAAAAGAAATGTCTTCGCTAGTGAAAGTTTAAGAATTCATCATCACTTTCACATAGTTTCATAGCCAACTTCAAGAGTCAAAAAAAGTTTCAACCTCTCCTTTCTATTGAAAACAAAGAATGATAATGCTAGTTGTTTGTTTTTCTCTAATTGGGAGTTTTGAACAATGTGAGGACATCTAAAGGCATTTCAAAAGGGAATCTCCACAACTCTTGTGGTTGCCATTTCTCTTATAGGCATATATGCAAAATGTAAAGGCATAAACCAAACATGTGAACTATCGAACAAGTCACCTTAGAGAAACATTTGTTGGAGTAAATAGGTCATCACTTGGTAATTAATTAATTATTACACCTTTTATATTAATTACTTAAGCTAAACTTAGGAGTTGTTTTTTAATTAGATTGAGCTATATTTAACACATGTCTCATTGCATTAGATGATGACACTTGTCTCAATCTAATCAAATCTTAATTTAGTTTTTTTTTTTGCTTTCATAAGCATTCACCTTTCATTGTAACCATTCATTTAAGTTATTGCATCAATGCAATTTCTCAAGTTGTTGAGCACATCATCTTACTTAGATCTCTCTTTTGTGATACGATAATTGTTTGGAGGTGATTTTTGGGAGTTGGGTTGAATCAACGATTTCAACATGGTATTAGAGCTCTAGATTTGCAACTTCCTATTCAAAATTTGAGGGATCCAGCCTTGAGCAAATTTTTGGTGCATCATGGAGCAAAATGGACCTTGCCATTGCGTCCAAAGCGGTCGAAAACCTAAGAATCGATTATTGTTTCACAAAAATCTAAGACTTTGATTTTTAGGGCATTTTTTGGGGGCACAAGAATTAAGGGTTTCATAGTTTGCATAGTCGTATGGAATCTGTACGTTGTACAATATAGGTATGACTTGTACACTCTGTTAGGTACTAGAAAAAAACGTAGGAAAAAAACTTGTGGCCAAGGAGAAAAGGAAAAAAAAATCATTGGCAGATTTTTTAACAGGTATAAGAATATTTTGTAAGAATATTTTGTGGAATATTCTACCATGACTATTGCCTCCCACCACTTAGTCTTTGGCGGTGCTTGCTGCAAATGTCATCATCACTCAGTTGGAGCGCCACCATCGCCCTCCACTCGACCATTCAGGTTGTGTTTTTTTTGCCCACCCAACCCCTAGTCATATCAGTGATCAAGGGCCCAAGGTTTAGCCCTAGAGCCCAATGGTGGTCGCTTAGGTGATCAAGGGCTTCTTTTAGCCCCTATTTTGCCCTAGAGGGTAGATTGGGCAACTTTTACAAAATTGAGTGTGTCTTGGGCGTCTTAAGTTTGATTTTTGCAAACTTTATATCATTGGAAAGGTGGTTTTGAGTGCAATCCAATGGCACAGATGATTTTTCTAGATCTTGCACTTGATTTATTCTACATGCTTCAAAGTCAGATCAAACTATTTTCACTCAGGAAGGCATAACTTTTGACTCGGTTATTATATTTTCACGATTCAAGTGACATCATAAAGTTGATTCAGTCCTCTTCACAAATCTTAGACCTATTTTTATAAAAAGTATCCAATTATTTGTTATTTCAATTAGATCTCATATTTTCCCTTTTTGGTTATTTTCTTGGAAAACATGCAAATAGGTCAATTTTTTGGGATCAAAGGGAAATTTTATTACATTGAGGGGGTCTATATTGTTGTATCAATTCATTTTTGTACTTTTTCATCATGGATCCAATACATATTGCCTCGTTCACTCCATACAACTACTATGGTAGGAAAAAACAAATGGAGATATATCTAAAGAAATCAAGGCTATACAGAGTGACCATGGGTTCAAAAGTTGAACCTACAGGGGCTACTGAGAAGATAAAGTGGTTTAACAGGGGTGATGAGGCTTTTGGGACATTATGCATGTCTATGTCTCCTTATCTTCTCTTTCATGTTGGATCTTGCACCACACTTAATTAGATTTGGACTTAATTAGGGTAGATCCCATGTAGTTGCTTAGCTTATTTTGGCTAGCAGCCATTGTTTTTAGGAATTATTTGTGGAGCTAGTGGTCCCATGAATGTTTAATTTTTCTACTTATTTTTAAGCAATCATTTTAGATTTGTATTATTGAAAGCAAATATTAAAAAATAGGAAAATAAATTTTTGGAGCCACATGGATTTTTTTGAATATGCAATTGTTGCTTATTTCCAGACCCCTTTTTTTCACAACTTATTTTCATTTCCTAAACAATAGTTGCTCCACTAAAATAGGGAAAGATTCCAAATTATCCTTTTCCCATAATAAAATTTATGCATGGGAACATTCCAAGTGCTAAATTTAAGTGGGAAACACATTTAAACAACCGCATGGGGATATGTGGTTAGAGTCTTTGTTTGGGAAGTAGGATACCTTGAGAGGATTTCGGTTGGAGAATGAGCTTATCGGCTCGACTCCTCGATATTTTGATAGCATCAAAGACTTCTTCACCAAGCTCAAGTCTCTCAAATTGTAGTTGATACAGTGTGGTATTTAGGACACTTAGTTGATTTTTTCCATCCTTGCCAAGCTTGGTCCTAATTATTCAGTTTTTGTTTCTACCTTTTATGCCACGAGAGATGCACTTGGTTCCAAATTCACTATGCTTTCACTTGATGATTTTGCTACATCACTCACTCGAGAGTAGACAAAGTTGGTACAAGTGGGCTCATTGACGTCTTCCAAATCGCATGCTCTTATTGGATCACCAAGGACTAGAGATCAAGAGGCTTCAAATGACAAAGGAAATAAACATAAACAAAAGGATTCCATGTTCAATGAGCAAACCAAGGAATCACATTCACATGATACCTTAGATTCTTCTTCCTCTTCTATGGGGACTCATTTAAGAAGGATCAACCAAAATGTGCATGTTGCACAAAGATATGACATGATGAGCACTAGTGTTATGCAAAGTAGATTGATGAGCTAAAGCATCTTCTATAGAAGAATCATATTCAGTTGCCTTCATCATCTTCTTCCACTTCAAAACCTTCACAATCAAGGCCAACCACTATGGCATGTGGAGTCGACAAGATGAATGGCCATTCTTTCTTTGCATCCACCAATCTACAGTCCAATAGATGGCTTCTTGATTCAAGAGCCTCACATCACATGTCTTCATCTTTGGGTATGTTCTCTTCATACGAGCCTTGTACATTACCACATATTTTGATGGGGAATAACACTTATATAAGTGTTATTGGGAAATGATCCATAGATGTTTATCATGGCACATTTCATGATGTACTCTGTGTCCCTTCATTATCTTCCAATCTCCTTTCCATCTATTAGATTGCACATAGTGGGGCAGGTAAGACAATAGAGTTCACTCATGATTCAATGCTTATTAGAGACTTGCATAGTAGATAGATTCTTGCAATTGGGACAATAGATCATACTTCTTGATTGTATGCCTTCTCTCATTTTTCTCTAGATGAGCTTGCACTACCATTGGTCTTCACTCTCATGCATCTAGAGTAGATTAGATATCTGAGAAGAAGTTTGGTCACTTGAACCTACGTGTACTTTCATCATCCACCTTGATTCATGAGATTTGTGTCGAGCTTACTCCTCTTACACCTTCCGCATCTTCAAAGATTAGTTCATTTCAACAAGATGCTTACAGTCTTTCAGTTTCAACTTTGTGGGATGACTACTTGCTAGACATTGCAGATTTATTTGTTGAATCACACATTGCAAATATTGGGGGCACACTTTATTCACTTCCTCTTTGATGATAGCTACAACCCACCTATCATCACATCAACATGCCTTTGGAGCTTGTTCTACTAGTATCTTCACAATTTTTTGGATTTGCTTCATCTGATTTGAATTCATTTGATTTAGACATCTAGACACTTGCACATTCTTCTATGGCATCCATCATGAGACCTCTTCACCTGAAAGAGTTTATTCTACATTCACCATTGGATGTGTTTCTTCCTAAGGGGAGGAACAATGTTTTCCATTTTTGGATCATCTTCAACATTCTTCTTCGAGCATTCACTTTTGGAAAAGGAGCTTCTTTCTTCTAGGGGGATTCATCGTCTCATCTTTTCTCTTCTATGTGCACTAGAATGGGAACTTTGGAGAAGTGTGAGGGAATTTATCAAAGTGTGATGGAAGAAGAATTTTCGTTAAGAATTCCTTGGTAGAAATGTATGTAAAACATGAAGGCATATACAATGCACATGAGTTGTTTGACTAAATGCCTCAAAGAGATACCATTCTTAGAAACATAAATGCTTACAATTTGTGAAGTCAAAATCCACAGCACTTTCCAACATCCTCACAATTCATACCAAAAGGAGAGCCTTGGAACAATGCATGGACATCCACCAAAGCATGATGAAAGAGGATTCTTCATTTGATATTATAGTTTGAAATGCTCTAGTTAAATATATATGGAAATTTATTGGTACAATCCATTAGGATTTGCAAGAATTGAAAGAGTAGAACATATCTTAGAAACTAGCCAACATTTTCAGCTCCAATTTCCTACATAAGATGTTGTTTTCTATAGAGAAGGGGGATTCACTACTCACGAGTTATCTTCATTTAGAGAGCCTCACGGGGCTAATTTCCCTAAACTACCTCAAGGAACAATGCAAGAGTTTTAGAATTAGAAAGATAAGGTCACAAATATTTTCTGGACAAACTGACAAGCTCTCGACCAGAGGACGTCAACGCAAAATACAAATGATTGCGCGGTGCGTTGGCATCCCCAAGGCATGCTGGTGTCTCGTATGGACCAGAAAGCAAGTTTATCACAAAAAATAGTTTAGTGACTACTTCTATTCTAATTGCTAAGAACTTCTAGAATACATAAAAATAATAGGATACAATAGAATTGAAATAAAGTGAAGAATGAATGATAAAGTTAAAGAGGAGAAAGAAAGTGCTTACAACCAGCCAAGTAATGAAGCCTCCAACACATGAATGTCTTCAATACCTGCATGTGTAATATCTAGAGAAATTGTTGGGGCTGTATAGGGGTTTGTCTTAGTCAAACCCTTGTTTTGGTGTTCCCACCTCCACGTACAATCAAATAGAAAGAAAGATTGTAACCAAAATGGACAAAGCGTGTGGTGAAAGTGAAACCCGCTTTGGGAGTAGAACCTGCACCAACTATGAGTGATAAAAGCAATCCCCACTCGAGGAGGAGAACCCGTATCACAAAAGAGGTGATAAAAGCAATCCTCGCTCGAGGAGGAGAACCCGTATCACGAAGTAAGGAAGCAATAGATAGGGGATATGGAATCCCAAGATGCTCACAAGCATGAAATAAGAGAGATGAAGCTACAAGTGCCAAAGGAGCTGCAAATAGGGAGTTGAAAGAGCTTGGGAGTGCTATAAAGAGAGCTTGAAAATATGTAAGAATGTTGGTGCAACAAGCTATATGAAGTTGTGCAAGCAAGAGTTGGAAAGTGGAAAGTTAGAGCAAAAGCTAGAGAGAATTTCGAAGCATAAGAGGATTGAAAGGACAACTTTTAAAGGAAAAAGAGAAGCAAAAAGAAGCTTCTCGAGTGGTTACAAGGCATCCCAAGCCGTTACTATCGACAAAATGAGATGACAAGTGGCAAACATGCATGTAAACAGTCATTTGAACGTTGAAATGTCGTAGGATGCTAGTGCGACACACAAACGTCAGTGTGGCACGCTAATGTCTAGACACATCACGCTACAACACAATGCAAATGGGAAAAGCACAAAGTTTGATGCAAAGCGGACGCACAGGGGTAGCTATTGAAAAGGGGCATTGAGCATCTTAAGAGGGAAAAAGGCTGATGCAGTGGCTAAAATGAGCCTACAGAAGATGCTAAGGGAGTGGACACTAAAGCGAATACAAGAATGTATGTGAAATCGCAAGGGGTGCAATTTTATGACTACATTTTCAATATTAACAAGGTTCTCTAGTTCCTAAAGGAAACATGTCAAAACATATGTTAAGAGGAATAACCTACAAGAAGGCATCAAGATTATATCTCATCATCTAAATCTAGATCATTCTTTCCAAACATGCAAATAAGGATTATAGGTCAAAAAAATTCCATCTAACCAAAGATATTTGCTCAACTTTAGCCCTAGTTACATGACATATGATTGAGTTTCTTCTCATAATTGCACCCTATAAAAGATCTTGCGTTTGGGCTGATGATGCACTTAAGATTACAAAGCTTGCAAACCTCCTTTGAAGGTTTGTAGTATGTGGCCTAGAGAATCTTCTTACATGCTCTTTCTAACCAAGCCATACATGGATATCATGGAAATGAAATGTTGATAATACCACTAAGGCAATTTGTAGTCAAGGGAGCTTTGTGGTTTTAAAGGATTGGAGGAGAATGGGCAAATAATTTATGATAAATGATGAGGACATGATAGGATCATGGTGGGATTTATGTAAAATGCCAAATCAGGATGCAATTTTGGTTAGGTTAGATGAGCATATTGCATGGAGGTCAAATTTCAGTTTCAACAAAGATACATAGGATGGGCATGTGAATTAATTCTATTTGCTCTTGAATGAGGAGTTAGTGCCATGATTGCAGTTCTGGGAACAACACAAATACCATATCCAAGTAATTCATTTTAAATGATTCATTGTTCATGTTGTGTTGGTTTGGAGTGTGAAAATGTTTTACAAATGAAAGGCCTTGTAGATCAAATGGGTTTGGAATTTATATATGAAGGAGGCCATACCATAACTATCAACAATAAATGAAAACTTTTGTTTGGGGGTGAAGATAATGGGTAGATAATGCTTCTCAATAAGTATATAATGAAGATTAACATGAAACCAATTGCTTTGTTAAAAAAGCATTGTATGAAATTAGTGATGATAGATTGCATAATCCTTTGTATTTATAGGGGCCCTTGCAAAAGGGCATCAAAAGGACAAATGGATGAAGATATGCATTGAACATAGAAAGCCATGTGGTGAGATCCTCTAGAGTTTGCTAAGGCACCAAAAATATCACTATTTAATGTGGTTATTACATTGTCCAAATTTAGAGGAAGACACAAGAACTACTATTGCTAATGTGAATGTGCATCTACAACCAATGTATGCAAAGTGCTTGAAAAAATGATGTGACATTCACCAGTCAATCTTCTGCTAAAACATTTGATTATAAAGTTTGTTTCTATAATGTTTACACTCATTTTATTTTAATCAATTAAATGTTGTTTGTGCAAGATTTTTTTTAAATGCTATAATATTTAGAAAAAGAAAAAGGGAGAAAAAGAGGCAATTACAAAATTGAAAAATCTCTTTTTCTATTTATTGTAAAAGCCTCTCAAGAAATGTGGGGAGTTTTTGGTTGGGGGAATAGCCATGGGAATTCTCATATTGTACAAAAATACAAAGGGTTTGTTGAGCTCTTTCTAAATCTTGCTAAAGAAAGATTTTGTTGATATGCAAGTTTGTATTTTTATTCTTTATGATGTTAATTGTTTAGATGTTCACTTTGAAACCTTTCTTAATAGTTTTACTGGTTATGAAGAGTACAAGTAACTTCCTCTTACATATTCGTGCTTACTTCATGCAACCAAGATGAAATAAATAAGTTTGTATTTTTATTCTTTTTGATGTTAGACTACATTTCATTTATAAACCCTTGTTGGATTCTTTATTGATAACATTTTTTAGGGAATGAGTATGTGTGTTTATTCTTCTTTCCTTTGTGTGTTTTTACTTATATTTCCTATTTTTTTTGTTTTAGTTTAGTTGCCTTTCCTGCTTTTTGGTTGAAAGAATACCCCTAAAAAGTCTAAATTATATCATATGAGAGAGATACCCCTCTGAAACGTAGAGGAATATTGCTAATCTAATAAAGATCTCTCCAACTATTGTAGGTATTTTTGTCACAAGTTCCTTGGGTGAGTCATTGTTCTTTTGTAATCTCAAAGTGACAAATTTATATACCAACACATTTTTGGCGACTCTACCAATGATCAAAATGAAGTGTTGGTGCATGTTGTTCCTTAAGAATTTAAGGATACCTCACTTGCAATGGATGTTGGCGATGATGCAAAACTAAGATACCCATTGCCATTGTTTTTAAATTTGCACAATGTCATTAATTTCATCTCAACCATCGGGAACCCACTCCGGTCCTTTATCCTTGCCTCAATACACACCTTTACATGTAATATTATGGAAGCACTTTCCAAAATTGACTAGAGAAAACTCACATGATGTTGGCAGCCATATTGAAGCATTCAAAGTTGCTTGTGGAATTCAAGGAGTCAATGAAGATGTCTATGCATGGTTGCTTGTTGAAAGTCTCATTGGACTTATTGTAGAATGGTTTCAACACATGAATGATGTACGTATTATGAGTTGGGACAACCTAAAAGAAAGGTTTCTTGCAATATTCAAACCCGTAGTTAATGTTGTAGAAGTAAATGATAACTCATAGCACCCCCATGAATAGTTGCAAGACCAAAATATCTTCCACACGAGAGAAAATGACAAGAATAAGTTGTTGTATTATTATGCAAGATTCATTGATTACCAATGCACATGTAAAGCCTTGCTTATATAGGCAAGGTGTGATGAAGTACCAACATTAAATGACCATGTCATAATTAAATGACATGAGCCAACATTAAATGACCTAGGACACAAGCATCAAATAAAAGACAACTAGATAAGATAAGTGACAACTAATGCTTAACTAAAAAGATTTCTTCCTAGGACCTAAGTGGACTTAACATGTAAGTAAGACTAGATAGTTAAAACACTTATTTACAACAACACCCCCTTTAAGTACAACTTAGGAACTACTTAAGAAAATGATACCAAGATGGGTTCCCAATACAAGGCCATGTTAGGTACCCATGTACATATGCAAATGCAATCTCCCACAAATGAAGAAAAGGAGAAAACCCAGTGGGACAAAACTCCTCTCCAAAAGAAAGAAAATAAACAAAGAGGACTCAATGTATCGAGGACTCAATGATACCCCCAAGAACTACATCCATGATGTATATACAATGAATAACCACCCCCATAAGAGGGAAAAAGAGAGACAAGATATCCCCCCATATTGAAGAAGCTCCAAAGCCGATGAAGAATGCTTGAAAACAAAAGATGATCCAATGCCTATAAGAAACACATCTTCCTGTAGGAAGAAAAAAATTCATAGGACAATGAAGAAGCCACTCCATATCAAACTAGGAGGAAGGATAAAGTCTCAACATGTATGCCTCTGAAAACTAAACAAGAGCCTCCAAGCTTGAAGAAGCCATAACATATTCATGGTCAAACTCAACCAAGGACTAGGACAAATCAAGGGAATGAGGAAACTCATGAATGCCAATCTCCAAAGACAAAGATGATGGGATAACAATTATGTTGAAACTACCATCAAAGAGGAGAGAAACCCCCTTAAGCGTGTCCTCCAAATTTGTAGTATGAGACTCCACAAACAAGTTAGAAATCCACTTCAAATTCTCATCCCATAAAGAAAGATTTGAAAAGTGATTATCATCTTGTCGAATAGAAGCACCGTTAGCTGAACAAGTAGGAGGTGGAATAGGAAGCTCAACACCGGTCTCAAGAATACCAAGGTTTAGATGATCAAACTTCTCCTCACAAACCCGATTCACACTTGATGAATGAGTACATGATATGCAATCAAAGGAACATTATCTTTAGTTGAAACAAAATGGGAAAAAGGAATATAAATGAGATGAATGATAAACCATCCTGATAGCAATGAAATCCCTAGTCTCCAAGTCCCTTATGTAGACTCTATTAGGAGTGAACTCAATTGCTTTACCTTGTCCACTATGAGTAATTTGATAAATACTAGCACTTGCACTAGAAAGGGTGCAAGGGTTACACCGATAGAAAAATATAAGAACATAATGACAAGTGACTTACCTCAAGATTTTGCTCAAATTGTGTCATCTATCAACGATGCCCAATGATGAAACTAGATTGAAATAGGTAATCATGCATTTTGTAGAGTAAAAATTAAATTAGGTCCGTGGAGAGCTGTAGTCACGACTACTTAACCTCCTCATTCAGATTACTGGTTGTAGTCCCCAACCCAATGAGTGGATAAATGAGATCTCAAAGCCCAATGCTGGCTCTGGAAGATTCCTTTCGCAAAGGTAAAAACCACCCAACCAATATAACTAGTTCTCTTATGCTAGAATTTAGCTGCTCGTAATCCCCAATATTTTAGGTAGTTTACTAAAATACAACTTCTAAGCTAAAAGAAAGCTTTGGTAGTATAACAATTGCACTGAAAGTTATATTTTTTTTCATTATTTAAAATAGATAAATAACTACATTATTTATCAAAGATAAACAACTGCATGACTGAATCTAATTATTTATATTCTCTCAATACAAATTTCAAAATGAAAATTGATGAATCAATACTTGAACTGCTTTACTCAAGCAAAGAAAATCAATAAAATATTTTGTTAAATATTCTTATTAGATTTGCACCAAAAATTAGACAAAAAGATAACATATAAATGCCACATACAAAACCTACTTCAGATCAGGCATGCTCCAAGCATCTCGATATCAGAAAATGGGATTTCATTCTCTATTCTAAACAAATAAACCCCACTTGAAATATTAAAGAAAATGAATAAACCCAACAAACCTACCTACCGGAGCTCCCAAAACAAGGAATCCAAAAAATTATGTAACCCAAAACCAAAAGTATCACTTTCCAATGGTAAAATTACCAATTTCCTCTACAATTCCCATTACGTAATCCTAGAGGCTACTTTGCAAGAATTCAAAGAGTCGATGCTAGAGCTGTATGGAACAAGAGACATGATTTTGGTAGCCTTCTAAATAAAAATATTGGTTGGGAGTTACTATCTGCTTTCACTCTGACATAAGGAAATCCGATATTATTTGGGAAGATCTGATTTCATCTTACAACGATCGAAAAACATGTAAACGATTTGCTATTCAACGCTAAACCAACAACTGTTTAATGGTGTGAGACAAGTTTCAGGTGAAACTTCACTCTAAATATAACCTATCAACTAATAAAGGAGATTTGATGTCAAGGATGGAACATAAAGTACATTATTAAAAGTTCCTTCCCCCATGTCAATAAAACCCTTCCCACATACTTTCATATATGTATTGTTACCCATCAAAATATTAGGTGATTACAAAGCTAAAAAGAAGATACCATTCCCATAGATGATGCCATATGATGAGATGCCCCTGAATCAAGAAGCCATCTACCAAATTCATGACTTGTAGAGGCCAAGAGTGCTTGTCCTTTCATTTTGTGTAGCCCAATTGTAGATCTTGTATTCCTTGACTGAGATGTTGAAGAAGATGTTGATTGAGATGCTGAAGAAGAAGAGGACATTGATGAGGGCAACAAGATGTTCTTTTAAAGAATGCGTGTCAGTTCATCAATCTTCTTATCATAACATCGATTCTCATCATGTCCTAGACTTTTACAATATGCACATTTCAACTTCTTCTTTTTAGATGATTCCTCTCTAGAAGAGGAAGTGGACTCAGAAGTGCTTTGGGAAGGTGAATCCTTACATTGCTCATTAACTTGGGGTTCTTATTTTGCTTCTTACCTTTGCCACCTGAAGCCTTTGGATCTTTTGCGAGAAGAGCATGATATTTGGAAGACTTCGATGTGCCCATATGTGCCAACTTTGCTTGTTCCCTTGTGAGTTGAGTTGCAAATCCATCAAGAGAAGGAATTTTGTGTGCATTGCCTAGGGCATCCATAGTAGTATAAAATGTAGAAACAAACACTAAATAATTAGGACCAAGCTTAGCAAGAATATAAAGTTGTTCATCCTCTTTGGTGACCCCACAATCAAATAATTGCAGTCTAAGAGAATTTATCCTAGAGAAAAAGACTTGGATATTATCAGAATATGAAGGATTAAGGCTCACAAGTTCATTCTCCAATTTAAATTCTCATTTTATTTGGCTTATCAAATAGACTCTCTAAGGTAGTCCAAACATCATTAAGATTATTATGAGATGCAACATGATATCTATGATTTTGAGAAATGGACAAAAGAAGAGTACCAAGGGCTTCATCCCTTTTATCAAACTTTTTCTTTTTCTTTTTGCAGTTCTTGTGGGTTCTGGATCTCTACCAAATGCGATTCTTTGCAATTCAATTTTAACAATAAAACCTCCATTTGTGATTTCCATTCATGATAGTTATATGGAGTTAGAAGTACAAATTTTGGAAAATCCATGATAAAATTAGAAAGTACAATAGTGGAACAACAAATTAACCCTCACAATACAAGCAATTAACATTGTTGTCCCAAAGAAAATGCCACTTTGTTTGCAAATTTATAACTTATGCCAAAATACCAATCTGGCTTCAAACTTAAATTTGAAAATTTTGGCAAAAAATCTACAAAAAGTGCATGTATATAGCTAAAATTCTCCTCAATACCTTCTAGATGCCGCAAGAATCTGGAAAATTGAAGTTTGGAGCAAAATATTATGACCTTGGAGGCTAAAAAGCAAGATCTGACTTCAAGTGAGGAAAATAGGAATCAAACTACATAGTTTTGAAAAACCACTTGCACCACTAAACAATTGGGAGAATTCGCTTTTCGACAATATTTGCTTAAAAAAAATTTCCTCCTAGATCAAAAGTTATGATAATTTGAAAAAAATGCCCTATTTAGGGCTTGGAGGGAAAATTTGAGCACGGGCTTAAAATTTTGGGTTGTGAATATGATGTGGTTGCCAATTGGGAAAAAATAAATACACCATTGCACAAGGCGGTGGCGGGGTGGTGAGTTTGTAGCGGGCGGAGCTGCGCCGCTCCCACTCCATTGGGCCTAAAGCCGCTTAAATTGTTAATGTGACTATGGCGGGCATGAAACCCCCAACCAAGGGCTTAATTCCAACTATCTATAAAAATATTGAAATCGCTATTTAATAAATAAAAAAAGCACTTGTGATTTAAAACATTTCATACCAAATGCACAAGGATGGTACCGTATGACACCAACCAACATAGTGTGTTGACACAGACAACTAGTACGACCACCAATTGTACATGACTATGCTCTAGTATATGTCAAGAAATATTCCTTCCCAATATGACTGCAAATCTAATGACATCTACGATAGGGCTGTATGGTACAAACACCATACACTTGTACAATTTTTTTTTGTGCCGATTTTATGAAAAAAACCTTTAATGCCCCCAAAACAAAGTCTCTATTTTTTTGTATTTTGACAGTCAATATTTAGGTTCTCGGGCCTTCTAGACGCGATGGAAGGGTCTGTTTTGGCCCAAAGTGCCTCAAAAAATTAGCTACCCCTTGGATCTAGCAATTGAAACCCTCAACTAAAACCTTTGTAGATCGGTCAAAACATAACGAGATTTGACAAAACAAAAAATAAACTTGATTTATTTGATGCCCTGAATTCAACCGCGAGGTCCTTGAAACCCCAACATACACCTAGAAAAATATTCAAGCCAAGGCAACATCCTTAGATCTGTGAAGGAATCTGCAACACTGGAGCTCTGATACCATATAGGAGTAAATGATGACTCCCAATACCCCCAAGAACAATTGCAAGACCAAAATATCTTCCGCAAGAGAGAAAATGGAAAGAATAGCTTGCTTTATTATGAATTCAATATGGATTGATTACCAATGTACATGAGACACCTTTCTTATATAGACAAGGTGTGATGAAGTACCCGCATTAAATGACTGTCATAATTAAATGACATAAGCCAACATTAAATGACCTAGGACACAAGCATTAAATAAAAGCCAACTGGATAAGATAAGTAACAACTAATGATTAAGTAGAAAGATTCCTTGCTAGAACCTAAGTGGACTTAACATGTAAATAGGACCTAGATAGGTAAAACACCTATTTACACCAACAAATGTATGTGCACTCTTATCTCATTTTTTCAAAATTTAGAAAAAAGGAGATTCAATAAGGTAGTTTTATAGAATGATTCAATAAATCTCTAAAACAAATTCATCAAACAGATTGACCAAATGAAAACAATCAGTTGTATACCTTCATCGTTTTATTAAATCTAGAAGTAAGATTCCTCTTGAAATGGAATAAGGTGTGTAAGCTTGAAATTTCACAAAAACAAGCAGTTGAAATTGAATATGATATGATTTTGTCAAGGTTTTTGGAAGATAATACAATTGAATTAGTTACCTCAAATGTTTCAAAGGATGAGTTAGTAAAAAGGTTTATCGCATATAGCTAAAATTATTAGCTTAAAGATCCTAATTATGTATAACTTAATGTCAACACAAAAGGGTAAGTTAATGCTCCTTGATGATTATTTAAAGCTCATGGTTTTTTATGAAGATTTGTTCTACGGTCAAGGAGATTCAAAGGTAAAATATTACAGTACAATATCATAAAATGCATCATTTGCATGTTGAAGACAATGAAGAAGAATTTGAAATCTCTCTTGAAGATCAAGGAAGTAATACTTCTTCCAATCCTTTCAAGAATATTGGTTGTCATTGCATTCAATCAAAAGGAGTAGCAACATGTTCTACTTTAGTGACAACAACCATTGGACAAATTTTCACCACCATGACTAGCAAAGAGGCAAGCAAGAATGATTACATATAAGATGATGAACTTGAACTCTTCTAGCTCTCAAGAAATCTTCAAAATAAACCAATGGTTGAATGTTACTCATTACCCTACCATATTACTATTGTCGAGTGCAATAGATGTATATGTAACTTTAGGCAACTCCCAAGCTACAAAGAAGAAAATCATGGATACATTGATATCAAGGCCAAGACTCACACACATACAAAGCATACATGGCAACACTCATGCTAATAAAACACATAACGTCACACATGGCAACTCACACCAAATCAAGCACATGAAATAATACATGGCACACTTGCCAATCAATGCACATATGCATAAATTATCACAATTCACATAAAATACCAAAATCCGACAAGGGAAGGACAATAATCCTAGGTATAAGATAAGGAGTATCCACATAGTTTCCCAATGGTGTTGTGAGAAATTTGAGAGTAAAGCTTCCTCAAGGAAGATACTCATGATGTTCACCAACTCCCAAAGTTGTGACATGTCTTTTATCACTAGATTGAACCTTCAAGAGCATTATGATCCTAGCATGAAAAAGTCTTATTAATTAATTAGTTAACACATGTCATTAATTATCACTTGATTAAAATCTACCACCACATTTGTTCTTGTAGTCCCTTTTTACTGCAATAAATGGGGAAAACCACTCCTTCCTGTCTTAGACCTCCTCAATCATAAAATTTTAATGCTCCAATATTACAAATTGGATATGGGATGTAAATTAATACAAAATTTCATCAATTTTCCAAAAGATGAATTTTAAATTATTAAGGAGACAACTCATTCCATAAAATATTTCATTCATATGACTTCAGAATGCAATTTTTCTATTTTTTCTCTAAAGAGATCAAAACTATAAAAACTCCAAAGCCTCCATTAATAGAGTCACACGATACCTTCAAAATCCTCAAAAAATTTGAACATTCAAAATAAAAGCAATTTTCAAATTTCAAGAGTGCCCTTTTGATTAAAAAATGCACAATCATTTTTGTAAAATTAAAATTTTTAATTCTAAAGAATCAAGGATTTTATTTTATTTCCATAACTTAACTACATAATTTATATTTTTCAAATTCAAACTACAAAATTTAAACTACAAATAGAGGCTAAATTCTTCTCCTAATAGTAAAGCCATATGCCTCCACCTAATGTGGGAATGACAAATGAAATAAATTCATTTCAATTATAAATTCATTTCAATTATAAATTTAATAAGGAGAATACCTAATTCTTCAAGCTCACACAATCGAGGAATTCTTTCCTTTGAGCATACCCGCACATCCATTGAACCCTGATCCATTAGCAAGCATGCTCATCCCAAGAACAAGCAATCCAAATCCAATTTCAAACAATTTCATCCATTCTTTCTCTCACAATATCCATTCTTTCTTTCACAATATTAGTTTTTTTAAAGAGGGAGGAAGATGGTTTTTGAACATGAAAATGCAAAAATAAGAATGAATAAAAATAAAAAGTCTTCTATTTTTCTTTCTATCATTTTCATTTCATATCTTTCCTTTTCCAATTCTATTTCTCTTTTCTATTTTTTATTTCAATTATATACTTTGGTGAACAATACAATTCAATAGGCGCAGAGGTGGAGTTTTGAAATCCATGGATGAAGAAGATAGAGATTCAGACGACAATGCTGATTTTTTGTGTTTTTTGGTGGCTCCTCTTCCTGTTCTAGCGTTGGGGAAGAATGGTTGGCTCTTTTCTTTCACTGTTTTTAGGGTGGAGGTTCCTATTTTGCTATTGGCGGTGTGTGTGGTTGTTGGGGTTGGCATTTCTAGTGCAAATACCACTCTCCTTCTTTTGTTCAAGGGGCATTTGGTGTTGCAGTTCTTGGTGTGGGTGGAGGCTATCATTCTCTCCTCTTCATGGTTTAGCTATGTGATCTTTTTGCTCGTTCTATTTTTGTTGCTTTCCTTACAATCAATGAGTGTGTGTTGGGTTTAGGCACAAAGGTGGAGTTTTGAAATTTGCAGATGAAGAAAATGGAGATTCAGATGACGATGCTGATTTATTGTGTTTTTTGGTGGTTCATCTTCCTGTTCTGGTGTTGGGGAAGAATGGCTAGCTCTTTTCCTTCGTTGTTTTTAGGGTAGGGGTTCCTATTTTTCTATTGGCGGCATGTGTGGTTGTTGGGGTTGGTGTTTTTGGTGTGAATCTCGCTCTCCTTTTGTTCAAGGGGTAGTTTGGTGTTGCAGTTCTTAGCATGGGTGGAGGATGTCGTTCTATCCTCTTCATGGTTTGGATGTGTGTTACCTTTCTACCTGTTCTATTTTTGCTGCTTTCCTTGTAGTTGGTGAGTGTGTGCTTTGGGTTCTTTGAGGAGGTTTGGTTGAACAATGGGCTTATTTTTGCTCCTATTCGGCGTAGTAGGAAGTTCTGGCGGCATTCGTGGTTACTGGGGTTGGCGTTTCTGGTGCGAGTCTTGCTCTCCTTCGTCTGTTCAAGGGGCACTTTGGTGTTGCGGTTCTTGGCGTGGGTGGAGGCTGTCGTTCTCTCTTCTTCATGGTTTGGTTGCATGTGACCTTTCTTCTTGTTGTTCTATTTTTGTTGCTTTCTTTGCAGTCGGTGAGTGTGTGCTTTGGGTTCTCTAAGGAGGTTTGGTTGAAGGATGGGCTTATTTTTGCTCCTATTCAGCGTAGTAGGAAGGCTTGGGTGCTCTTTGTGATGGCATGTTCTCTATCTCGTTTCTTCTTGGTCTCCCTTTGCCCCTTCCCACTGTTTGTTTGGTGACACTCTTTTGGGGGTTCTTTCTCTTTTGGGAGAAAGCGGGTTTAGGCATAGAGGTGGAGTTTTGAAATATGCGAATGAAGAAGATGGAGATTCAGACGACGATGTTGATTTTTTGTGTTTTTTGGTGGCTCCTCTTCTTATTCTAACATTGGGGAAGAATGGCTGTCTCTTTTCCTTCACTATTTTTTAGGGTGGAGGTTCATGTTTTTTTGCTAGTGGCGTGCATGGTTGCTATGGTTGGCATTTTTGGTGTGAATCCCACTCTCCTTTTGTTCAAGGGGCAGTTTGGTGTTGCAGTTCTTGGCGTGGGTGGAGGTTGTCGTTCTCTCCTCTTCATGGTTTGGCTACGTGTGACATTTCTTCTTCTTGTTCTATTTTTTTGCTTTCCTTGCATTTGGTGAGTGTGTGCTTTGGGTTCTCTAAGGGGTTTGGTTGACGAATGGGCTTATTTCTACTCCTATTCGACGTAGTAGGAAGGCTTGGGTTCTCTTCATGTTGGTCTGTTCTCTATCTTGTTTCTTCTTGGTCTCCCTTAGCCCCTTCATGTTGTTTGTTTGGTGATGCTCTTTTGGGGGTTCTTGCTCTTGGAGTGTTTTGGTTGCTTCTAGTTTCCCTCTTGTGGAGTGGTGGTGTCCCCCTTTGGTTGGTTTTGTGGAGTTTTGGCCTATTTTTGGCTCTAATCGACATGTTGGGGTATTTGGGTGGTTTTTTTGTTTGGCCTTCTCCAAGTTTCCTTCCAGTTTGGGCTCCCCTTTTCCTCTTGGAGCATGTTTGCTTCCACTTACTTTGGGACCAGGTCTCTGCTCTTGGTGGTCATTTCGCCTATGCTTCTATTTGCAGCTATGTGTCGCCTCCTCTTGGTCTTCTGAGGAGTTGTTGTATGGGATTCTCCTCTTGCTGTTTTATATACCCAGTTGAGTTTTTTGTTGTTTGGTGTTTTGGTGGCCTTTTGGATTGAATTTTATATAGCCCTTTTTGATAGAGGGTTGGGTCTTCATAGGCAATGTTTGGGGTTGTAGATTTTTATCTGTATGAGTTGTCTTTTGATGCTTAAGAGAGCTATGTCTGGGTTGTCCATAGAATGTGTCCATTTGGCTGGGCAATTTTCAATATTTTGTCTCAAATCCCAGATGTTGTTGGTACCTTTGGAAGCACTTTCTTCTCCAAGAGTGTTATGCCTTCTTTTTTGGCAGAGGATATCTTGCTATTGGTGGCATTTTTGGCTGAGATCTAGGTTTCATTTCATGCTATTATTGAATACCCAGATGGATTTTTACTATTGGAGGGTCTGTTTTTCTCTCTTTGGTGGTCGAATGGGTTATTTTTCTTGCCTATTCTTAAGATTCAGATGATTATGTTGTTCTCGTTCACTCTCCTTATGCTCTTTTTCCAATTTTTGATTCTCTTGCTTCCAAAGGATGATGTGTTAGCCTTCTATATTGGTTTGGAGTCTTTCTACTAGTTACTACAGTTGTTTTCTTCTACTGAGGTGAAGATTTCTCCCATTGAGGTGAAGCCCTCTCCTTTTGAAGTGGAGCTAGATGTTGTAGTGGTGGTGGGAAGTGCTCTGCTTCACCGTTGGTTCATTTTGAGGTGGAGCTATTGGGTGCAGAAGAGTGGTGTTTTTGATAGTTTTGGTTGTCGTATTGTCCTCTCCCATAGAGGGGAGCTCTCTCCTTTTGATGCAGAGTTTGGGTTGGTGTTGTTGGATAGTTGGTACTAGTTAAAGGTTGGGGATCCTCAATGCTTCCTCTTGTTTTATGGGGAGTCACATTCCCCTCTTATTGGTGGTTCAGTGATTTTGTTACTGAGCAGATTGTTTGATGCAGCTAGGCTACTTTGTTGCCTGACTATTTCAGGTGGTTCAATGATGTTACTGAGAATATGGTTTGATGCAACTTGGTTGCTTTGTTGTCTGACTGTTTCAAGTGGTTGTTTGTTAGCTTTGTAGGGTTTTTGGCCCCTGGTTAAACTTGGTTGTTAAGGGTTTAAGGTCCCTTCAAAACTCTATTTGTTGCAGTGTGTGTTGTTTTGTTTATCTGTGTTTGGTTGCTGCTGATGGGCTACGAATTGGTTATCTGATTATTTTTCTTACAACATATTTGCCTTGTAAATGGTTTTAGGTCCCTTCAAAACTTCTTGTAATGGGTTTCGGATCCCATCAAAACCTGTTTTTCCCTATAAAAAACAATACAATTCAATAATAATTAAATTAATGAAATTGATTTAATAAAACTATACAAACTAAATTAATTTAAATTACCTTTCAAATAGCACTATTATCACTTATACTAAATATTTTATTATGATGAATAATTAGATTCATAAATTTCTTCTATCGAAATATAATAATGCAACAAAAAATTTCCTACTAAGGCATAAACATTGTCTTTTCAATGCATGCATTAAATATTCACAAACATGGGAAAGATAAAATTTGAGTTGAATTTAAATGCAATGTATAAGATAATTTAAATACACACACAAGACTCATACACACTTTATGAATTTTCACATCATACATACTTTATAATTAATTAAGTTATTGCCCATAGAAAGTGAAGTGTGTGAGTCATACTCCCCTTGTTTTGCATGAATGTGTTTGTTGTTCCCATGTGACTATCTCCTACTATGGTGGTGTGGACCTAAGGTTACCACATGGTTGGGTGGTCCTTAACCATCATTGGGGACCAATAGATCTATCAGAGCAACACAAGATCACATGCAAGATGGAAGAAGCTTCATTTCCTTATTGTTATTTCATTTTTTATTTTATTTTATTTTTATAAAATGTATGATTCAAGGCATTGAAATCATAATATGTAATTGTATCATTAATGTTGGAACATACTATTAGATGGATCTTAATTTTCCTACATAAGTGGTCACATAGCTATTATTACTTTTATTGCGTCTCTATTTTGGTGTTGAACATGCATGTTGCTTCTTACACTTTTCATCATTATTGATATGTTGGTTAAATGAATTTAGAGAATCTTTAAATTGAATATAAAATGAACTTAATGTGTTAGAAAATTTTCAATTATGGTATCTTTGGGATGTTAGGTAGATTCTTCCCCTTATCCTTATGCTTTGTGTGTGTGAACCTATCATAGGGTGGTGTCAACTTATTATTTTGATTTATCTTTATGAAGGGAGAGCGAGTGGGGTGTGTTGTGAACATTTCCCTTCCTCTCGTGTGCCCCTTAATTAATT
The DNA here is from genome assembly GCA_007115665.2 of Sequoiadendron giganteum. NCBI lineage: Eukaryota > Viridiplantae > Streptophyta > Pinopsida > Cupressales > Cupressaceae > Sequoiadendron > Sequoiadendron giganteum. The sequence goes on along the minus strand of CM021104.1, from coordinate 676,109,020 downwards.
TAGAGTCCCTTTTAGACCTCCCTACAATTGGGAAGCATCTCTCCCATTTTCTCATGTTCAAACAGTTGGGTGACACCTTCTTGGGAGCTTAGGTGGGTGATAGTGGTTTTTAGAGTTTGTTACAAGTAGAGTTCTATGTGTGTTCAACCGATTGTTTCTAAGAAAAAGACTTGGAAGAAACAATCCAATCAATTTATGGTTAGGACTACAATGCTAGAAAGGACTATAATTCTAGAAATAGATTCCAATACTAGGAGTGGACTCTAGAGAGATGTGCTAGTGTCCTCTCTAGGTGATAACATCCTTATTAGAAACTATAGTCCTTTAGGGAATTACAGTCCCCCTAATTGCACTGTCTTTGAAACCATTCATTAGGTAGTTGACACATCTAGCCATTTTCTAGGGAAACTTTGTAGACAAAAGTTGTTCCCCGTAGTCTTTGATTCTTCCCATATAATTAATTTACCAACTAGTTATTTTTCCAATTGGTTGGCATCTTGTACCTCCTAGTTGAAGTAGCCTCCTATGTAGGTTTCCCCCTTGTGTTTAGGTATCCCCAATTGGATGATATTCCCACTTTAACATTAGTAAACATGCCATGCTTGTAGGAAACTAGTGGTCACTACAACTAGTTGGGGTATGGTATCCCCTAGTTATCCATCCTCTTACATAGTATTCCCTTGATATAGTGATCATTTTTGGGTGTATAGGTAGTGAATTCAAGGTAGATGAATCCCTCATCTTGCTCTTGTGTTATGTTTGAGATAGAATATGATTGGGGATTAGAATTCAATTGTTGTCATGGTGAAGCTCCACTCTCTTGTAGGACCATCATGTAGACTTCATCACATGGTTTTTAAGTCTTCCACTTTACTCAACCATGATTGAAATAATGGTTACTATGTCTTGTGTTTGTGTGTGATGTGGGATGTAACCATAATGGCCTTGTCATGCCTTATGAAGTCATGTTATTTTTCTCTTTCAAAAAAAAATTGCTTGGTTAATTTTCTAGGTGTGAAGCTTGGATCATTACAGAATGTGTTATATAATTATTATTTCTAGTGATTTTAATGGATTTAATTGTTGCTCAATGGTTCAATTGCTTAGTTGGTGGATTGGTTTGTTCTCTTGCTAGAAAATCAAATAAATAGCTTAGGTTTTGGGTAGAGTTTTATTCTAAATTAATTATAACTCTAAGGAGTATCTACACATTTATTTTTTGGCTTGGGTAGCATAGTGTGATAAGGTTCCACATATTGATGGCCCTTTTACAGTCATTCTATTTGTATAGTTATTTAATTCATTTTCTTATCTTGTCTCCAGTGTATATTTTTGTTGTGTTCTTTGTATGTGCATTTAATGGTTGTTAATTTGACAAACATAATTCCACTCCACTAATCTAGTATTAAAGAGAGTGTTTCAAGTCCTCTAGGTAAGCCCATAAGAGTTTTATGAACGAAGCATTTTTGTTAAGCTTTGTTGTAATAAAAGTGAACATGAGGTGACAACTCATAAAATAGAAAGAGGTACAAGAAACAAGTAAATGACCTACAATATAGATTTGGTTAATATATCTAGTCATTCAATATTGGCTTAAGATCATCAAAACCATATAGAGAATAGGTCTAATGGTCATGAAGGACATTAATAATAATGAGAGAGGAGATCAAGACATGCATGGATGTCTCATGGATATAGATGGTGATCAAGATGTCATTTCAATTTGTAAAGTAGAAAAAGAGATCCTAGATCTAACTAGTAGATTCACCCAGATCAATCTTTCCTTGCCTTCACATTTAAACACAAACCAACTAGGGTTTGATGATTGGCTATTTGCCTCAAAGGAGAGCCAATTTTCTAGGGTTTGGTTATTTTGTGTTGCAAAGAGGAGAAATTTGATGTGTATTTTAAGCCTATTTGATATAAATCCTAGATCTGTTTATCGCATAAACAAAAACAAAGTTTGATGGAACATTTACATATTTGAGAAATAAAGATAGATATGAACCTATACATGAAAATTGAGCCTTAATTTGAGGGTCAAGGGTGAGGGTGCCCTTAACCAAAAATGATGCTATTTGGGATCTTCAAACTTTAGATATGTCACAATCTACTTTGTGTTTTCTTGTAGCTTTCTATTGTTGAAACTTCTAAATTCGATCTGCACACATAAAAAGAGGAAAATATTATGATGTATAGGGGCTTGCATAAGTCAAACCTTGTTTTTGGTGTTTCCACCACAAAAAATAAATTATTATGGTAAAAAGGGCTTACCCTAGGTCAGCTAGACTCCAAATAAACAATAATTTATTGTAATAAAAAATGATAATTGATAATGTTACCTTAGATATGAAATCTCTATCAACGTGATGTTCACACCATAATTTGTCACAAAGAGTTGATTGATGGATGATTGAATTTCTTGAAGACCTGCAAGAGGTTAGTTCACATAACACAATATATTTATGTAGCTAGCATGTAGAGGATAACTCATATACATCTTCATAGTAAGAGCATGATTCATCATAATAATGCCTTATTCATAATGCTTCTTAATGTTTAATGAGAGGGAAACTTGTTTATATATGGATACCAATTGATCTTTTGGATATAGGTTGGCCTGGGATCATTTTAAAATCTTCAAAGACTGACACCAAAATGATAATTATTAAGATAGGGGAACCTTAGAGTAGGGCACCCTTGCCCTTGTCTAAGTGATTTTGGCCCAAATTTCTTGAGATGTTATAGGCAAAACAAGGTGTCAATAAATCATGAAATTATCAAAGGTGAAAATTTACGATGCTACACAATAGATTATATATTTTCTATATACTTGGTAGAGGCTAGGAGAAAGTAGAAGATTTAACTCCCAAGGTATCAAAGAGATTAGAATTAAAATAATTGATTGACTAGATCAATAAGCTAGATAAATCCTTCAACTTTGAAGAAATAAATGAGTTGAAGAGAGTCAAGCATGCCACTGTTAAGTAAAAGGGGATGCCTCCTTGTATTTGTAGTTGGCCTAGAAAATTTATATGTAGAAGGGGAAGTGAAACTTCTTATAGTGGGTTCACATGGTGGAAATTTTAAAGTGAATTTAATGTTGCCTATCTGCATGCTAGATATGTAAATTAAATTCCAAAAATCACATAAATAAGAGATGCACATGAAGGTTTACATGTGGGAGTTCCATAGACTAAGCATTCACTATGGTCAAGTGGAAGATAATACTATAAAGGTGGCTAAGCATGTGAATGGATGTTACACCTCAATTTAGGATGAGATGTTTTTGCATATTATGCACTCTATTAAGGAGGCCTACTAGATAGCACTTAAGGTGTGTGTAAGTTGTCTTATAAACAAATACTCATGTGTAGTGGTGATAAGAACAAGGATGGAAAGGGTAAGTAGAGTATAGGAAACTATTACTTTGCATAAAGGGAGAGGGTAAAAACTAGTGGCACCATGTTGAGAATAATGTGTAGGTAGATCTTTGACCAAGGTGTGGAAATAGGATGAATCCATGGAAAAGTATTTTAAGGGACTTACTTTGAATGTGGGAAACCAAGTCACCACACATTTGAATTTCCATACATCACATGAAATAATGGACACACTAAGAAGTGTGGTGCATGTTGTATATACTAAAGAGACAAGATCATCAGTTAGTAGAGTAAAGATGGAAATATCAAGGGCTAGGTAGAACCTAATGATATGAAAGGTTCTATTGAAACTTGTTGATAAGATTAATGATCCATGGTTAAGGAAAATCCTCTTCCAAACAAATTTTAAGTAGAGAGGAAAATATTTCAAGAAAATCATTGATGGGGGTAGCACCAAAAAGTTAGTATAAATAGAGATGGTAAAAATGTGGGGTTCAAGACTACCATACACCTAATGACATATAAAATCTATTGGTTATATAAGTGATATAGATTCATAGTGATATGTTAGTGTCAAGTTATATTTTTGTTAGAGGATATATGGATGAAGTATCGTGCAGAATAATCTCAATGAATGTATGCCATTTTTACTAGGAAGGTCATTTTAATATGAATTATACAATTTTCATGATGTGTGCAAGAACATCTTCACCATCAAGAACGATGTGAAGAAGTTTAACTAACTTCCCATGAAGGATGAGAAAAAGTTTTCATAAAAAGGAATGATTTTGGTGTTGTTATAAATTAAGTTTTTGAAGTAGATAGGAGACCCACATGACTCATATAATCTATTAATCAAGCTTGCATAGAATTAGATAGAGTGAAGAAAAAATGAGGAGAATTTTTTTTCCATACTACTCAAAAATTTCATAGAATATTATTGGTGGAGGAATGTTAGACGGATTTCCACTAATGCGCAACATCTCACACTACATGTATATAATTCTAGGTTCTATTTTTTCAAGTAAGGAATTAAATATAATGAACATGAGTCTGAAATTAAGCAATTAGGTTGAAAATCTATTGGAATGAGGTTTGACAAGGAAAATTCTAAGTTCTTTCATAATTCCCACTCTAATCATGTCAAAAAAGGATGAAAAATTAAAGAAATGCATAAACTCTAACATAATCTTTAAAATCTCAAAAATAACATAATCATTAAGATCACCATTAAGTACAAGTTTCCTTCACTACACTTGCATGACCTAATGGATTTCATGAGTGGAGCACATTTCTTATCCAAGATATACATGAATAATGGATATCTTAGATTAGAATCACAAAAGTCTTGTAGGAATGTATGTGTAAGAGAGGGGAACCAACCACTGCAAGGCCCCAGGTCACAAAAGGCCAAGAGTAGTATGGCTTCCCTAACTTACTTCATTTTAATGGAATGTTAGGATAGGCGGGATGAGAATGATGAGGACTGTGAGGTCCTTTGATCACTCTGCAAACCCGAGAGTTGAAAGGAGACTAGGTGAGTCGGTTTTTAGGGTCGACTTTGTGTCTCAGATAACTCTTTATTAGAGGACAAAAGTGCGGTTTTGGGACGACAACGTGGCGCGCTGGCATTCGTACAGCCAAAAAACTAGGGAGACAAGGTCTGACCACTACAAAATGAACTAACAACCTAGTTAAGAGTTTCTAAAGGTGCATAATAACACTATGAAATACAAAACATAGAAACAAATGTGATAAAGGAAGTATATTACCACAAGGGTGACATAGATGATCTCACACAATAACCTATTCACTAGCTCACTCCAAGATATCTCCACCTACACACAGAAAAGAGGGAAAATGTTAGGGGGTTGTTTAGGGGTTTGCCTCAGTCAGACCCCCATTTTGGTGTTTCCACCTCCATGGACAACCAAGTTTGCCATGATATAGAAATAAAGCGATAAAGAAGGAAATACAAACAAAGTACACAAAACACTATAGAACAATAATGTGCTAACTCAACCAAATAATAGAGAAGATGAGTGAGGAGCTTACCACCTCCGCCCAAAGTGCTCAAGGCTAGTGGGGGAGAAAATGAGAGGAACTCAAGCCTCTACTGCAATGGAGTTGTCCTATGCTTGCTCTATTGAAGTGATGGAGTGAAGGGATTGCTGCTATGGAGTGCAAAATGCTGTTGTAATGCTTGAGGATGAGTGAATGAATGGTGAATAGATTGTGTAAGCTTAGTCTAGAGATCTAGAGATGAAAATGGATGAATGAATGAGGAATATGAAGAAGAGAGATGAATAAATGACCATATTCGGGTCGGCCAGCCAAAGGGAGGCGTTACAATTCAACTTCCAATAGGAAGTGTAATGTCTTTGTAGACTCCAGTCGTAGGAATTTTCTAGGGACGTAAGCGCGCCGCATAGGCGTCCCCAACATAAACGCCTTTACCAACACTCAAAAAAGGCACCAAGTGGAATGGGAATAGCGGGCTTATGTGGAATTAAGCCTTTGCCTTTGGTTTTCTAAAGTGGAGAGGGGTAAAAGGGGAATTTACATTAGGGGTGCAAATTCACTCCTCTACAATATGATAATGCTATACAAGATAATGGATGACCCAAGAATGTTTATTCAACTAATGAATGAGGTTTTGTAATTCTTTCTTAATAATTATGTATTCATTTATAATGATGAAATTTTAGTACCTACACAAGTGTTGGCACAATTGATAAAAGAAGACCTGTGCATCAACCTAAAGAAGTATAACTCCATGTAGGATGAGTTGATATATTATTGATTTGTGATATCTCAATATGGTTTTGTACATGGAACCTAAGACATGATGAGTATAACTATCAAGTAGACCAATCCAAGAAATATGATGGAGGCCAAAAATTTCCATTAGTTTGTTAACTTCTACTAGAAGTTAATCAAGAACATTACGGGCTTTTGCACACCCTTGATACACTACATGTGAAATATAAAGTTTAAGTGAATGGATATTATTGCCAAAAGTTTTATGCTTTTAAAAAATAAGGTGATGGAGAAGCCTATGATTGTGCTCCTAAAGGTGTTCCAAGTTAACTGTAATGCTAGCAAAATGAAAAGTTCCATGTTGAGTCAGGAGGGTAGACTAATGACATATTTCAACAAGAATTTGAATGAGGTTAGACAATAATATATTTTTTTCAAATAGGAATTTTATGCTAGAGTGAAAGCTCTATGAAAATAGAGGAATTACTAGGTGCCAAAGGATATTTTGTTGTACACAAAACACCAAGCACTAAAGTTCAATAATTAAAAAAGGATCAATCAGAGACACATGAGGGAGGAAAATAATCTATAGTATTTTTTTTTTTGTATCAAAGCAACTCATAGGAAAAACCAAAAGGTTCTAGATTCCTTGATAAACATACATGTATTATTTTATAAAATTATAGTTAACTTAATGGGTATGGAGGTGATGAAGGATATGTATGCCATAAATTTAAATTTTATACATTCACAATGTGCATGCATGAATCCTTGGGCAAGAGATAAGATCTATTGTGGAGAATACTTCATGAAAGATGGATGAATATTTAAGAGGCAATATTTTTACATACTATAGAGTTTAATGAGGGAGAACCTCATTAGAGAGTTGCATAGAGTTAGACTCAAAGGAAATTGGCATAAAAAAAAATATAGGCCATGTTGAAGGGAAGGTATCAAAAGCCAAGATTGTATAACAATATGCCCAAGATTTTGGAGAGGTGCAAGAGCTATCAAATAGTGAAGGGGAAAGTGAAAGCATCGGGTTGTATAAGTGATTGCATACACTAGATAGATCATATGAGAAACTATCCATGAATTTTTCCTTTGGATTTTCATTTACCTAGAGGGGAAATTACTTAATATATCTATTTTATAAAATATCATGGTTTATCCATTGTCATAAGTTGAAGAGACCTGTAGGATAGTATTTTTTTTCAATGAGATAGTTTGGTTGCATGAGTTTTTGCATAACATTAGGTAAAGTCACAACACTAAGTTTCTTAACCATTTTCAATTAACCTTATGGAATAAATTGGACATGTATCTCATTCATTTCTCTATATATCAGGTGCAAAAGGATGAATATATAAGGGTTGTTAGTTAGAGTATTGGTAATCTATACTTAGAATTCTATTATGAGGGAAGCCTATATAGTGGGACTCTATGTTGGCATATTTAGTGTTTACATACAACTTGGTGAATAGATTAGTTGGGAAGATATCATTTCAAATGGTGTATGAGAAATCCCCATGATGTGCTATATATCTACTGGGAGTGGACATTTAAGGAAAGAATGTGAGCACTAAAATTGAGGAATTTTTGTAACACATGAATGAGATTTATGTGCAAGTTAGGAAAAAATGGAGGAAAGTAGTTGTAGGAATTTTTTTCACATAGATGGGTGTCAAAGAGAGAAGTATTAATTAGAGGGAAAGTTGGCCATGGTGCATTAGAGAAAGAAATAATTACCTAGAGGAATATACAATAAGCTAAATCCTTAAAAGAATGATTTATGCCATATTGTGTAATTTTTTATATTATAACTCAAATTATATCAAGATATGAGAAGGGTTGTATATATCACCAAGATTTACTATAATAAGATATATACTTACCATGTCCTAAAGATCCTGAGTATGTGTAGTAGGTGGAAATGCTTGATTGGAGAAAGGAGATTCTGGAAAAGTACTGAGAGGAAATCACACAAATATTGGATATGAATATAGGAAAGAAGACCCTATGGAGTGAGTACAATGAATAAATTATTTTATGGAAGAGTAAAGGGCCTAAAGAAGACTCAAATTTTTAAAGATGAACTAATTTAAATTGGGTGATTGAATTAGTTGTTTGTGCAGTCCTAATTGTGAGCATCTAGCCCATAATATTTTAACCAAGAGTGTCTGATTCAAGATCATCCTTAGTTTGTTGTAACCTTGAATCACCTAAAATTTCATGTTGTAGTTCACATGTTTAGGCTTACCTTGTGCATATATTACATTATTGTAGTTTCTTTGCATGCTTGTTTTGGGTGAATTTGTCCTTCCATTCATTTGCTATCTATTGACATGACCCTACCCATCCCTTACAAGTTTATATTCTCTTTTTCATTGAAGACCCATGATTAAGGACCATATAGCCTCATCACACACTACCTTTTCTCACCATGTAGCCTATTTTGCACATGTACTTCACCATGATAAGCCAATCTCGGATGTTAAAGAGTTAGAATTACCTTTAAGATTACTATTTTTAGATGACAAGTATTAGGTTTCTAGATGGCTTATCAATTTTGGAAGGTCTAAATAACATATTTTTTAATTTATTGAGGAATGAATAATTGTTCTTTGTTGAATGGTTCCTTACTAGTTGTGCTACTTTTTAATCATGCATTTTTTTTGCAATCTACTCTTATCCAATATAATAGTGAAAGGGTTATTCTTTATATAATGAGAGATTCTATCCATTTAAAAGGTTTGGTTGGTTTTTCAATTGTTTAGTTGGTTAGTTGGTGTAATGGTAGGGTCCCTTACTAGAGGATTAGAACAACATATTGGGTTTTGATTATAGTTTCAAACCAAATTGATTTTAAATGAAGAAAGGACCATTGCATATTTATTTTAGAGATTGGTAGCATAACATGCTTGAGTTTCACATATTGGTGGGTTTTGCATTCTTTCCATTTCTATAACTTTTAATTTATTATTTTATTTTCTTGACCCCATTGTTTCTTCCTTGTTCATTTTACTTGTGTGCTTTGTAGGCCTATTTTCTAGGTTTTTTTGACCCACAAACTACTATTCACAAATGTTAACATGAAATTATAGGCTAGAGGACAAGAGGTGTTGAAAGGTCTAGTGGATGGAAAAGTAATTAGATCAACCTCAAAATATGTGGTAATACAACATTGAGGGAATCAAGTAATTGATCATTCTTTTTATTTGAGCCTTAGTTGAACTAATATTGAACACCTCACAAGATTGTTGATGATGAGTAACACTAGGATTAGACTTAGGAAGAGTATCATCAATAATTTGAGTAATTTTCTTAAGAAAGTCTAAGATACATGGATTTAACATGAGAAATCACTAGGTCTCCTCAAAGATGGTGGAATATTATGGATCACTATGTAAAGTTGTAATATCCTTCTTTAAGAGTGTTATATTGCCAATTGTACTAGTATTCCTTTGGTGTTTAATCAAATACACATGAAAATCATAAGTGGGAATATTGGAGGAAGACATTGAGATAGAAGAGTTTGGATTATATTTTTAGATGAATTTCAATTTGGAAAAATATAGCAATACAAAGCACACAAGTATAGATCCAAAAATTAAAAATCAATGAATGTTAATTCAAGTAAAATTGAGGAGGTAATTAATAATAGGAATTGAAATATAAACCAATGAATATTAAATGATATCAAGGTTAAAAATAGGGAACTAAACTAGAGGAAAGTATCATATCCAAAAATGAAAAGAAGGAAAACCCTAGGGCAAGGGCATTAGGTGATGTAAGATATGTTGGATTTACCAAAATGTAAGGAAATAAAACATAACTACTAATAATTTAGAGTCTAGTCAAGCAATCAAGTAATAAAAAATTAGACCTAATTTACATAAGGTAAAATTGAACTTAATGATAGATTGAAAGGAGGAAAGAGGACTTGGCTCTTTGTCAATGTATGATATATTTGTTATCTCAATATAATTGATGTTTGGAATTGGTAATTTGAAACTCAATCAACATAGTTCTAGTATGTGAAAAAATATAGACTAACATAGGGCTAGGTTACACCCCCAACCTAGTTATGGATGTTTTTTCCTACCATAATATCTAGTCCTCTTTTTCCAAATTTTGTCTCTATTGATGTGACCTTTTAATGTAGGAGCATCCATGGCTGCAGGAAATCTTGCATCAACCAAAAAGATTAATTTTTTTGATGTGACATGGTTTGAATAATATTTTATGAAATAAATTATTTATCTTAGTGTAGACACCTAAATTTGACCACTTACATTTAGTCAATTTTTTTTTTTTCATCTAAATATCCTTTTATCCACATTAGTTAAATAATGTTACTATTATTTAATTAACATCCTTAAAGTCCTCTAAATCCACAAGGTATTTAGTTAAATAATTAAATACGTTACCCCTTTATCCCTTTCTTCCAAAGAATTAAATAAATAACCCACTTATTTAATTCCCTTTATGTTCCATCCACACTTAATCCTAATTCATCTTCTAATCCCATCATTGGGGATGTGCACATTCCTAATCCATGATTAGGAGGTGTCACATCCTCCAACTTTTGCAAGTTGGCTCATAATCATCATTAGCCACCTAACCCTCTTCTAATCCTTCATCAACTAGTCTAATCAACCCCCTTTAGTCAACTCTTCCCACATCCCAATAGAATTTCCAATTCCATTTTATTCTTCCAATACCCTTCATGGAATTTTTAATTCTATTTATAATCCCCATGTACTTTCCAATGGAATTTTAAATTCCATTTATTCACCCAAGACTTTCCAAAGAATATTTTATTCCTTTTATCTTCTCCATGCATATTAAAAAGGAATTTTTAATTCCTTTGGTCAACTATTGATTTGAACCCTTGATATTCTCCCAAGAAGGAATCTTGGCCATTCATTCATCTCTCCTTTGCTAAATGATTAAAACACTTAGCCATTTTTACAACCCTTACCAGACATACATTCAACCACATTCAACCTCATTCATCTCAAACCATCATCTTGCACTCAATCCACCATCTTTTGCATCCAAATCAAGCATTTACAAGTAGTTATGCTGCCGGAATCGATCTAGGAGCACACAAATCAAACGAACAACAAGGCCAATCAACCGATCAACTTGGACAAGGTAATATCACTCATTTTCTTGTATTTTGTTCAACTTCAACTAGGCAAATATTGAGGTGTTGTTGTGTTATCCTTGTCTTGCATTTCATTTTCGTTTTGCACTTTAGGCTAGGGGATTTTCACTACACACACTTAGTCCAAAAATCAGAATTTAAATAATTGGACTAATTTTGTTGCAAATGATGTAGTGGAAGTTAGTGTTGGAATTAATTTTTAATGTTTGAATTGGAAAATGAAAACTTGGGCATGGGTTTTCTTGGGAGTTACAAATTGTTGCAGTTCATTTAATGCTCCTCAATAGCTACAAGAAAGAGTTGGACACCCATGTTGTGTTTGCTAAGCATTTTTCAAAATGGGCCCCTATTTGTGAGGAGTGGAGAATCATAGTGTCGACTATTGAAGACCTTTCTTCCTAGGAGTGGAGTAAACATGCATTGGAAATATTGATATTTTATTTTTTATGATTTTAATTTACTTTTCTTAGGTTGGGCATGGAAGAGTAGTTACAAAATTAAAGGATATAGTGGTTGTTGGAAGGAGGTGATTGGACAATCTTTGTTTGATTTTTTATTTTCCAAATTTTGGTGTGTGAGAAGGTGGGCACAAATTTTTCTGGGAGAGGTTGCAAACATTGTTGTAGTAGGTTGGAGGTGATAATTGTTAGCAAATAACTTTGGAAGAAGACTGATTCATTGTTCCATTGATTTTCAAAAGAAGATTACAGGTAGAAGGAGAATGAAGTTGCACGAAGAAGTGAAATTGAAGAAGGATTACCTGTGAATGATCTTGTAATTTTTATTAGAATTTGAAATCTGATTTGTGATATTTGAACTATCAGTGCAAAGGGCTGCGAATATTGTGTTTCGGTTTGTCTTTGTAATTCATGAGATTTTTGAGCAATTGAGCATTCATACTTGTTGCTGATTTTGACATTGTTTGAATCAATTTCTTGTGTGCTAGAAGTGTGTTGAGAGTTTCAAGAAATCTCTTGCATTAGTGGCATTAGAATAGGTTGTTCCTGAGTCTACAGGAAGAGATCCTAAGAGAGGCAGTTTGTAATAGGACTTGTGAGTTGTGGCTGTTGTTGAAATTCCTCCGAGAGTAGCCCATCGTGGTAGAGGTGGAGGTAGAAACCATCATGGTATGGCTGATTTTAGAGCGCTTAGAAGGAAAGTAGAGACATTGTAGGAAGATCTACATAGAAGAGTTGCACACAGGGAAAAATATGAAAGTGAAGATGAAGCTGAGAATGAGGATCCATTCGAAGAAGCACACGATGAAATAGATCCTAGAGAAATTAGATTGCTTAGAGCCATTCCCAAGATTCGAAAAAGACAAAAGATGGAGGTCTCAACATATAATGGAAGCTTGAATTTAGAGGATCTTGAATAGATTGGATAAATGACATGAAATAATTCTTTGAATTCAAAGAGATTGAAGACCCTGACAGAGTAAAGTTTGTAAAGACAAAATTAAAGGGATATGCTAGCATTTGGTGGAAAGAAATCCATCTTGAAATAGGAAGAAGAAGAAAAGATAAAATTTCTAAATGGGATAGTTTAATGGAAAATATGAAGAGGTAATTCATTCCAATAGATTATAAATTGGAGTTTCTTAAAAATATGCAAGGTTTAAGACAAGGAATAAGAACTGGAAAGGAGTCCATAGAAGAATTTTATAAAGTCTTGATAAGAATTAGACACACTAAAGAAAACAAGGAGAAAGTAGAATGTTACATCAATAGGTTAAACCCGAGCATACATGAAGATTTGGCATTGGTGAGGATGCATACCAATTTGCATTGAAGGTGGAAAAGACATTGAACATAAATTTTGAGAACAAGAAAAGAGGAAGAGGTTGTGGTGGAAGTATCAAAGGAATAAATTATAAAAGAAATTAAAAAAATCAGAAATTTGAAGACCAAGGTAGTAGCAAAAATCAGAAATCAAAAAATTAGTTCAATCATAAAAAGACTAATTTTAGAGGTAGAGGAAGATTAGGTAGAGGATTCAGAAGAGGAGGCTTTCACACACCCTGTTTCCGATGTGGAGAAGAGGGACATAGAGCATATGACTACCCTCACAATCAAGAAAGAACCAATAGGAGGCATGAAAACCATGCTAGAGAAGGAAACATGAATGAAGAAGATGAAAATTCATCACACTTTGAAGAAGCAAAAAGAGGAGAGACCTTAATGACTAGGCGAGCCATGTTGAATGAAGAGAGTGAACCCATTTAGAGGAAGATATTGTTTAGAACGAGGTGCAAATGTGAAGGAAAGGTATATTGTAGTGTGATCATTTATAGTGGAAGTATTGATAACTTGGTTGTTGAAGAGATGGTGAACAAATTGAAGCTCGAGAGAAAAAAGGCACCCACACCTATATTGGATTGCTTGGATTCAGAATGATTAGAAACTTTTGGTCAACGAGAAAAGTTTGGTAAAGTTTAAGATAGGAGATTATTTTGATGAGATTTTTTGTGACATTATTCTTATGGATGCTTGTCATGTTTTGTTAGGGAGACCTTGGAAATTTGATAGGAAATCAATGCACAATGGGTAACATACTCATTGACGAAGGATGAAGTAAGACATAATTTGAAACCATTGAAAGAGGAAATGGGCAAGGTTTGCAGCAATGCAAGGATTTATATAGTTGATGCTAGGAAATTTTTAGATGACATGAAGCATGAAAACATTTGTTTTACTTTGATTCCAAAAACTAACTAAGAAAAAGTGGAAGATGTTCCTATGGAAGATACAAATTTATTACATAAGTTTCGTGAGATTGTTTTAGATAATGCACCAAAAGGATTGCCACCTGTGTACCAAGAGCAAGTTTTCCTAACAAGTTAGCACACAAAATGTCTCCTAGAGAGTATGAAGAGTTGAATAGACAAATGCAAGAATTGTTGTAGAATAGTTTAATTAGAAAGAGCCTAAGTTCATGTGTAGTACCTATTATTTTGGCACCAAAGAAATATGGAGAATGGAGAATGTGCATAGATTCAAGGGCCATAAAAAATATCACTATCAAGTGCATATTTCCATTTCCAAGAATGGATGATATCATAGATTACTTAAGTGGAGCTGAGTACTTCACTAAGATTGACTTGAAGAGTGGCTATCATCAAATTTGAATCAGAGAGGGAAATGAATGGAAGACAACATTCAAGACTAAGGAAGGTTTGTATGAATGGTTGGTCATGCCTTTTGGGCTAACCAATGCACCTAGTACATTTATGAGATTGATGAATGAGGTATTAAAAGAGTTTTTGGAAATATTTTTTATTGTTTTGATTATATGGGAAAAACATGTTTTGAAGGGACCTGAAACCCTTTACATCAAATTACATCAAAATGTTGCTAAGCAAAGAAAAGAACAATTAAAGCATAAGCAGTAACTAACAGCCAAAAAAAAACCAACAAACAACAAAAAAATAATGAAATAGAAGAGCTAAAATAGACCAAACACAAGAAAATTACTTTAGATTTTTCAAAGTATTGGCCACCTCAATCTCCCGATTGTAGGAAGATTTGTTATTGTTTATCTTGATGACATTTTGATATTTAAAAAGACCTTAGAAGAAAATTTGATGTATTTCAATTTTATTTTGAAAAGTTGAGAGAAGAGAAGTTGCTCACTAACTTGAAGTAGTGCAACTTTATGAAGATGGAGTTGAGATACTTGGGATTCGTTGTTTTAGGAGAGGGAATCAAGATGGATCCAGAAAAGGTGAAAACTATCTTAGAATGGCCTACACCTAGGAGTGCTACAGAGGTGAGATCATTTCATGGTTTGGCAAGTTTTTATAGGAAGTTTATTAGGGGTTTCGGTAGTATTTATGCACCACTAAATAAGACCATGAGAGGGGACAAAAGGGATTTCAGATAGACTACAAGGGCAGCAAGGAATTTTTATTTATTGAAGGCTAAGGTGATAGAGCAACCTTTTTTAGCACTTGCAGATTTCAACAAGGTGTTTCAAGTGGATTGTGATACAAGTGGTAATACCATTGGAGCTGTTCTAAGTCAAGAAGGTAAACCTATTGCTTACTTTAGTGAGAAGTTAAATGATATAAAGAAGAAATATTCAGTTTATGATTAAGAATTTTATGCTATTGTTCAAGCATTGAAAAAGTGGAGACACTATCTTTTTCCCGAGGAGTTTGTTTTGTTTACTGATTGTCAAACATTTTAATATTTGAATAGTCAAGGGAAGTTAAATCATAGGCATATGAAATGGGTAGAATTTTTGCAATGTTACACATTTATTTTGAAGCACAGAAGTGGGAAGTCTAATAGGGTTGTAGATGCATTGAATAGAAGACAAAGTTTTCTAATTGAAATGCAGGTTGAAGTTGTTGGATTCAATGAATTGGAGTTGTATGAAGAGGATCCTGATTTTGGAGAGGCTTGGAGAGCTTGCAAAGAACCTATTGCAGCATATAGGACAAAGTAGTTGTATTATTTAATCCAAGATGGTATGCTATTAAGAGGTAATAAGTTGTGCATTCCTAGAAGTTCAACGAGAATGAATTTGATTAAGGAAAAATATAGTGGAGGACTTGCAAGACATTTTGGTTTTGATAGATCATATCACTTGTTGGAGAGCAATATTTTTGGCCTTAGTTGTAGAAAGATATCAAAAAACATGTGCAAAGTTGTAGGATTTGTCAAGTGGCAAAAGGAACTAGTTAGAACACAAGTTTATATCGGCTTTTACCGGTACCAAAAATACCACGGGAAGGGATTAGTATGGACTTTGTTCTTGGTTTACCAAAGAACCAAAAGGGATACGATTCAATCTTTGTGGTCATAGATAGATTTTTCAAGATGAATCATTTCATTCCATGTTGTAAAAAGACTAATGATGTTGTGCATGTTGCAAAATTGTTTTTCAAGTAGTAAGGCTGCATGGTCTACCAAAGAGCATAGTTTCAGATAGAGATATAAAGTTTGTGGGATACTTTTGGAGGACATTATGGAAGAAGCTAAAAACTGATTTGAAGTTTTGTTTATCCTACCATCCTCAAATGGATGGGAAAATATAGGTGGTGAATAGAAGCTTGGGAAATTTGTTGAGAAGTCTAGTTGGAGACAAGTCAAAGGGGTGGGATTTGGTTCTACCTCAAGCAAAATTTGCATATAACAACTCAATCACTAGGAGTACAGGTAAATATCCATTTCAAATAGTTTATGGCAGTAGCCCAAGAGATGTTTCAAATTTAAGAAGAATGGATATAAGTGAGATGAAAAGTGTAGAAGCAAAGGACTTCGCTGATCATATGAAGAACATATATGAAGAGGTAAGAAAAAACATCAGTAAAATGAATTTTCAATACAAGTCTAAAACTAATTTGAAGAGGAGACATAAGGAGTTTTAAATTGGTGATGAAGTAATGGTACACCTGAGAAAAATAAAATTTCTAGTTAGTACCTACAACTAGTTGAAAATGAAGAAGTTTGGGCCTTGCAAAATTGTAGGCAATCATGATTCAGGTAATGCATATGAAGTAGAGTTGCCTAGTGAGCTCAATATTTCACCTACATTTAATGTTTCAAATCTAACAAAGTTTCATGAAGCTGAAAATGATGAAGGTACACTAGGTGAACCATTACATATACCAACACCTACTTCAAAGAAGGAGGAGATAAAAGCAATTTTGGACAGCAAGGTGAGTAGGAGCACAAGGCATAAACAATACTTTGAATACTTGGTGAAATGGTTTGGAAGACATATTGAAGACTCATCTTGGTTGTTAGAAAATGAGGTTAATTGTATTGGTTTTCCTCTTTAAATTTTTTATGTGACATGGTTTGAATAATGTTTTATTCAAAATAAATTGTTTTACTGTAGTCAAAAAATCAGAATTTAAATAATTGGACTAATTTTGTTGCAAATGATGTAGTGGGAGTTAGTGCTGGAATGCATTTTGAATGTTTGAATTGGCAAAAGACAACTTGGACGTGGGTTTTCTTGGGAGTTACAAATTGTTGTAGGTCATTTAACACTCCTCAACAATTGTAGGCAAGATTTGGATGCCCATGTTGTCTTTGCTGAGCATTTTTTAAAATGGGCTCCTATTTGTGAGAAGTGGAGAATCATAGTGCCGGCTATTGAAGACCTTTCTTCCTAGGAGTGCAGTAAACATGCATTGGGAAGATTAATATTTTATTTTTTATGATTTGAATTTTCTTTTCCCAAGTTGGGCATGGAAGAGGAGTTAAAAATTGAAGGAGATAATGGTTGCTGGAAGGAGGTGCCTAGACAATCTTTGTTTCATTTTTTATTTTCCAATTTTTTGTGTGTGAGAAGGTAGGCGTAGCTTTTTCTGGGAGAGGTTGCAGACATTGTTGTAGCAGATTGGAGGTGATAATTAGCAACAAATAACTTTGGAAGAAGATTGGTTCATTGTGCCATTGATTTTCAAAAGAAGATTGCAGTAGAAGGAGAATGAAATTGCAAAAAGAAGTGAGATTGAAGAAGGCTTACCTATGAATGGTCTTGTAATTTGTATCAAACTTGGAAATCTGATTTGTGATGTTTTCTATTAGTCTAGAGGGCTGAACATATTGTGTTCCAATTTGGCTTTGTAATTCATCGGATTTTTGAGCTATTGAGCATTCATACAACTGATTTTTGCATTGTTTGAATCAATTTATGGAATTATTTCCTGTGTGCTAGAAGTGTGTTGAGAGTTGCATGAACTCTCTTGCATCACCTTCTATGGTTCGTTCTAGCCTTTTCTACCTACTATTGAACAAGAGGTTGTGTTGAAAAGCATAGTGGAGCATGTTATAAAATAGACATAAATGTTGACTTCCTTGATGGAAGTCAAGCTCCTTTGCTGATGATACAAATTTAAAGATAGGCCAAGAAATGATACAATGACTTGGATTCCAATGTTAATGTAGTGCTAATGTAATTCTCTAGTGTAGACACTTTTGTTATATACAATTCTAAATTCTAATTCAATCAATGCTAACTAATGATCTAGGAACATCTATAAATACAAGATCCTAATCATTCAACTCAAGGCATTTGACATAGAGTTGACGAGTCAATAATCAAACTTTGAAGAAGTTAGCCTTAGAAGAGAGAGATTTGGATTTCAAATTTGGAAAACTAGGTGATGGTGTCACCGAATGTAAGGGATGAGATAGTATACATCATCTAGTCTAGGAAGGTTGAACTCCCAAGATATCAAATTAGTCATTTAAGGATTTGGATAAGCTTATTTTAAGTGATAAGTTCAAAGTTAGAGTCAATCTATGTATGAAACAAAAAAATTTAAACACTACAACATTACCAAAATTAAATATAAACTAAAAACTTTATCCCTTACCTAAACAATAAAATTGACTTTCTATTTATAATGTAAATGCTATAATATTGTTGAATATCAAATAACATTAAATAACAAATATTTACTATAACATATTGATCAAACTCAAATATAAAAATCAACTCAAGAAAAAAATATTTACTATAACATATTGATCAAACTCAAATAATAAAATCAACTCAAGAAACATTAGCAATGAAAAAAAAATGAATAGAGGTTGTATACAATTCACAAGTTAACTGGCATTCACACCTCCTGCCCAAAAGAGTATTCCATCAAATTTAGTTTTAAAATTCATGAATATTTTAGTGAACTATCTTGATATTTTCTTGTGACTGTTAAAAATGATTTTCCATTTTTTGGAACAAGCTTTTGGTGTTCTCATTGATTTAAATTTTGAATTAATTCTTTCACATATCTGCTCCCACATAAGTTTAATGTGTTTATTTGACTTAGGACACCTGAAACTTGCATCCAGCTGTGCTCTCTCTTTCACCAGCTGATTAATCTCATCCAAACTCCATTTCACTGGAGCTCTACTTTTAGATTTGGCAGCAGGGTCCCTTCTTTTGCTACCATTCATATTTCTGCTCCTTTCTTCATTACCACCACATTGCTCAAGTGAAACTGAATTGACAGAAAAATCTTTCCACATGGATTCTTCAATAGGATTGACATGAGTTTCCATTGGAGACTGTGTGAGCTGCATACAAGTAGTGTGAGATGACACCTCCTCCTCCATGTTGATACCCATTTCTTTGAGTCCTTTCACTAACTCAATTGTCTCATTGAAATCAAAATTCCATGACAAGGTAGGCTCAAACTCTTCATAGCTATTATCCAGACCTGAGCTGTTTGCAATTGCACTTGAGGTTCCCTCATTATAAAGACCATGCTGAAGTGGAGACCAGGTGCCCATACAATTGATAAAGGTCACCTAAGATGTTCCTGCATTATGATTGTTATTACTTATCCTGTAAATAAAATTTGATCTCATTTTTCTGTTTTCTCCTAAAATAATTAAAAATCAAAACCTCTACTGAAGACAAATTGCTGTGTATCCTGATCACTAAGTATAACTATAAACAATTTTGTAAAATCTTTAAACAGTAGAAGAGCTTTGTGTCTTCAACAAAGCTTTAATTTAAATGATTGGCTCATCTTGAAGGGCTGAATGTAAATAGATAGTAGTTAGTTCTTAGTGAGGCTTCTTTGTCACCCAAAGATTCAGGTTGTTATACTGTTTTAAGTCTAAAGCTTTGTTAAGTGGGGTTGGTTTATCTGTGAGAATGGAAAAATCAAAATAAAATGGATATTTCTAAGCAGGTTTTGAAAAAGGTTCCACCTTTTAATAAAAAGACTGTCTTATGGTGCAATAGATAACTTCCACAACCTGTTTGATATTTAGAAAAGAAAACAGCTACACAAAAACAAAAAAAAATAAATACCTTTGAATCTTTTAATAGTAGGTGTAGGTTTCAAAAAAGTGGATAATTTGTATTGTCAATACCTGCAGGCTGTAAAAAAAATCAAACGTTTATATTTTCAGTTAAAAAATCTCAATATCTATCAAAATTTAAAAACAATATACATTTTTTAACATTTAAAATAAATTTAAAGAGTGAAAATACAATCT
This sequence comes from Sequoiadendron giganteum, assembly GCA_007115665.2. Classification (NCBI taxonomy): domain Eukaryota; kingdom Viridiplantae; phylum Streptophyta; class Pinopsida; order Cupressales; family Cupressaceae; genus Sequoiadendron; species Sequoiadendron giganteum. The sequence continues at coordinate 676,088,732 of CM021104.1, read as the reverse complement.
CATTTTAAAACTTTTTTTTTTTTTATCAAAGAAAAATGATAATCTAACATTTTATTTAATTTTTTTGAAAATTTCTGTATTTTTTTATCAATATTTTGATAATATTTTATGATTCATCATCAAAATATAATAAGTTAGAAAAGAGAAATAAAATAAAATATATAATGTGATCCAAAATATTAATAAAACAACTATTTAAACAATCAAATTTTAAAAAATTCAAAAAATTTAATATTACAAACTATCAAAATTTAATATATTTAACAATTAAAATATTTCAAAATAATAAATTAAAAAATCATTCTGAAACATAAGAATATTCAAAATAACAAAGATGTACAACCTTCAATTAAAGTATTAAGCCAGAGTCAAAGCTCGCTAAGATCTAAAAAAATCTTTCGGATTATTTGAAAATGTTGGGATAAATATAGCAGGAAAAATTGGGTAGAAGAAAAGTGAAAGCCGACTATTAAAAACAATAAAACAAGAATGAAACTTACTCTTAATATCTTATAACTACTCATCCATATCTTAGTTTGATTTCACCATTCAATATTTTTCCTTACCATTATATAATTGGAAGTAAACCTACAATATTAAATGATCCCGAGACTTCCAATAGACAATAGTGAATCTAAGGATCTACTTTCTTTAGTGTGAACATATTAAAATGCACGATTTCTATGTTGATATTTTAATTTTAAATATATGTATATGAATGATTTTAATTATTCTTTCAAATTGGATATATGTTTAAAATGTGATAATTAAATTAAATTTAAAATATAAGAGTTATTAAAAAAAATAGAGGTATTGAGATTAATCAATGAAATAATTAAGGGAGAGCAATGTATTTATTCGGTTTTTGATATGATATCTATTTTGATCTTGTTAAATAATTGATATGTTGTGATAAAAGATTGAAAACTAAAATTTGATTCCAGAATATAGATCAAGAAGTTGCCAATGGTAGAGATATTTACTATTGGAGCTAATACTTGAACCTCATAGCTCTCAAAAATCACTTGCAATCAAACACTTATCACAAAAGAGAGAAAAAATAATAGGTTTATCATAAAAGGTGTGATAATTTTATTGATCTAAAAAACAACAAATAATTCAATATACAATGAATTATCCTTGATAAAAGATAAAGAATAAATAAAACCTTAGGTAAGAATTAAATTAGATCATGAAATTTGTCATGATTTTGACTTGAGACCAAAAAACATATGATCTAAGTAAGGTTAAGTATGTTAGTGTAAAAAGGAACCTAGTAACTAATTAATTTGATAATCACTTTTTCACTCTAATACCCCCTTAAGTGCAACTTAAAAAAAAGCTATACTAATGCATAAAAAATTAAAAAATAGGTCTTGACAACTAGGCCTAATTATGTAACCATGTATAAATGAAAAACATCTCATAGCTAGAAAAACAAAGAAAACCTCATAGGAAAAAAATCCTCTCCAAAAAAGAGATGTAAAAATGTGACGGAGGAGGACTAAAGAAGACCCCTCAAGGACAAATTCCTTCACCCCAAGCACCAATCAAAACTACAGATAAAAGGTGACACCAAAGATTTAATGAAGATGTTTGCAACCTTGCTCCTTAATAGGAAAACTCTATACAGAGAGATGACTATCATAGATGAGTTATCCAATGAAATGCATGTGTATCTCAATGTGTTTGATCCACTAATGCTCAACTGGATTGTGTGAAATATGAATGAAGCTTTGGTTATCACTTATCACACCAAATAAGTGTAAGACTATTAGGTGGTGGACCAAACTCTATCATAATCTGTCAAAGCCATAAAATCTCCTATCTGAAAAGAAATACACCTTGATACTCAACCTTAGTGGATGATAATGCAATAGTAGTTTGCTTTTTGCAAGACCAAACACTAAACCATAACCAAGGAGAGAGACAAACTTGGAAGTGGAATTTTATGAGTCAACATCACCTACCCAATCTGAGTTAGTGAATCTTGCTATCTTTGAAGCTCTTGGTGTGTATTGAATGTTGAAATGTGTAGTGTGCCTAATATATAAAAAAATATGCTTGGATGCCTTCTAGCGACTCTCATGAGGATGATGGAAAAAATGGGAAATTATCCTAACTACAAAGGAAATATCAAGACATGTGTGTGTGTGTGAAATATAAGATACTACCCACCAACTGGGTATGTGCAGGATCATGATGGGCCAAAAAGTGGCGTTATCTAAGTGATATGACGACTCATGTGGTTGATGATTTTTTTTTTACCCAAAATTGATGAAGCAAAAAGGGTTTTTAGAGGAGATTCTCAGTTTTCCACCAATATAAATAATGTTTTACTTTGAATTTAATAAATTATTATTATTCATTTTGTATTTGAATTACGACTAAATTCCTGATTGATAGGCTGATTGAAAAACATCTATAGCTTTCAAACGGTATCACATTTTTTGAATCCGAAATATGCATCACATTTTATGCTTTGTATACTATAGGATTAAAATAAATAAAATTGAATTTCATGAATTTTTGACCAAGTTAAGGTGGTTAGACATACAATTTTTTATATTTTAAAAAAAAAAAATTAAAAAATCATAATTAATTATTTACTTGAAAAATAATTACAAAAAAATATGCATCACATCCAGACATGAGTCCCCTACTTATATCTAAAATATTATAAAAAAATATTATCATTTTATTGTGGTTAGGGTGGTCAGACATACACCTACTTCTTATTTTTTCTTTGAAATTTAAGTACTACTGCATTGAAATTTAAAAATTTCACCAAATAGATTTAAAAAAAAAAAAAAAAACCTAGTATTTTAGAAACTACATTAAATTTTCTACATATTCTATTCTTATATATTTTTGAAATAATATAGATAACTTATTCAAATTTTTACGTCAAGTTTTCTAACTCTAATTTTCTAAATTTTATTGCCACTTAAGGGCCCGTTTTTTCCATGATGATCCTACACATACCCAACTATCTATACAAATTAGCATTGAGGCTAGGTGTGGTCCAATGGTAATCAATGTGACACATAATTGAATGGTATAGGATTTGGATTACAATTAGCCATGCTAAAATGATGAAGCATATCAATGACATACTTTTTCTAATGAATAGAGATACCCTTAGAAGATTGAAGAACCCATAGACAAAGAAAGAAGTATAGAATCCCAAGATTTGTCACGTCAAAGTGCTCCATCAATAAATGCCATATATTTTGAAGCGTGGAGGAGGAGCTATTGGTGAGAATACAATCATCTATATACAAGAATAGTGTCAAAATATCATCTCCATGTCTCTAAATATATATTGTGTGATGAGAGTGACAACACGTGAAATAAGATGCAAGCAATAAACCATCTACTTTATCATGCCAAGCCCTAAAAGCTTATTTGGGACTGTACAAGGAATTTTGTAGCCTACAAAAAAGAGAAGAGTCCTACATGAACCTTAAAGGATGCTCCATGTAGATCTCCTCATGAATATCACCATGTAAGAATGATCTCTTCACATTCATTTGGTAAATAAGCCAACTCTAAGATGCAGTAAAATAAATGACTAGACAAATAAAGTCCATCTTGGTTAGAGAGACAAGTGTCTCAAAGTAGTCAATAGCATCAATATCTAAGAAAACCTTAACAATAATGTGTGCCTTGTAACACTCAATAGAACCATTTTATACATACTTGATGTGGTACACCTATTTCCACCAAACCACCTTTGTCCCCCAAGGAAGAGAGACTGAATCCCATGTGTGATTCTTCATCAATGAAGAATACTCCTCATCTATAGCATGATCCCACTCTAGAATACCAGAAGCCTCTAAAAACTTTATGGATTAGTAGATATAGCCTGAATTAGAGATTGGTTTGAGAGAATTAAGAGTGAGTGTAATCCATAAGATCACAAATGCAGGATCCAGCCTCTTGAATAGTGTTGTGAGCCCACTTAAGAAAGTCACTATTGGGAGGAGGTAGAAGTGGTGGTGTAAGAGAGGTATAAATAAACCATAATCTGAAGTATCCTCTAATGTACAACTATCCTCATGAGATCAATAAGGAAGAGCAAGTAGCAAGTAAGAAGAAACAAATGTAGAATTTGATCATGGGAACGAATCATCCAACTAAACATCTCTCATGGTAGGATAAAGTAATTAATAATTCTTCATATCATCACAATAGCCACAAAATATTAATAGTTGACTCTTCTTCTCCACTACCTTACATTGACCATCCGATGTGAATGTCCAAGCCTCACTATCAAATACCCTAAAAAAGGAAACATCAAGCTTGATATTGGACCAATATTCCTCTAGAGTGATATTTAGAACCACCTTGATGAAATATGGTTCTAAATATAATTAGCACAATTGATTGCCTCATCCTAAAAGGATGGAGTCATAAAGAAAGACTAAAGTATACAATTGGCTAGGCGATCCCACAATACTGGTTTACAATTCCATTGAGGAAGGAAAATTGCAAAAACACTCCCATGGAAAAAAATTGGTTTTTAGGGGTTCACACAAACTTGGGGTTTGTATGGACCCAAAAAGGGTTCACTCGAACCTCCCTTCGAGCAAACCCTCTTTAATGATGGGACCCACTTTTTGTACATTGTACAAAATGAAAACAAAGGGAAATTTTGAAAAAAGGGGGGTTCGAGCGCGAACCCCCCTTTTTCCCCCTTCTCCTTCTCTTGCACCAAATTTTTGCAAAAAAATTCCTGTTGAAGCTCGAGATGAGGGTGAAAATGGAGGAGACTTCACAGACCCAACTGGATCATGATAGTCCTCGGAACGAGCTATCCATCGAATATAATTTTAATATGTTTTGGTTTTATTATGTATTTTTTTTAGTTTGATTAAACATAGGTTTTTCACCAAAAATCAGGCTCTTTGTTTTGCACATGTGGAAAAATAGTAGATTATCAAAAAAAAATAAAAAAAATCTGTGCACTAGATATTGATGTCCTTGATCCAACAAAAAAAATTGAATTTCGATACATACATAAAAAGTTATGCTTTAGCCAGTAAATCATGTCTAAATTGTAACTGGTTTGACTTTGAAACTTAATTAAGAAAAAATATTCAATGAAATTCTATGAAACCAATTCCATGCACTAGATATCGTAGTTACGAATCTAAATTAAAAAAAAAAATGAATTTTATCCTTTATTAAAAAAAAATGTCTTATCCAGTAACGTCACTCTTTAAAAATGGTGTTTATTGTTAAAAACTAGTTTTCAAAGGACATGGAAAAATAATTGTAATCTGATTCCATATTTAGAATCTATAGACAAAATGTCACAAATCACTAGTTTGCATCATCTTCAAATTCCTCAAAGTTTAGCTGCTATAGGTGCCCAAAAGTGAAGATTTAGTTAAAAGAATCAGTTCAATGTCTAGTTTGGCCAAAATTTGTAAACCGGTATTGTAGGATCACCCGGTCATCTCTCTAAGTGATCTATTTTCCATTCAAAAACACCATTTTATCGAGGAGTATAAGGAAAAAAAAAATGATAATAAATTTCATGATCAATGTAGTAGTCCTAAAATGTTTGGTTCATATATTTCTACCCATTATCTATGCGTAGATGTTGAATAGAAGAACCTAATTTCTTCTTCTTAAACATTTTGAATTCCTTGAAAGTGGTGAAGACATCACTCTTGTAATTGAGAAAGTACACTCATTTGTGACAAGAGTAATCATTAGTGAAGGCAAGCACACACTTGGCTCTTGCAAAAAAAGGAATGGGACTATATGCCAAATCCAATAAGGTAGAAGCATGGTCGATGTTTCCCTAAAGAAAGGGATCCTAATGATTTTTTCCAAGAACATAGCCTCAAAAAATGTCCTCTATGCATGAAACCTTAGGAGAACCAAGAACCATCTTTTATTTACTCAACTACTATAGATCCCTATAGTTGACATGAACAAAATATTCATGTTGAAGTTTACTTAAGGAATTGCATGGGGAATGTGTGATGAACCACTAGATGACTCAAAAGTATGGAACTTGTACAATATAGACTCATGATTAGATTTACCTAGAGAAATAACTATCTCTAGATGATAGAGATGATGAATGAAAACATCATTAGGTGAAAACTCAATTGTCTTACCCCCTAGTGTGACAAAGCTAGTAAATAGAGGAAGATTCACATAGATCTTGGGAATAAGGAGAGCATCCTTAATGTAACCATTGATTATCTATGTTATCCCTAACTCCAAAACTAAAATTTGTGAAGAGTTACCCACTATAATATGAGAAGTACTACTATCGGAAAGAGAAAAAATGATTAGATGTATGGGTCATGTGATACAAGGCTCTAGAGTCTACAGTCCAACTATATGCTAAAGATAAAGCTTGTGCTAAAAGTGCATGAACTTCTCTTACGCTAGTGTAAAAAGGCTTAGAGGGTGAAATGGTGTGTTGCTACATGACCTTCTCTAATGCCTCTAGTCTCTTTCAACATTTGGTAATTGTGTGTTCCTCCTTGCTCTAGAAACTACGAGGATATTCTAATTTCTTCTTCGCCTTAGGGAAGACTCACTAATCTTATAAGATTTTTCATTTTTAGGTGTGGAAGTTATTTTTTTTACTTCTACTTAAGCTTGGAGGAATTCTCGCTATCAGATATAGATTCTATCTTAGGCTTTTGTGTCTTATTTCCTTTTTCCTTGGATGACTCAGTGACCAATGCATAAGTTTTAGAACTAAAAAGTGACTCTAATTGTGTCAACTTCTAGCATATTCTTGTGTCAACAGATCACAAAAGACCTCAAATGAAGGAAAGGTGAATATATCTCCCAATGCACCCATAGTGGAATAGAAAGTAGAAGAGAACACCTTAAAGGGTCCTCAAAGCTTAGACAAGATAAAAAAATGCTTTATCATCTTTGTCCTTTTCACAACCCTATAAAAGTGATCTCAATCACATATTTTAACAAAATTTCCTCAATGGAGGGAAATGAATTAGATGTCAATATAGTCAACTCTACCTAAATTTATAATACCTAGAAATCATTAACTGTATCAAAGAACTCCTTATACTTTTCCCAAATCTTCTTAAGAGTACTGTACAAATTTATATGAAACAATAGGCTATCTAAAAGATGAAGTGCAATAAGACCCATGTAGTTATGTTTACTATTCTAGGGGCCAGCTGATTGCACCCATGTGATGTTCATGTGAAGTCATTAATGCATTTACTAGAAGATGCTCTCCAAGGTAGGAGTTGGGTTCTTGCATGATACCATGATTTTGGTATCCATTATTTTGATTGACCATTTATTGTTTTATTCTCTCTTGTGTCTGTATATTAACAACATGAGATGGTGGTTTTAGATAAGAGAGTTTTATAGGTACATGGTTATTGTTCGAGTACTATCAAAGTGAAAATATTGTTAGTTTGTAAATGTGTCTTATAGCTTAATATTAATACATACTTTTCATATTTTTTGTGTGAAGTTCTTCCCCCAAAAGGGTTTCTCCATATAAATACTATGTTGACATGGTTTTCTTTTTTATTTCTCTCATTGTTGATTTATGCAATCAATTTATTAATCTTATGGTTATCCTTGTTTAAATAAGAAAATTATAGATTTGCATACACTTATAAAGATTACACTTGTAGTATTTTCACCTTGTTTCTCAACATCACCATGCATCCATATTATAATGCCCACAAGTGTGTGTGTGTGTGTGTGTGCCTTTATTTATTTATTTTGATGCTATATGTTGACTATGGAGTTTCAATAGTGTACTTTGAGATACATGTGTTATGATCCATTGTGCCAATTTTTTTGATGAGACCTTATTATAGCATTGAGGTCTTTTGATTGTTTACTTTGGATACTTTTATTGTGATGTTATATGTTTAATAATATATGTGAGATTTTTAATGACCATCTATGTTTTCTTGATGAGTTTTTATATTGACATCTATATTTTCTACTCTACATTATGAGATGTATATGAATTGTGCCTTTATATGTTGGATTATTACAATGCATCAACTTCATTATTTTTAATTTATTCAATATTATTTTGATTATTATATTTGATTGATCATGTTAGCAATTATTGTTGATTATGCATCTTGTTTATTATATCACACTAGTCATGGATGATTTAAATTTAGATGTAATAATTTAATATTATGTTATGAGTTATATCGCATTGGGTGTCTATGTTGTCTTGGATATTATTATATGAGAAGGTATGCATGTTTTTTGACCTGAGCATGTAGGTACAAGATTTTCCCTATTGACAATTCTATTTGAGATGGTCATTTTTTAGGTTTAAACTTGTGTGTTAAAACCTCTATCTCACTTGGTTTGAGTATGAGATGAATCTCGTGAATCCTCAAGTAAACCTAGACCTAAATCGATGGTGATTCTAGAATTTGTATGTTGTGAAAAATTATAAAGTGTATGTGATTCCTTTATATATGGTTTTTGCATCTTATTTTGATGCATTTAAATTTATTTCAAAATGTTTGTTATCAAGTTGTGAAATATTTAATATGCTTGAATAAAAAATGATAATATTAAATTATACCTTAGTAGAAAAATGTTGACTCATTTGTTTTATTTCTTATGGATTTTTTTTAAAGGGATTTAAAACATTCTTTTGAAATGAAATATTCAGCATAAATAAAACCAGATTATTATATTTTAAAACATAATTGATTTAAATTGATTTCATCTTCTATGACTATTGAAAAATCATTAATTTAAATAAAATAGTTTGTATAGGCTTATTGAATCAATTTTATTGATTTAATTATCTTTAGAAAACATATTCTTAGACTAATAAGACTTTAAAAAAGAGACATTATAAAAAGAAGAAAAGAGTCTTTTCCTTTTTATTTATCATTTTTGGAAGATCTCTCCCTCTCCTCCTCTCTTTCCCTCTTCTACTCTTCAATTGGAATGGATGCAATTACTTGGAACTTGGATAGGGATTGCTTGCAATGGGTTTTCTTGAGGATTGGGTTTATTGTGTGTGCTCCAAGATTTTTTCTCATTTTATTTCAAGTTGAAATTTGGAAGCTAATATTATTATATTTATATATTTGAGATGAAATTTAAATATTCATTTTCCATGCCACATTAGATGGCTGCATATGGCCTTCATATTGTAGGAATGGTTTAGCTTCATTTCTTAGTTTTAGTTACATTATTTAAATTTTAAAAATATATAAAATATAGTTGTGGCTATGGTAAAAAAAAATCTAAAAAGGTAAACCATATTATGCAAAATTGAATTAAAAATAATATTGTGCATTTTAGAAACAAAAGGGTATATTTTGAAATTTTCAAAATTTTCACAATTTTTGAGATAAAATTTTGACGTTTCAACCAAATTCATCAATACTAAATTTTATATTTTTTTTCGCTTCCACTGCTTTTAAAATGGATAGTAATTGAATTTTAGACCATAAATAAACATTTAGTTTGTGGAAAGATTAGTCTCCCTAATGTTTCAAAATTCTAGACATCTTTTGGCAACATATTAAATTTTGCATTATTTTTTGATGTAGTCATGGATAGAGATTCTAGAGAAAGGGTTGTCTAACTATGCAACTTGGAGTTAACACAATGCAATATATTTCAAATAGAAAATAAACTTATCATGGATTCAAGATCACATAATGATTACAACCAACACATTGTCCGATCACATGCAGATTACAAATATAGACTAGCTCATAGGCCGCCATAGGCTTATTACCAACTTACATGCAATAACTATTACCATGCTACTACTAAAAACTGTCTCAATAATTCTATCTTCCTAAGAACGAATCTTGATTTTATTTCCTTTATCCAATTTCTCTTTTCTAATATGCTACTCTATAAATGGATTTCATAGATGATTATACATCATTTCTAAGATTTAGGAATGGTCCAATTCATCTACATGGTGTTTCAAATATTGATGTCCAATGTAACATGTAGTTCAACCAAAGTCCACTGGTGAAGCATTTTGAAGAAATGGTGTGACCACAAGAGTAAAATCAAATAACAAAACAAGAATGCATTCCACAAATGAAAGCTACAAAATAAAATTCTCTATTCCATAGGAAAAAATGATTATAGAATGAATACAAAAATTAAAAGACCTTGATTTATGTGCAAGGATAGGGAAGACCTAAAAAATCCCTAAATGAGCTTAATAAAGAATAATAAAGTAATAGTGTAATTAAATAATTACACCAACACCCCCTTAAGTGAAACTTAGGGTGACACAAAAAAATACATGAAAAAGAAAAGATGGGTCCCAACAACTAGGATTAATTAGGTACAAAAGTACAAATGAAAGAGAATCTCTCATAATTGGAGAAAACCTAATGGGAAAATATCCTCCCCAAAACATATATACAATCATGAAAGAAAGCGTGTAAAAACATGAAGGAAGGAGGCCTCATGAAGATCCCCCAAGGACAACTTCCTTCATCCAAAGCATGAATTACAACTGAAGGTAATGAGGCAATGCTAAAGATTTTGTGAAGATTTCTACATCCTACTCCTCTATAGGCATGTGCTCTAAGGTGAGAAAACCATCCCAAATCAGCTACCAAATGAAGTGTATGTGGATCTTGAAGTGATTGGTCCTTTGATGCTCCACTAGGTTGCAAGAAATATGAATGACACTCTTATTGTCATACTAAGGAATAGTGGGACTTTCAAGAGGAAAACTTAACTCAGTCAACAATTGACAAAGCCATAAAACATCTCGGCTAGCTAAAAGTGTTTCTTGATACTCATCCTTTGTAGATAATAAATCAATATAATATTTATTGCAAGATGATGCTATGGGACCAAAACCAAGAAAAAACAAAGCCAAAAGTGGACTTCTTGTCATTAAACTTCACTAGCACAATCTAAGTCAATGAATCCAACAATATGAGAATCTCCTAATGTATAATGAATACCATAATGAGAATTCCTTGAATGTATCTAAAATATGCTTGGAAAAATTCCAATGAATCTCATGTGGATCATGAGAGAAATGAGAGACAAGACCAACCATAAAAGAGAGATCAAGATGAGAATGTGTTAGTTACAAAAGGTTGCTAACCAATTTCTTGTATAATGTAGCATCTACTGAAGGAGAGGAATAATTGGAAGAAAATATAACACCCAATTGAGATGGTGTGGGGTGTGGGGGTAGACTTGCAATCAAGCATTCAAAACATTTGAATCATGTCAAGAGCATAATTTTTTTGAAAAATGGAAATCCCATCCAAAGACTAAATAACCTATAAACCAAGAAAGTAATGTAGAAGACCGAGATCTGTCATGTCAAACTACTCCATCAATTCTCTTTGAATAGTCTAGATCATGGAAGATGAATTTCCTATAAGAATCAAATCATATACATACAACACAAAGATCAATAGATCAACCTCTTGTCTTTGAGTGTACACTGTAGGATCCTAATGACATCGTATGAAACCAAAAGAAAGCATAAAAGTGTCCATCTTCTTATGCCAATCCCTAGGGGCTTGTTTGAGATAATGAATGACAAAGCATACAAACTAGTGAAGAGTCCTACACACAACCAAGTAATCGCTCTAGAAATAAATCTCCTCATGAAGGTCACTATGTAGGAAGGAACTCTTCACATCCATCTGATATATTATCCATCCCTGTGAAGTTGCAAGTGAAAGTACAAGATGAATAGAATCCATCTTGGTAATGGGAGCAAAGGTCTTAGAACAGTCAATCTCTTCGACCTGTGAAAAACCCTTTGCAACAAGACGAGCCTTATAATTATCAATAGAACCATTTGCAACATATTTGGTATAATACACTTACTTGCATTGAACCAAATTTCATCCCTTTGAAAGAGGAAAAAGATCCCAAGTATTATTTTTTAATTCTAGTGAAGAATACTCCTTTGCTATAGCCCTATTCCACTCAGGAATACTTTTCACATCTAGATTTTTTTGATAATTTAAAATGACACGACTCAAAAGACAAACACTTGATGCCTATGAATGAGTATGACAAGAATCTAAAGGATCGCCTACCAATGATTTAGTTGCATCAATAATATTGTGGGCCCACTTGGGTATAGGTTAAATATCTAAGGTGATAGTGGAGATGGAACATCATCCTCATCCTCAAGAGATGAAGGAGGAATAGGAAGTGGGAGAATTTGGTGATGAGGAATCCATCACAATAAAAATTTCTCATGAAATTGGACATCTCGCCTAAACAAGACATCTCTTGAAATATGATGAAATAACTTATATGCGTTAACATCCTCACAATAGCCAACAAATATGAGTGGTTGGATTTTCCTCTCCATGGATTTCCATTGAGCATATGGAATAAATTCCCAAGAATCACTACTAAAAACTCTAAATAAAGATACATTTGTATTGATATGGGGTCCAAGCCTCCTCAAGAGTCATATGTTGTAATGAATTATGAGGCATATGATTCTAAATATAATTGACACAATTCATTACCTCAATCCAAAAAGAAGAATCAATATCCCATGACTAAATCATATTGTTAGCTATCTCTCGTAATGCTATGTTCTTTGGGTCAACACCTCAACGACATTTTGTTAAGGGGTTTAAGGAACTATAAGCTGATGTAGAAGACCATGCTCAGTACATAAATTCCAAAAATCCTAATTGACATACTCCCCCATTATCTGTATGTATCCACATAATAGAAAAAGTAGATTGCTTCTCCATAAATGTCTTCAAGATCTTGAAGGTATCAAAGAGATCACTTTTGTACTTAAGAAAGTACACCCATGTATGTCTACAAAAGTCATCAATGAATGTGAGCACATATTTGGCCCTTGAAAAAGGAGTTGGAAATGACATGAGGTCACTATGTACCAAATCTAAATGCGCCTTAACACGTGTAACTCTACCTATATAGGAAAAGAATCCTTTTGGTGTTTACCAAGGGCACAAGCTTCACAAACACCATTTTTGCAAGAAATCTTAGGTAGTCTTGCCACTAATGCTTGAGTGATCATCTATTGTAGATAACTATAATTGACATGACCAAAATATTCATGCCAAATATTACGCATGGAGTTTGCATGTGCTATGAAAGATAAACTTGAACCAAATGAACTCTCAAAGACATCAAATTTGTATAATCATGATGCAAAATCAATAGTCCTAGTAGCCACAAGAATATTAAGATCATGGAGGTCTCGAATAACCATATTATATGATGAAAATTCAAGTTTCCTACTTATGCTAGAGTGACAAATTTGATACACTAAAAGAAGGTTAGTTGAATATTAGGAACAATAAGAACATTCTGAAGACAACCAAGTGGGATAGTACTTGAGCCCAAAACTAAAAGATATGTAGAATCCTCCATGTAATCTATGGAGTGACACAATCTGAAATAAATGTGACAAAAATTGGGTATATGTCATGTGATGGGAAGCTTCAGAGTCATGTATCCAAGTAGATGCTAGAGATAAGGCCCGTGCAAAAAGAGCACGACCTTTTCCTATATATGTGAAAAAAGACTTAAAGGTTGATATGTTATGCAATTGCATGGCTTCCTCTAAAGTCTATAATCTCTTCCAACATATGGTGATTGGTTGTCCCTCTCAATCGCAAAAGTTGCAAGGGTCTCTCGATCTCTTCTTAGTGTTGGAAGAAGACTCACCGAATATAGAATATTTGTCATGCTTAGGAAGGGATTAAGTTTTATGTTCCGACTTTAGATTTTTCTTGGAGGAACTCTCACTACTTGAAGAAGTATCTATCTTAGGATTCTATTTCTTCTTTTGTATCCCCTTAGATGATTGTGCTACCAATGCATGGTTTTTAGAACTGGAAAGAGAATCTAACTAAGCTAAATTTTCCCATTCTCATGTCAAACACTCATAAAAAACCTCAAAGAAAGACATAATAAAATTAACATCCAATGCATCCATAGTAGAGTAAAACATAGAAGAGAAGACCTCTAGTGGCCCTCAAAGTTTAGACAATATCAAGAAAACACATTCTTTATCAATTTTATTCTTCCCACAACCTTGCAAATACGACTTGAGTGACTTAGATTTCACCAAGAAATCTTCAATGAAGGGGAAAGAATTAGGTACCAGTGAAGTCAATTTTGCCTCAATATGCAGTTCTTGAAACTCATTAAAAGTACCAAAAAAATCTCTACATTTTTCCCACATCTTCCTAGGAGCAATGCGAGAATCAATATGAAACAAGATATTGTATGAAACATGTAGTGAAATCAATCACATTGCCTCATCCATCTTGCTCCTATGTTGAAGTCTCTCAAATTGACAAGTCAATTCTAGTTGAGTTTAGTCTAATGTGGACCATAAATCCTCAAACATGAGAAATATCATCATCTAAGCTTTTTAGGTATGGTACTTGTGTGGCATAATATGTTCAATTGAAGTGGTAACCACCACTGTGTTTGATTTTTTTTAGAATGTTTATGTGTTGGGGTTTAATGTTTTATGATGTTTATAAGTAATAAAAGATGAAATTTTACCCCTCGACGATACGAAAAACCAAACCCTTGCACAACTTTGAGAATAAAAAGCTAGAAATTAAAAAAAAAACTTTAGTTTGAAATTTGTGTACCTAATACAAATTTTGAAAAATTAAATTGCAAATTTGTGTAAAACATTAAACCAACTTTGCAATGCCTATTTGTTTGCAAAGAATGGATTTTGAATGCTCAAATTATGATCCCAAAAGTGCAAAATGACAAATCTGACTTCAATGGATTGTAAAGATCTCTAAGAGTAGAATCTAGAAAAAGGGCCACACCACTAGAAAGTGCTCAAAATCACCTTTCCAATGGTATATCATTTGCAACACTCGAAGCCAAATTAATCACCTTTCCAATGGTATATCGTTTGCAACACTCGAAGCCAAAGATATACTTTATTTCGTGGAACTCTAATTTGGCTTCAAAGTCAAGTTGGGGGCTAAAAAAATGCCCTTGGTCATTGGGGCGACAACCCGCTAGATGCTAGGGCTGGGAGCCCCCAATCACTCCTGTGATAATCGGTACTGACGGTCAAGTGAGTTGGGTGGGAGTCACTAACAAATAAAAATGATGACAAATTTGATAGCCACCAAAGGAAAATTCCAAACATAGACACCACCAAAGGAAAATTTGATAGCTAGAAAATGATGACATCATCCTCAATGCATGCAGGCGTATGTAGAGTCATATGTCATCGGCAAAAAAGCTGCCAAAAAACATTAATACTTGCTAAAAATTCCACAACACTACCGAAAAAATTAAGGTATTGAAATCTTAATTAACACATAGTGTATGATTAGGATTGGACTCACTATAGATTAAGGATGATGTAGTTGCTTATGTTCTTTTGGAATTTTGTGTAGTGTTTTGTGGGAAGTCTGTATCTCTATGAGAAAGATGCCATTTTTTATAAGAAGTATAATAATTTCAATAGTACATTATCTACAAGTTTATAATGTTCATATTGAAGAGTAAGCGAGGAGAACACACACACACACACACACACACACACATATATATATATGTATTACATGAGAACAAGTAAAATAGGTTTTTGGTTCAACTCATGGATTTATTCAATATGATATTTGAGGATCCAAAAGGGAATGCCCACACATAGACTAACGCTACAATTCCCTTGATAATTATAGTAGAAAGACACACACCACCTAAATGATTTAGTGTCACTTTTTTAGATATAAAGAGAGTTAACTCAAACCATGTTAGATCTAGAGGGGATTAGATCAAACCTTCTTAAGTGGTGTCTATGTAGCATCTTCTTCCTCTAAGTCACGAACAATTTAATCTAACTAAACTTTTCACTTTAGACTCCATTATTTTAGTTCAAATTAATTCATAAAGAAGTGAAATTTTATTACAAAAAATACTTTATTATTTTGGGTCAGATGAATTTGTATAGAGATGAAATTTCGATATAGAAGATAAAAACATTTATTAGAAACATTAAAAAAATAATAAATGATATCATAAAATTAAAATATAAATGTGCACTCTATATCAATGTCTTTATTTTGTTACAAAATATTATCAATTAAAATTTAATAAAAAATATTCAATAAAAATTACAAAGAAATATATTAGAAAGAATTAAAATATAATATTTGTAGCTAAAGTTAAATATTATCAATTAAAATTTAATAAAAAATATTCAATAAAAATTACAAAGAAATATATTAAAAAGAATTAAAATATAATATTTGTAGCTAAAGTTAAATAGTGAAGGGGAATTATGTATTCAATATAAGAAAAATAAAAGTATAATAAACATGATAAAAATACCTTTCTATTTAAAAATAAATAAATATCTTTCTATATAGAAAATGCCAAAAATTATTATTGCACATCAAATTTAAATTTTTAACTATTTGTTTATTATGATTGATAGAATATGATCATTATTGAAAAACCTATTTTTATTAATATAAATAACAAAAAGGTAGGGACACATTATTGTGTTGTTTCCCTCCACCAACAAAAAAAAAATGCAATAAAAAATTCCCTCGCAATATGGGGTCTTACACACATTTAATCAAGACTAAAATATAACATTGTTGCCATCCATTAGGACTTAAAAATTTACCCTTATAATATGAGGCTTACAAATGTTTCCCTCCAAGGGTGTAAGACCCTATCCATTCTAGCCTTGTTGATCCTATTAGTTTTTTATGGTTTATATGCTATATTTTATGTTCTTTTATGTTGGATAGTAAACATGAGTGATAGTTGTTGCTACACCATGAAGATGTTCATATTCTTGATTAATCCTATTTTACAGTTGTTGTGAATTCTTGTGATAGTCAAATGAGTTCCATTCTTTGTATATGTAAATATGAAATGATCAAGATACTCAGTTATTGGTAATATTATTATGTATATTATTAAGTGGATTACATTATGTTAGGTGATTACATATCATAGATGTGAGTGGGTGTGATTATGAAGACAATTATTGATATTCAATGTTACTTATAGTGGTATGCATTATAAGTTAAATATTCTACTAACATCAGTGGTGATATTTTGATAACAAATAGTATTCACTCAATTGTTCCTTGACTCTAACAGGTATCATATGAGTAAGGAGTGTTACTGTGTAGATTAGTGGATCTAATTTTTTAGTTGATTATTATGCTTGGAATTTTAAATTTATAAGTCATTTGTTTTAATTATTATTAATCACGAGTAATACTGAAACACTTTCTTGGTTGAGTAAACAAGTTAAAAAAATGGTCAATGTTGATAATGAGGTCACATAGCTACTTCCTTTATTGTATCTGTTGATGCCAAAAATTTGCAAGGTAACAACCCTTTGTGGGAAACTCGGTTAAAGGGGTGACCTTTTGCACTAAACTGAGTAACCTCCGGATTTTAAAGAAGATGACTCTTCTATAACTGAGGTTTTGAATGGGAAAAGGAAGCAGGTATAAAAAATAAAGGATCTAACTAGGGCGATGCACCGAGACTAGATGTAAGGCATGATGGACCTATCTTGTAGATGTGATCTAAGGGACAGTTCAATAATCTGCTATGTTCCAAAATGAAAGAAAGCAAAGATAAAATCAAAATGATTCACTCAATGACATAAAATAATTATTCATGCACATTAACCGAAAAGAGGAGTCAAAGACATGATCTAAACCAACAAACTTGCATTAAAATCATAGAAGTTCTACAAATGAAACATTTAGCACCACAATGGCACAATAAAACTTTATCAAAATCTTCAAGAAAACAGAAAGGCCGCACAATGGCATAGTCTGCAAGTCTTTACAATAATTTAAAAAGTGGTAAAGGCCTAGTTCGTCTACCAATATTTTCCTATCAAATTTTGAACTCATGCTTTGATGGAAGAAATAATATTTATAATGAAACCTAGCTTGGTGAGCTGATAACATAAAAGATCCTCCGATAATGAGCAATGATGCATTTAGCAATGATTTCCCCTTGTTGTTGCAAGTGAAAAGATTTGAGCCATGAACGGGGACGCCCTAGATTTAGATGCATCCCATGTGAATGATGGAGGTTGTCCCAATAGACCAGAGCGCTGACACGTGTAATTCACTCATGGTGGCAATTATAGAATATGGCAGCTGGTGATAGGTTGTCGCTTGCTCAGTTTTCCTCTGTGAGGAATCTTTTAGAAGATCACATGACAAGCGGTTGGGGCCAACGTTCATCCTTCCCCTTAAGCGATGAAAACCTACGCTGCGAAGACATGTGGAGGTCTCCGAACATACTGCGCTGAAGGTGAGGTCTGCCAAGGAATGTGCACGGACTGATGCAATGTGGCAAGCAGTCAAGGCCCGAAAGGAGAGTGATGCAAAGGGGCATTGAAGATTGCAAACTGCTGACACATGGAAGCACGGTGCAAGCTTTTAAAAAGTGAGAGGAGGAAACCTTGCGAGGAGTGCTCGGTTGATAGGTGACCACATTCTCAATGAGACTTGGCGAAAGGAGCCTGATATTTCCTTTTAAAAGAGAGTGTGGCTGGTACTTAAGCAAAACAAAATCACTCAAAGGGAGCTTGGGAATTTTATGTTCAAAGATTTTGGTGACTTATCAGGGGCGTTTCACCAATGGAATGAGGAACCCAAAAACTTTTGGCTCATAGACCAAAGACTTATTCATCGGGCGGCGTGATCAAAGCTTAGAGAGGGCTGTCTGAAGAGGCAACCATTCATCTTCGGATGGAGTCAATATGTCACATAGACTCTCTTGTGCTCCATGCAGATCGATGACTTCTTTGTAAGGCAACGCCGACAATATACCGGCCCAAGACTCGATTTGAAAAAGAAGTTGTGCGTTTGGATGAGTGACACTCTCAATATCTCCTGCGACAAAGGGCTGACTGAAACTCTGGAAGACAGACGCATCTCGTTGCTTGTCCTCAATCTTTGTTGCAATATGCTCCACTGTGACCACTGACTCATCTTCAAGGAATGGAGATGGAAAGCTCATTTGAGTAAGGTGACAAAACCTGGCCCGTATGCTAATCATGATCTATTCCAATTTGGTGGCACATTCATTGGCATGAAGGATAATTGTGTGGTAGTGGATGAACCTGTTAGCTATTTTAGCAGCGCCCCTATGGTCTTCAATCCATGCAACTTCGAAGGCTTCGTCTGTTGCCTGATATAGCCTCTCCAATAATCTCTTGGCCTTTGAAACTCTTTCGGTGATGGACTGTGGGAATTGCCCGATCATTGCACAAATATCTTTTCCCAAGTTTGTTGCCTCTGCCATAAATCAGAGCGTTGGTTGTAGAGTTAGGCAGAAAGCCTTCACTCTTTCCCAATATGAGACGTATAACTACTGGGCCACCTGAAGAAGGTCTGTTTGATCGACAGGGGGTGAGGCAAAGTCTTTCAATAAGGCAATTTCTGCATTCCTTTGCTCAATATCATATGCAAGCTACGCAACCTTTTGGTTTTTCATGGTGAGTTGTCCCTGAAGCATCCGCAATTTTGTGACCCAACTAGCTTTGTCTCACTCCTTGTTTGCTGCTAATTGCTCTAGGGAAGACCTTAGTTCTGTAATCTCATTCTCTAATTGGGCACAAAAGATCTTGAAATCCACATCTTTCTACCGTATTTGTTGCTCAAGTTGAGTGTGCTGATGAAGGAACTCCTCATCCTTTTGTCGCACTTCTTGTCCCAATTTTTCCAGTTGGTCTTGATATTCCTTGTTCTTCTCCTGCAACTAAGTGACCAAGTTAGGATTGAGGGATTGGAACTTCGCAAGTTCTTCTCGGAGCTTTGCTTTCTCCTCCTACCTCTATTGGGATAGGTGCTTAAACTCAACCTCCCTATCTTTCTCCTTGGCGAGCAAGACCTCGACCCTATCCTTTATGATTTTCAGCTCTTCTTCCCTTTTCCTTAGTTACCAATCGAACTTAAGAAAGCCAGTGGTCACCACCCGCTGCGCCTCCTCCATGAGCTCCACCTTGTCTTGAGGTCAAGCTACACTTAAATCGAGCCCAACAACATACATGTTGTAGTCATTTGGCTGCATTTCCTCTTGTGGCTTGCTGACAGTTGGGTACATAGTCGCGAAATGTAGCGACTGTCAAACCTCATTAAAAATTGTTTGTACCCCTGGTTCCATCGACTTCTTAGCAATTTGAGCCTCTTGCCTTTGGGATCTGATTGCTCATGCTTGCCTAGTCCTATCACCTTTTGATAAGAATTCAGAGGGCGACCTGATGAGTCCACCCGCGAAAGGTGCACCGGGAGGAAGGGCAAAAGGAAATGAAAGGGTAGCAGTACCGAGAGACTTTTTCTTTGGTAGACTAACTGTCTGAGGCAAGAAGGGAGGGATACTCCAATCCTCTAATTGCAGACCAGTAGGAAGACTTAAAGGAAGCGGAGCCGTTGCGTCTTCTATCTGCTGAAAAGGGTGGATTGGCTCTGACATTGCGGTGGTAGGAGATGCATCGATGAAGGTAGCAGAGGCAAAGTGTGAGAGGAGTTAGGGCATGGAATGGGTCGAAGCGAATGGTGTGAGGTTACGTGGAGGAGTGAGAGAAAAGTCGTACACACAAGAGAACTATGCAAAACCCCCCACGGATATGGGAACAGAGGCCAAAATGCATTGGTCAACGCATGAACCAAGAGGTGTTACAGACACAAGAGGGGCAACTAAGGTTTTTGAAACTAGAGAAGAGGGAGCGAAAGATACCTACAGTGTGTGATTGTTTTCTTCATCTGTTGTCGGCTCTTTGCTTCCCTCAAGGTCTTGCGAACAATCTCTGGATTTTTCCTCGATATGTTGTCGCTTCGCTGGCGGTGACTCATCTACCGCTATGGTTTCAAATTATTGCGGTGAGGTTGTCCTGGTCCTCCTTGTCATACATGTGCGAGTTAGTGAAGACCTTGCACACGATATGTTAACCCGCACATTAGAGGAGACCCTATTGGGTTGCTTCACGAGTTTTCCCTTTTGCTGCGTCGAGGCATCTTGTATCTTTGTTTCTGGTTTCGCTTCTCCGTCTGACTGTGATTCGGCTTCCTCTGAATTGGAATCCTTTTCACCACTCTCGTAGGAATCTAGATGCTTGTTGTTCCATAATTTTTTGAATTTGTCATCCATTTCCTCGGTATCATAAGGGGCCTCGGTGCATCGGGTCTCCTAACGGTATATCTAGAAATCATGGACCTTCTCCTCCTCCTAGTTGTAGTTCTTTAGCAGATTGTTGTGAAGAGTAGTCCCCATTTTTCTTGTCTTATCATATTTCCTAGTCGAGAGGTAAAATTTGAGCCAAGGGGGTCGACCACCTTCAGTAGGGATGTACGTTAGGTCAACAATAAACTCATCTACATCTGACACCAAATTCTAACACTTCTCCTAGTAAGGCCGAGGGTAGTGTGTCACCTTGACATACTGGTTTGGCAAGTCATCATCGGGGTTGTAATTCCATTTATCATAAATCCATACCAACCTCAGATGAGCCATCTTTGCTTCCAGTACATTGTGAGATTTTCTCTTAGCCATGACTATGGTTTTGTAGCTCATTGGGCATTTAAAAAATCCCTTCTTCCTTGCCTTTCCACTACAGAAGGTGGCATCGATAATTGATACCTAGTGGAATACCTCAAGCGCCAGTATTTGGTCTGTAAGACATGGCGGAAGTCGGAATGGCTCACCAATGAAGCCACGCAATTGGATGAACGTGAAGTCTTTGCCCAAAAATCAGTCACACCTTCGGATGAATTTCTGCATGAACTCAGTTTGGTCCGAGTTGAACCATAAGACAATGTTGTCTCCTCTTAAATATTGCAAAATCAGATATAAGAAATAATCTAAAAATGCATAGTAGTCATATGTCACAGAGAGAAGGGGAGTCCATGTGGAGACTAGCTTCCTCCTCTGATTTTCGTTAAAAATTGAGAGCCCCAGACACTTCTGGAAATCAAGAAAGAATCCTTCATGTCATCCTTGAAGCCTTTATGTGTCACTGGGATCTACATTGGCCTATTATGAGCTTCTGTAAGTCTTTGAGTCTCTATGTTATAGAAACTCAATGCAAGGTCTCTGGTCCTCCAATAGTTTTCTCCCTTCGATGGAGTGAAATTCTCCATGAGCTCCACCTTGGAGTGAAACTATAGGATATAGAGAATATTCCATATAGCCTCCTTGCATATGACCACACTCACCTCCCGACCCTCAATTGTGTTGGTGTCCAGATTGAAGTGTTTGATGGCCTTATCTACCAATTCGGGGCAGTAGTGTACGAACGAGACCATATATTGTGGAAGCCCATTGTACCAACATTTTTGCACCAAGGAATCTGGGTCGCTACTCCTTTTCATCCTTTCACAGGTCACTTCCCTAAGTGACTTAGGGCTCTTTGCAAGAATGGGGTCATGAATATTTTCCCATTCTTCTTTAATTATCTTCTTATCCTTGCGAGGGTTCTTATTTTCTGTGACCTGCGTATTTACCCACGTTGGTCTTTCTGGAATTCCAGGCAAAGCATAAGATACATCCTCAAAGACGTAGGCGGTTGGTGCCATGCGCATGATATTAAATAAAATTTGGGCCTCTCCTTGTTGCATCTCGACCTGAGAACTTTGAGCAGTTTCCATCCTTCTGTGAATCCTCTACCCAGAACTGTACTGAGATGATATGAATAGCACCTAAAGCACAATGTGAGGCTTTGAATTCGCAAATAGACAACCTCTAATTCACACTGGGGGAGTGAATTCTCCATAATTACCTTTGTGTTAAGCTCCACTGCTAGAATTTGCACCACACCTAGTTCTTTTGACAATTCTATTTTTCTAAGTCCTTTTACGTGCTCTAGAAGTTTTATGCTTTGTCTAATTTTTGCATGCGATACTTAGTTTTTCTTTAATTTCCTACCTTCAATCGGTAAACAACGGTTTCCTTTCTGCATTTAATTCAGCATGTATCGCCAGATCCTCTTTCCATGCAAAAAGAACTACTTGCCCCTTTTGAAAAGATGAGAATTCATAATTGTGTTAGAGATAACGTCCCTTCAACGTAATTTTCATGGGAAATTGAGCTACCGGCTCCTTGCTTTTCACCTTCTCGCATGTCTTGACCATTAATATCCCTAAAAGCATAATTAAGCTAATGCCATAATGAGTACCTTAGAAAGATTTGTGCTCAAACTTGGAGCTTGAAATGGCCTGTATTGTGACACCTAAGCATTTGTCTGTATGAGCCATTGCCTAAGCTCACCACCAATTTGCATTAATTGATTGCCACTCCTTAATCTTGCACGCAACAATTCGTACCTGTGGAAG
Source organism: Sequoiadendron giganteum (assembly GCA_007115665.2). Lineage (NCBI taxonomy): Eukaryota > Viridiplantae > Streptophyta > Pinopsida > Cupressales > Cupressaceae > Sequoiadendron > Sequoiadendron giganteum. The sequence goes on along the minus strand of CM021104.1, from coordinate 676,065,408 downwards.
CAGCCGGGTTGGAAAATTGAGTTGGCCTTTTGGGTGAGATTCTCAAGCTAAACTCGATTACCACCGTGCTTGGGATGCAGGCTACCTCAGATGTTTCTATAAAAGGACCTTGTCATAGTAGCAAAACTACACTTAGCGATTAGCAAAAGCATTAGGCAATTTAGATAGCATAATTGCTTAGGCAGTTGAGTAGGCTTTAACTTTGCATAGTGCTAGACTTAGGTATTTTGAGCAGAGGTTGACACAATGAACACTCCAATTAGGCTAGTGTGCAACAAGCCTCAAACGACTTTTCTGGGAGAGATCTCCAATAGGCGACTAAAAGGTATGACCAAAAACAAACACTCACTGGACATTATAGTCATGAAATGGGTTTTCGGAAGAGATTTTATTGAGTATGAAGATAAATATCAAGTGAATACCAATATATGCTCCCACGTTTTTGCCTTACTGCTCGACATTCAGGCTCCAAAAGCCATGATACTTCGCTTGGAGCTTCATATTTTCTCGAAGAGATACCTCAGAGGCCTTGGTGAAGTAGTAACCAATGGAGTGTATGGCTTGGGCCTTCCGGTAGTGAGTGACTTGCGGAGGCATATTGAAGAAGACACAGTGGTACCATGGGTGCCATTTCTGAGCGAGTTCCAACTCCATTCGCTTGTTGAGCATCATGAGAGAGTCACCCGTGCTTCCCACTTCCTACTGTGCTACTAAAATGTAGTGCTATTCTATGATGTGGACTGATACACTGACTTCAAGAACCTTGTGTTCCCTCTACCGCTCATTCTGGGTGTTGGTGCTGCTATTCCAAATCTTATTGTTGCTGGTAATAACCTCCACCTCCCTATTTCCCCTGACAATGCTCCAGCTGACGAAGGCAATGCTCATGTAGATGGCGACAATGTCCATGATCCAACAACTTGAAGATTAATGCACCTTTCTCCCTTTTGTATATATATAACTGAAAGAGGGCTTACCTATATATATATATATATATATATATATATAGGAAGCTGCATATATAGTCATACTTTTGAAAGCATGGCCATAGAGCCATTCTGTCAATATTTCTATCAAAGTATATACATAGTGAATATATTTTCTATCTTCAACCCTTTGTCTTCACTCTTGTGCTCTCTGTAACTTTTGTTGAATTCTTCACATATGAACTTAATTCCTGCAATATGAGCATCATTGTCTTTCTTTATTTCTGTAATAATGGGTCTCCTAATTTTTTTGCTTCCTATAACTAGGAAAAATGTTGGAAAGAACTGACCGACAAAACATGAAAGGGAAAATAATTACATTAATCACATATTTACACCTATATGAAGTATTTGAAGCTTAATTGAACAATTTTAGGTGAATCCCGTTAACCAAAATTCTCAATGCTTCTTGTTCTATGTTTTCTAATTCGAATGCATTATTCTATTTGCACTGAATTATTTTGAAAGGGCCTTCCCATAGTTTGTCGAATTTTCCATGCTGGCCAAGATTTGTAGCTCTTTCATTGAATTTTAGTACCAGGTCCCCGCATTTAGACCTTGGTCTGAAGCTTTCTTGTCAAACCACCTTTTAACCACCTACTAGTGGTTAGTCGTGGCTATTAGGGATTTACCTCTTTTTTCTTGTACCTCCAGCAACTCGGCCAACTAAACCTCCATAGCTCTATTTTCTTCATTCTCTAGAGACTTGAGTAGCTGTAGTGCAGGTATCTCTATGGATATTGGTAACAACACCTCATTTCCATACACTAGCTCGTACGACAAAGTCTTCAGGGCTTGCTTAGGATTTATGCAGTCTACCCATAATGTCGTTTGGAGATTTTTATGCCATTCCCTCTCATGATCTGAACTGATCCTTTTGATGAGTCAGACCAGATTCTTGTTAGTTGACTCAGCCAGGTCGTTTCCCTGCGGGTAGTAGTTTGAGGATGTTTTTCAAAAATATGCCATGTTCTAATGTGAACTAACTTACCTTGGAGCCTAGGAAAGCTTTGGCATTGTTTGAGATGATAGTCTTGGGTGCGCCGAATCTCGTTACCAACCCTTTGAGAAAATCTATAATTTTCGCTTCCGTCACATTTTTTAGAGGAAGGGCTTCAGTCCATCTTGTGAAGTAGTCAGTGGCTGTTAAGATCCACTTGTGACAGGCACTGGAGGCAGGGTTGATCATCTCGATGAAATCTAGTCCCCATTGCACGAATGGCTCATCCGCTACTATCGGATTGAGAGGCACGGCATAATTCTTTCTTCTCCCTGCATAGAATTGGCACTCTTTGCAGGCTTTTACAATTTCGTAGGAGTCGTTGAATAATGTAGGCCAGAAGTATCCAACGTGCAAAATTTTGATAGCGGTAGTCTTCGCAGAGAAGTGCCCGCCTTATGGCTTGTTGTGGAAGGAGTTGATAATTTTCTTTGCTTTCTCCATGGTGACGTTTCACAATAGGACATCGTTGAAATTCCTTTTGAAAAGGATCCCTTCAATAAGTGAGTATCCACTATTTTGCATCCGGTAGAATCTCCTTCTTTGAGACAGGAGTCCTGATGGATACTTGCCAGTGTGCATAAATCTTACCCTATCTGTCAACTAGCAGCCTTCGAGTTCGGGCTTGTTTGTTAGGACTATCTTCGCTCGTTCTTCCTCAATTTCCATCTCTTTGTCGTGTGTCGAATACTCGCACAAACCTCTTCCTTTGACAATCTTCGTAGGCCTGAATTAGATGTCATATTCTAGGATCTTAGTGATCCAATTGGCCCTTTTGTTGGTGATTTCTCCTTCCATGATGTACTCCTGCACGCTAGAATGTGTGACGTAAATAATTATTTTAGTGCAAGCTATAAGGTGTCGGAAATTCTTGAGTCCCTTTACAATTGCGAAAGCTTGTCTTTTGAAGAATTTATAGTTCATCTCATACTCCTTCAAGGTTCAAGAATGGAATGCTATAGGGTGTTCTCCCTTTCCTTCATCATCTTTCTGAATCAGAACAGTGGTGTTGCTTGTCTTGCTACTAAAAACATACATTATGAAGTCCTTTGACAAGTCGAGATTTGCCAACACAAGAGCCAAAGAAATAGCATATTTCACCTTCTCGAAGGCTTCCCTCGCTTCTTTTGTCCATTTGAAAAATTGGTTTTTTTTAGCATCAGGGTGATCGGTCTAATTATTCCTACAAAATCAGAGATAAACTTGCTTACAAAGTTAACCTTTCCCAAAAAATATTGTACACCTTTCTTGTTTATCGGAAGAGGAAGTTCTCTGATTGCTTTTACTCTTTCAGGATCAATAGCGATTCCTTCTTGGGACACTACATGCCCCAACAATTTTCCTTGCGGTACTCTGAAAACACATTATTTTGGGTTCAAGGATACCCCGAACTCCTAGTATTTTTTGAAAACCTTCTCTAGATGTTCAAAATGGTCATCTTTAAATTTTGAAAATACGGTCAGATCATCTATGTAGATGAGGATGATTTTTTTGATCAGTTCGTTGAAGGCGATATCCATTGCCCACTGGAAGGTAGCCCCTGTGTTTTATAGGACGAAAGGCATTTTGGCATATGCAAATATTCCCCACTTGGTGGTGAACGTGGTCTTGTGTTGATCTTCTGCTTTAACCCGAACCTAATTGTAGCCAGAGAAACCATCTAATAGACAAAACATCTCTGAACCTACCACAGTCTGCAAGATTGATTCCACGGAAGGCAGTGGGTAGTGGTCTTTCAGTGATACCCTGTTTAGGTCACGAAAGTCAACATAGAGATGAATGTCTATGTTTTTCTTTCAGACTAGAACGAGGTTGGATACCCACATGCTGTGCTGGATTGGAAAGCCGATCTTGGATTGGAACAACTTTTCTAGTTCTTGTGCCATTAAGGTTTCAATCTTCGGATTGATGAGCCTCTTTTTTTTCGGACCGGTTTAGAACCTTCTGTTAGTTTGATGGTGTGTTGGATGATATCAGCATCATACCCCCTGAGGTCATCATAATACTAGGCCACAACCCCTTCATATTTTTCGCAGAAGTGTATGAGCCTATCTTTATCATATTGTGGGACTTCTTTCCCGACCTTAAGTTTTCTTTCATTGCCAACCTCCAGGTCGGCATAGTTTGCTTGGTCGACTACAAATTTTCTTCTATCATTTCTTGCATCATTGCAGTCAAACAGATTTTTGAGAGTGACCAACCCTTTCAGAAGCTTATTTGATTTTAACTGGATGATCTATCCTCCGTATGCTTCTTCAATTTTTGGCTAAAACTGATGGGCGAACTCTCCCAACTATTGAATGAACAAGGTGATGTGTTCATCGCTTTCAAATACTTGCTAGCTTTGATCATTGTCGGGAATGGAGGATCGGACGATTACTCGCACAACATGCACATTCTCAATTAAGTCGAAGATAGGATCAAATTGAGATCCTATCGTGGCCATTCGATCCGCATCTAAATTTTGCTCCCTTGGCACAACATGGATGTTAAAAGCTTCAAAACCTTCGATGAGGTCCCAAACCCTATGCGTATAAGATCGCATACAGACATTTCTTGTGGCGGAGATGTTTCTGACTTGGTTGATTACAAGTTCAGAATCTTCGAACACCATTAATTGTTTGATACCCATGTGTTCTACGAGGCTTAGTCCTTTAATAAGACCCTCATATTCGGCTTCATTGTTTGAGCAAGCGAATTGGAAGTGGAACACCATGAAGATCTGCTCATTGGAAGGTAACGTTAGGCATATCCCTGCGCCTGTGCCGATTTTGCATCTCGCATCGTCAAAGTGTAATTTCCAAAGCTATGAGGCTTGCTCGGGCTTGGAGTCCTTTAATACCCCTGGGAACTCTTGATTTTCATCATAGATGACATAGGTGCCCAAACCGGTAGCATGATAATTGCCAAAAGGGTTGGTGCCTACATTTTTAGTCAAGAAGAATTCTTCTCAATCGGCTTCGTCTTCGGTTGTCTGCTCATGTTCCAAAAACTTGCTACTATTGGATTCTTCTTTCATGACAAAGGTATCATGGCTTCATCAGCTACATGTTTTGTGTGCAGAGGTTCTGATATTATCTTCATTTTAGCCTAGTGCTTAGTTCTAAGAATTAGGTGGGACCAATCCAAAGAAAGGTATCCGCCTATCTTTGAAGTGAATTCCTAGGACAAGGAGAGGCCAAACATAGGGAGGACGTCGATGATCATGATATCTTGTGGTACTGTGATGCTAGGACAGGAAATCAAAGTTAAGGGGAGGTCTTTAACGAGGTCTACATTTTCGACCTTGTTCCCATCCAACTACATAACTCCTCTCTTTAAGGGCTCATAGCTAAGCCCTAAAGTTTCATTTATCTGCTTGGGCATGACTGTAGTTTTGGCATCGGATTCAATCATGGAGTTGTGCAGTAGTTTCTTCCCCACAATGAGAGTCAAGAAAAAAGGTTTAGGTTTTGGTTTTTATTCTTTGGCTTCGGGTGGAGCCTCTTCTGTAGTATTCACAAGAAATTTGGCTGGAGGCGATGAGTCCGTTGCATTTTCAAGATTTTGTCCTGTTGACGCCGCACTCATATATTTCTACAGGGCCTTCTGTAGTAATGACTTCTGCTCTAGAATGGTTAAGATATCCCAAATGGTTACATTAGCGAAAGATTTCTTCAATTGTTCCACCACATTGAAGGGTGGCAGACTTGGAGGCTTCTGCTCCTTGGATTTGGTGATAATAATCTCCTTGCGTGGTTGTGGCTATGGAGCGATTGTGGAAGGGTTAGGGGGCTGGTCCAGGACGTTTCTAGGTTACGGAGTGACTAGTTCGCCTATGAATCTTCTCTTCGATCGAGTGTTGTAGTCAGATTATACTTCTAGGGTTACTGATGTAGATGCTTCATAAGTGAACACTACTTCCTCCCTTTCCATCCATGAGAGGAGAGCATGGTCAAGAGCTATGTCATTTCCTCTCTCTAAATGCATTCCCTACATCTATGCGGTGAGAACTACATTCTTCACTTGGGGAGAGGCGTATGTGTATCCTGAATTCGTCGCCATGCCTTGGTTGTGCTGCTCCGCAACCTTTTGCTACAAATTGCCACGCGGAAAATTTTAAGGCATGTGAGCGTCACCACAGGGGTAGCACCATGGATTGAAATCCTCAGCGAGATTGTTCTTCCCTGCGGTCAGTTCTCTGCTTGTGCTAGTTTGAGTGGACCCCAGCGGAGTCGATACCGACACTATTTGGTGATTTGTCTAAGTCAGCGAAGTCATGCGTGCAACTCCTTGATATTGGTTCTGTTGGTAGGAGGGTTTTTTGCTTTGATAGTCTTGGTAGGACGATCTCGGAGGAGCAGCCTGGTTATGCTTGATAGTGGTCACTTCAATTGTCAAGTTCTGTAACATTTCCCTTATGTTGCTCATCTCATCCATTGAAGAATTGGATGTAGAAGCAGTATTTTGGGGTGCACTCGGATATGTATACATAGATGGGGGTGGCATGGGTGTGCTTGTAGGTGGCAACTTCCTGGCGTCAATTAGGTTGTTCTCTACCTTAACTGCTATGTTGTATGCATTTGGTAATGTGGTTCTGCCGAGTGACTGGATCTTCATGGAGATTTCGGCGTTGATGGACCTTAAGTAAAACATAAATGCCAACTCATCTGGTGGTCGAATGGAATTCTACATCCTCTGCCAAGTTGTATGGAATTGGGCATTCAAATCGGTCATGGCTTCAGATGGGGCCCGCTTGATCATTGATAGCTAGTGATATAGCGAAGACCTATCTTCATTGTTCGAAAATATTTCATAAAAAGGATCCCCAAAATCATCCCAAGTACCGATAGTATTAGCCGGAAAAGTGCGATACCAATCTAGTGCTCTTCCTCGTAGAGAAGCAACAAGCAATCTCAACACTATATTCTGATATGCAACTCCGTGCACCAGACACACGTTCGCAACATCTTGCAGATGTTCGGATGGTGTTCTTGAGCCATCTTCAATAAACTTTGGAATAGCTTTGAAAGCAGAGATCGGGATAGGGTCCCATATGGTAGGTGCAACTGGGGCTACAAGGGGGCTTTCAGCATCCCAGGCCACATAATTTCGGTTTGCGATCAACATTATGGTTGTGATTCAAAAGCTCAACTATGTGAGTTTGGGTATGCGCTGTTACTAGTGGAGGCACTAACAAGCCACAATTATTTGTGGTTCGTGACCTAGTAACATGCCGATGACTTATACACTCCTTCGATTTGGTATATTTAAGAAGGTCCCACTGGGTGTGCCAGGAAAGAGAAAAAAATGTTGATGCCAAAAATTGGCAAGGTAACAGCCCTCTGTGGGAAACTCAGTTAAAGGGGGGACCTATTGCGCTAAACTGAGTAACCTCTGGATTTTAAAGAATTCGACTCTTCTATAACTAGGGTTTTGAATGGGAAAAGGAAGCAAGTATAAAAAATAAAGGATCTAACTAGGGCAATGCACCGAGACTAGATGTAAGGCACGATAAAACTATCTTGCAGATGCAATCTAAGGGCCCATTCAACAATCTGCTATGTTCCAGAATGAAAGAAAACAAAGATAAAATCTAAATGATTCACTCAATGACATAAAATAATTATTCATTTATTGAAAAGAGGAGTCAAAGAAATGATCTAAACTAGCAAACTTGCATTAAAATTATAGAAGTTCTGCAAATGAAAGATTTAGCACCACAATGACACAGTAAAACTTTATCAAAATCTTCAAGAAAAACAGAAAGGCCAAACAATGGAATGGTCTACAAGTCTTTACAATAATCTAAAAAGTGGTAAAGGCCTGGTTCTTCTACCAATATTTTCCTATCAAATTCTAAACTCATGCTTCGATGGAAGAAGCGGTATTTATAATGAAACCTAGCTTGGTGAGCCGATAACATAAAAGATCCTCCGATCATGAGCAATGATGCATTTAGCAATGATTTCCCCTTGTCGTTGCAACCGAAAAGATTCGATCCATGAACAAGGATGTCCTAGAGTCGGATGCATCCCCTACGAATGATGGAGGTGGTCCCAATAGACCAGGGCGCTGACACATGTAATTCACTCATGGTGGTAGTTACAGAATATGGCATTTGGTGATAGGTTGTCACCTGCTCAGTTTTCCTCTGTGGGGAAGCTTTTAGAAGATCACATGGCAAGCGATCGAGGCCGATGTTCATCCTTCCCCTTAAGCGATGAAAAACCTACGCTGCAAAGACACGTGGAGGTCTTTGAACATACTGCGCTGAAGGTGGGGTCCGCCAAGGAATGTACGTGGACTGATGCAATGTGGCAAGCAGTCAGGGCCCGAAAGGAGAGCGATGCAAAGGGCCACTGAAGATTGCAAACTATTGACATGTGGAAGCACAGCACAAGCTTTTGAAAAGCGAGAGGAGGAAACCTTGCGAGGAGCTCTCATTTAACAAGTGATGACATTCGCAATGAGACTTGGCGAAAGGAGCCCAATATTTCCTTTCAAAAGAGAGTGTGGTTGATACTTAAGCAAAACAAAATCACTTGAAGGGAGCTTGGGAATTTTATGTTCATAGTATCCTTATGAAATATTAGTCTTGTCATGAGAATGTGACTTAACCTTATTTTGTGTGGTATGGGTTGTGTCTATGTGAGAGTTGTTTTATTTGTCTCTTGAGTCACTTTATTAATATGGTCATTTATTTTTTGTTTTATGAAGTCCTTATGTCGTCTTAATTGTTTAAAAAGTTTCCTAGGTGATAGGTTTATGGGGTAGGGGTATTTTTATTTCATAAAACCCCTTTAATAAAGTCTAAAACCCACTCTCATTACTCATGAAAAGTGATGAAAATTGGAGTTGAAAGGGTGGTTGGAAAGTTGAAAAGGAGGTTGCCTTTTCCCTTTCCATTTATTCTTTCTATTTGTGTGGAGGAGGGGGTTTTCTCTTTTTTTATTTTTGGTTTGTTCTTGAGTTCATGTTTGGTTTTCATTCTTCATTTTTGAGCTCTTGCCATTTTTGTGAAGAGGAAGGAGCAATGAAAGAGAGTGCTTGAAGAGATTTTTCCACAAGTTGGATAGAAAACTTTATTGGTGAGGTCTAACCTTTTAGTTGTCTATTTTTGTTGATTTATAATAAGTTTGTTGTCATATTGGTCTTCCTTATAAAAAAATCTATGTGAAATTTGATGTTAAATCTCTTGTGTGGCTGCAAGTAGTGTGTTGAGGTTTGCATTGGCTGAGTCTTCCACCTTGTTTAGTTTAATTTCATTTATACCCTTTTTTGTGTGTTAAAATAAAGAAATATGAATGCAAGATGTGATGTGCAAAGTATATAAAGTATAAACTTGTCTAAGAACCTTTGTGATTAGTTGCTTTAATGTGTCAAGTTTAGTAATGTGGATGTTATATGTTACACTTTGGTTGTGATCCTATGTGGAAAGTATTTTGTGGAAGTGTTATGTAACTCTAGCTCGAGGGTGGATTGAATCTCAATCCTATGGTTGGGTGGAGAGCCCATTAGTCAATATTTTTTTTTGCTTCCTTGTGGATATTTGTATTTCAGGTACATGTGCGGAAAGAGAAAGATTATCTTGAGACTTTCAACCTATGGATTTCAAGAGAGAAGCATATCGGTTTTGTGAGGGTTTGCAAAGTTATTAAGAACCTATGAATATTTTGTCATTTAGAGTTCAATTATGGTGGAAGGTGTTATACTATACTTTTTAAAATGGAATAAGGAGGATAAAGGTTAGTTGATTTAATCTTGGAGGATTATAGAATTCAAAGGACAAGATTAACTTAGAAAAATCCAAGTTTTGATGAGATATTTTGCATATAGGAAGTTGTTAAATGGAAATGTTTAATACATTCATTTTTTAACTATGTTAAATTTTATTTGAGTAAATTATTTAATGTATATTCTAGGGTATTTATGTTATATAAATAATCAATAAGAAGTTTAGAAAACAATATCAAAGACTCATCTTATCCCACTTAATTAATCAATTGTTGAGATTACAATATTGCTACCCTATGCCAAACAATAATTTGTTTAAAAGTAGTTTCACATATTTAGTCATAAGAACTATGAAACATACTATTGAAATATATAATTTAATGGTTTTTAAATTATTAATCTCGGAAAGACATATCCAAAAATTGCATTAATCCAGATCACCAATTATGATTTATTAAAATAACATTGATATCCTTATTCACAATAAAAACCTGTCATAAAATAGTCTTACAAATTTGTTCACACATATGGAATACAAAGAGTTAGATGATACAATTTAAAGGGTTTCTAGAAATCAAATATTTGTAGAACATATCAGAAAATTAGAGAAACCCAGTAAACCTAATAAAACTTATGGTTAAAATATTACCGTCTCGTACTTTAAAACTGGAACAACAAATTGAGTGAAACCAAGTTAGGTAGTCCTAATACTAATATGTATGTTCTCGGAGATTGTGTTACTATGGATATTTAATGCTAACCTTGTCAATAATATGTTTCATGTTTAAGTTTTGTTTAGATGAATACAAATGATTTTGTCAATTAGTGTAAAGTTGGAATATAATGTTTGCTTTTAAAAAGGAAAAAAAATATTTGTTTGGAGTGTACAAGACTTCATCATTATTTTTATTAATTCATAGCATTAGACACGTTTTAAATTTAGTTGTTTATCTTTAATTATTCTATTTTATTACTTACATCTCTTATTTAGTTACTTTGTATAATTTTATTAGCTATCAGAGCACCAGGTTGTGACGCTTTGGGAGCTTTGGGGAAAAAGGTAGGAAAAAGAATGAGCATGGACACAAGAATACAAATTTGATTGCATTCTAGACCACACAAGTTGAATGAATCCTCGAATTGGTGAATAAAATGTAAATGGGTATGTAAACTTGCTTAACAAAGTTGAATTAAAGGTATTTAACTTTGAATCCCAATAAATTGATTTACATCTTATATCTTTGTATCCTTGTTGTCACTACAAGTATAAAAGATAGAAATTCATAAATTGATTGATCTGCCTTTGATCACTAAGAAAAAAAATCATCTTGTTCCTCCTCAACTAATTGCTGATTTCAAATAATTTGTTCCTTTTTCTTAATAATTTATTCAATTATACCTTGTGCTTCAAATAATGATGTAGATTTATCAATTAGAAATTATTCTCCTTGTTTGATACTTCCTTGACTTGATCCTTTTCTATGATTTCCTCTTCTACTATAGAAATAACGTGTGTGGTCTCTTCAAAGGATATTGTTGACCTTTACTTCGAATGCAAAATTGTGAGGTGCTATACACTTTTACTAAAGTTGAGACCTAGAAGATGTTTAATTTTTTGAAATAGTACAAAATGCTTTAATTATAATTGCTTTTGTAAGAAGCTGAAGAAACTCATTTTGGATTGAAGATTGATATAGATTCCTATTAAGGAAAAATAATAAGTTATCATGAATTTTTTAATGTTAAGTAGGATAATAGTACATGTTGTGATATAACCTCGATCAAAGTATTATCAATTACTAGTTGTCAATTCGATATTGATGAGTTCCTTAATTACTTATTGATTTTATAATTTTGATTCAACCAATATAATATGAGAAAAGTAGGATATAGATGTTTGGGTGCAAATTAGAACTATTGAAATTGATATAAGTGCTTATCATTCATTGGCTCCTTTGAGTAATAAATTTGACCTTTAGAGATTGATTTGATAGATATTAGCCTCAACTAGAGGTGGCATTTGATATAAGAGTAGAAGATGTGGAATGTTTGTATATTTCACAATTAGTGACCAAAATTAGGCAAGAAGATCTTATTACAGTTTTCTTCCAAGAACTTGTTCCTTAATTAGATAAATCTAGTACTATAAAAGCTTTATTAGATTGATTGAAAAGTGATGATGAATACTAATAATTTGGATTATGGAAAGTTGTCTTCAATTCAAGGATTGTTGTATGATGTAGTCACAGATCAATAAGATCATTTGAATAGTTGTGAGCAATCTCCCTTCAATCAGGTATGAGCATCTAGTTTAGGCTTACTGGTTAGAAGAAAATTTGAGAAGATCTTGGATTTTGGTAAGTTAAGTAAATAATAAAATGATGTTGCATGATTTAATAATTCAAGAGAATCACATGTCTAAAACAAGTTTGTAATAAAGGTAAAAGTTGCATTCATCTAATTTACTTGTGATTATTAAGCTTGTTGTATTAAATGAGTATATAATAAAACTTTTTATTCCACTTTCGATTGACCATGTTAATGGAACATTTTATATAATAAGAATATTTCATTATTAAGGGAATTAGTAAATATCTTGACTCACTTTCTTGTTTCTCTTTCACCTTTTTGTATACAACTCTTCCAAACACTTTGACAGTTTGGTCTTACAAAACTCTAATATATTATAGAAGGTAATGTTGTATTATTAATGCTCACCACCGAATAGAAGGAAAGGGATTTATATGAAATTAAATTTTTGGCTTTTAAAGAATTAATAGTCTTGTTTATGGGTGATTTCATTTTGGAGGTAGTTAATTAAGTTACTTATGTACACCACTTTAACTTGCTTCATAATAGATATGGATGCTAACTATTTATAGTCATTTCCTTGAGCAATTATTTAATGATTGTTGTAGTAAAGTGGTCCATCATAATTGGATGCTCTCTTGGTTGTGAATTACAAATTAAATACATTCTAGTTATCCACCATAATACATGGGTTGATTATTAAGAATACTGCTTACTCTAGATTTTGTTATTGTTACAATTTAGTTATGAAAACTATCTAGTTGAGTTGATGATTTTAGACAAGTATGACCTTTTTCTGTGAATTTAATGCAATGTTATTCATATGTTGATGATATGCCTAAAATTTTGAAATATTAATGTTGATTGTTCGAAAGTGAAAAGTTTAACTATGGATGAAACTCTCGCTTTCTTTTATTGATGATAGTAGTTTGAAATTTAAAAGTTGTCCTATTAAAAAAAATTGGTGTTTAAGTATTATTAAGTAATACACAAAATATTATCTTAATTTTTCAAGTAAAAGAGTGGAAATGAGATAAATTAGCCTTAATTATGAGTAATTATCTTGTTTCTAATAATGATGCTTCAATTTAGTGCTATGGAGCTATGAGTTGAAACTTGCTTGTAAACAAGGAATTTATCCTTAGTGCTATATTGTGTTTTTGATCTATGGTGAAATTCTTTATTGTTCTAGTGTTTTTTTTGAGATCCATATTGGGGATTGAGAATTATGTGGAATTTTGTCTTGAAAATCTAATGTGGTAGTGATGTACTTGGGTGTTGGTAACTATTTCAAATGTAAACTATCTCATGCTATGATAGTGCTAAGTGGTTTTTATGTGGTTTAAAGTGGCTAAGTGTTGTTTTAAATAAGTGTGTCTAAAGTTTTGAAAGTGCATTGTAATATGTGTTGTGAGAAACCAGTGAATATTATGTTTGTGATTCAAGTTTGAGATACTGGGTATCCAACTAGAATAAGTGTGTGGTGTACATCTACGATGATCTACTTGCTTATACCCTCGTGTTAAATTATGTGTCATGATATTGTGTGATTTGGTTGTGTGTTTTGGTTTAGTGTGGAGTCTTTTTTGTGTAATGAGGGTTTGGGTGTGACTAAGGAGTAGCTCTCGCTTGAGGATTGAGACCCTGCTTTATTTGGGGTTGAGGGAGTCCCTCATTCATTAGAAAATTATGATTGTTTCCTGATGTGTCCTTGTGCTAGCTAGTGGACAAGTGTCGGAAATCATGATCTCATTGGATTGTTGAGATGGATGTACTCCCCCTTTGAGGACCACATTTGTTGGTCCATAGTGCAAAACCTTTTTTCCTTGATTGTATCCCATGGGTTAAGGATGGATCTAGTGTGCCAAACTTTGGATGATCTTCCACTTGGGCTACAAATATTACAGAGATTGGATATTAAGAGGTGTGGGTATTAGATGCAATGTTCTTGTGGTACCAGTATTGGTCTATTCACATACATGTAATTCTTTAACTAGTCATGGTCCATGAGTAGTGTTGGAAACAGAGGGAGATGAATCCAATTGTTTAATTCTTATTATCCAATAATTGTTGAAAGAATATAAAATGACAAAATGTAAGGCATATGTTCCAATAAAATATATATCATTTCTTAGGTTACATGATTTACAATGATTATGATAGAACTACAGGGATGATGATAGAGATATGTGTTGGTGAATGATGCTCTCTTGGGTAAGATTCAGTGTACAAATAACTTCTTTACACGCTACTTCAAATATATTTATTTTTTTGGCTATTTGGTTGGCATGTCCTGGGTTGTGTGGGACTATGCTTGGTTACTATATGATTATTTTGTGGGTCAAGACCACCATATTGTTATAAGTGGTGTGAGACCAATATGTTTTTTCGGCTATGTGGTTTGAGAACCACCATTCCCCTCCACCCCTTGAGTGGCGTGAATAAGTCACATATTGCATGTAATGTGTCAATTTTTGTTCGAAATGTGTATTATTTTGAAGATTCTTTTGTTGTTTTTGCTAGTAGTATTATATTTTTGGGTATTTAATTTGAGTGGTCCCTTTTTCCTCAAGGACCTAATTTGATCTCAATAGTTTTTATTTAGATTGATATGCTTCCTTTGTACTTGATTTATTTTTATTTTATTTTTCTTTACTTCTTGATATTTTGTTTTAAATTTTGAAATATTATTTTTATCTTCTTAAATTTGGGGCTCCTTTGAGCTATTGGCATGTGTTTCGTGATGTGAACTTTGTAAACTACTATATCTAGGAGGGATCATTCACAGGTCGTATAGAGGTGCAGATACAATGGGGAATTTATCTTGTGAGTATGGGGATGTAAATGGGACCGATATGGGACGGTCATAATCCATTCTCCCCTAATGTGTGATTCTTTGTGTACCTTCATTCTTGGAGGCTAACCACCTTACACAAACAAGAGGAAGGTACTAGGAAATGTAGGGAGGGGTCCTAGAGAGGGCCTCGAGACCATCTTTCCTAATATTATCATGATTACACAGTGATGGTAGTTGCTTCAAATCAGTGATATGGAATTTGACACCATTCCTCCTCATAAATCCCATTCCCTGAACTGTGTGATATGTTAGTGTTGTGTTGATGGTGTGAGTGTTGTAAACCAATATATGTGATGCTTATGCATTAATTGTTAGCATAATCATGATAAAAGAAAATGAATGATTGCTTAAGATGTAAATCCATTATGTTGTGAAATGATTGATCGATTTGTCAAAGTAATGATGATTGAAGTGAACATGTATATGTATAGTGTAGTGCTTAATAACCTTATAAGTGATAGATGAAGTAATATGAAATGGATATCTATAATATTGTTGTGTATCATGGATGGATAGTTTTTCGAGTAGACAGTTAAATTGTAAAGTTGCCTAATATTATAGAATACTTTGGAAGATAAAATTTTATATTGAAATTTTGCATAAGATATTATTTACAAGTTTTTGTTGCTTGTGTTTACATTCACTTCTAGAGACTTCCAAGAGGAAGCCCAATCCTAGGGGGAGAATGTAAGACCCTATCCCTCGTGGCCTTGTTGATCCTATTAGTTGTTGATAGTTTATATGCTATATTCTATGTTCTTTTACGTTGGATAGTAAACATGAGTGATGGTTGTTGCTACACTATGAAGATGTTCATATTCTTGATTAATCCTATCTAACGATTGTTGTGAATTCTTGTGATAGTCGGATGAGTTCCATTCTTTGTATACATAAATATACAATGATCAAGATGCTCAGTTATTGGTAATATTATTAAGTGGATTACATTATGTTAGGTGATTACATATTATAGATGTGAGTGGGTGTGATTATGAAGACAATTATTGATATTCAATGTTACTTATAGTGGTATGCATTATAAGTTAAATATTCTACTGAAATCAGTGGTAATATTTTAATAACATATAGTATTCACTCAATTGTTACTTGACTCTATAACATGTATCATACGAGTAAGGAGTGTTACTATGTAGATTAGTGGATCTAATTTTCTAGTTAATTATTAATCTTGGAATTTTAAATTTATAAGTCATTTGTTTTAATTATTATTAATCATGAGTAATACTGACACACTTTCTTGGTCGAGTAAACATGTTTAAAAAATGGTCAATGTTGATAAGGGGGTTACATGTAGCTACTTTTGTTATTGTATCCTTGTGAAATATTAGCCTTGTCATGGCAATGTGACTTAACCTTGTTTTGTGTGGTATGGGTTGTGTGTATGTGAGAGTTGTTTTATTAGTCCCTTGAGTCGATTTATTAATATGGTCACTTATTTTATGTTTTATGAAGTCCTTATGTGGTCTTAATTGTTTAAAAGGTTTCTTAGGTGATAGCTTTATGGGGTAGGGGTATTTTTATTTCATAAAACCCCTTTAATAAAGTCTAAAACCCACTCTAATTACTCACTTATGAAAAGTGACGAAAATTGGAGTTGAAAGGGTGGTTGTGAAGTTGAAAAGGAGGTTGCCTTTTCCCCTTCTATTTATTCTTTCTATTTGTGTGGAGGAGGGGGTTTTCTCTTTTCTTTTTTTTTTTGGTTTGTTCTTGAGTTCATGTTTGGTTTTCATTCTTCATTTTTTAGTTATTTCCATGTTTGTGAAGAGGAAGGAGCAATGAAAGAGAGTGCTTGGAGAGAGATTTTCACAAGTTGGATAGAAAAATTTCTTGGTGAGATCTAACCATTTAGTTGTCTAGATTTATTGATTTTTAATGAGTTTGTTGTCATATTGGTCTTGCTTATAAAAAATCTATGTGAAATTTGATGTTGAATATCTTGTGTGGTTGCAAGTAGTGTGTTGGGGTTTGCATTGGTTGAGTCTTCCACCTTGTTTAGTTTAATTTCATTTATACCCTTTTTTGTGTGTTAAAATAAAGAAATATGAAAGCAAGATGTTGTGATGTGCAAAGTATATAAAGTGTAAACTTGTCTAAGAACCCTTATGATTAGTGGCTTTAATGTGTCAAGTTTTGGAATGTGGATGTTATATGCTACACTTTGGTTGTGGATCCCATGTGGAAAGTATTTTTTGGAAGTGATATAGATGTGACCCTAGCTCAAGGATGGATTGAATCTCAATCTTATGGTTGGGTGGAGAGGCCATTGGCCAATTTTATTTTTTCCTTCTCTGTGGATATTTGTATTTCAGGTACATGTGTGGAAAGAGAAAGATTTGTTAGGAAACTTGCAGCCATCTAATGACAATTTCCACATAACCCAAAAGAGATAACAATGCAAATAAGTACTCAGAATCCACATGAAAGCGAATAAACAATATACCCATCAAAGATGACACAAGATATACCCTGGGAAAACCCTCAAAAGAGAAAAACCCAACCTCTAAAAGCATCCACACTCCATGTATTATTCAGCAATGAAAACCCATTACAATACATCTTCAAAGACTCCATGAACACTTCTAAAGCACAAGCTATCCATGCATTCCATGTGACCAAGCATGAATCCACACATCTCATGTCATGCTTCAAACCCTCACACATGCACAAGCTCAACCTGCTAACCTGCAACAAACTCTCCAACCCTAAACAACTACCTTTGTGGTTTCTTTTATAGAAGCAAGCTCCCACAAAACCACCAAGTGGTATTACATAAACCAAGTGCCCAAAACCATGAACTTACAAAATCATGTGACCCCACATTTAATATTGGGTACTTTATTATATTTTATTTTCCCCCAATATTAAATAATTACATTTTACAATTAAGTCCCAATGTCACATACAACATAAAGTGGCCCTAACATTGCAACTTCTAGTGATGCACGCCCATCTAGGTACCCTAGGTGCACCACACACATAATAATAAATTAAATATTATAAGCATTATGCAAGGTGTACAACACCTAATTGTAACAATCTCTCACTTTTTGTATACATTGCATAAGGGGGTAACAAGTAAGCTCAAACATCAAGATAATAAACTCCATAGGAAACATGTACCATCTTGAATCCAAGTGCTCCATGTGCTCCATCAAGATACTTGTAACAAGAACCAAAGTGACTACCATCCCAGGCATGAATTCTCTCATCCACCATCATGCCAATGCACAAAGATAAGAATCCATCCAAAGAGAAGCCACACAATCTGTCACAACGAAGCATAAACCTACCTCAAAACCGATATATCAAAACACAAACACTCAATCCAAAGGTAATGAATATGCACCAGTAGCTATCAAGAATGAATCACCATAGCTGAAATGACACCCACAACAAATTCCAACACATCCAACTATCCATACCTCTGAGGTATACATAACATAGTAAACTCATGCCATCACATATCCACCCATAAACCGCAATAAAAAACTCCATGTGCAAACCTGTCAAAGAGTGGCATACACATCTAGGAGCTCCCACTGCATGGGCAATGTCCAGATGAATGTAAACCTAGAATGAGCGCATTGAACGCATCGCTTCGTTAACATTCCAAAAACAAGGCACCATCACAAGTGATCAAGGCATACCAAATCTACTAACAACATCACATAGGAGATGTAAACATGTAGTACCAAGGAACATCCACAATGATATACAAAACCTGCAAACCAAACACTTGTAGCATGTCCTCCTACACACACCTCTAAATTCCAACTGTGTCAAGTATGATCTCCTCAATAATACCCCAACTGAAAAGCCTCAACAACATCCATAACACCCAATCTCATGGATCAAGTACGACATATGAATCAATGTAACAATGTCAACATGGATGTAAGCCTCTCTAACAAGAAGATCATACTCAAAGTAACCATCCCCATAACTGGAAATCAGCCCATAAACCATCTCCTAACGATCCTCAAATGCACAAGGAGATAACTATGCCATAACATCTCTCCAAATGAATCCTCCAGAACTAACTAACCATAGCTCAAGATCCATATGTATGAAAGATAAAAAATATAAACTCATACTAACCCATCCTTAATGAGTAACCATAATCACCACGAATCAACTCAATCCCATGAGAATCAAAGTACAAAACATAACACATCTGAAAGATATAATAAGAAAATACCTCTCAAATCATAATCTACCGAGTAGACCAAGAGTGGGGAATGAGAATGCTCCTCTAGGATATCCAAGTCATCATGACTCAACCAAGAACACTCTCCTCATAGGTCCATATTGAACTCACGTACAACCAAGGTGTAGGCTCCTCGATCTTCTTGCTGAAATCTCATCAAGAGTAACCATCTCAAACACATGTCTCTAATCACAAGAGAACTCAAGCCTCACCTATGTCTCCGAGTATCCATGAGTACCTGTAACCAATCAATCCATACCAAACTCCAAATGCAACATAGCACCAACATGAAGTAATCAAGTAAATGGTCAATGTACCCAATACCAAGAGAACTACCAAGATCAACGTCAAAGCTTTAACTGCAAAATCAGGAACCTAAACATGGCATCCATGCACCATAACATATATATATATATATATATATATATATATATATATATATATAAACATCCTGGTCTCAAGAGAACAAGTACCATGCCAAACTCTAATCTAAAATCGAGGGTGTATCATGACATCATAACAACCATTCTAAACTAAGAAACCATATCCCCAATCATATGAAGATAACCATACCAATTATGCATCCGCGTCACTGCCAACAACTCCCACTGAACCGTGGTACCAAGTCACACATGGCATCATGACAACTATCCTCTCCATGAAGATCATCTAGGTCTACACACACAACTGAAGTGTCAATAACATAACAAGTAGAACCAAAATCTCCAAGCCAAGAAGCTACCTACAACCGCCAAACCATCATAAACATATCCATCACCACCAAACCATCATTGTCAAAATCTCCCACTGAAAAGTGTAACCATGTAACAAGCTATCATGACATCGTGATACCAATCTCCTAGAGAATTCACCACCACAATTTGAATCAAGAACCGATCCAACACCACCAACAATGCACCTACATAAACCATCATGACATGCCAAAGTCTCTAAAGCACAAGAAACATCCATGACACCATGATCACCACCAAATATACCAACAACATCACCCAACCATGTCCACATATTTGCATAATCAAAGTCAACTACATAAGTCTCATATCATGACTGTACCTGGTAATACCATCTCACCTCCTCAACATGACATCAAAACCAGCAAACCAAAGGACTAAACCAAGCCACCAAAATTGAACATGCATCATCACTGAAATATCAATGGGCAAAGACAACCCATGTCTAAGTCATAGGTGCAACAAGTAAGTATAAACCGCCTACAATATTGCACAACTTGTAGATACAACAATGCAACATACAAATCCAACCAATGCTAATAACCATGTCAAAAAAGAATAATCTAAAATGTACAACTGAGCATACAATGAATCCAACATCAAATTTTTCAAATCCAACAATCCATAAGCTCATAGTATCACCATAGTCAACATAACCCATAAACAGTTCAGATAAAGGAAAAAAAACAAATACACCATGCCAAAAAAACTCCAAACCTAATCCATTATGTAGTGCTCTGAACAAGTTTTCCGTCGACTATTTGAAGTCCAAAATCTAATTCCTTATGCACTCAATATGCCCTCTCGAAGCTCAAAACAAACATCTGATTTTGACCAAGAAAAACATTGTCAAAACTGCAAAATCTGGAAAAAATTCTTACACCACAACATAGAGCTCTGAGTCACCTTTCCAACGAGTCCAAGAAGTCGAAAAACCGACATCGTGAGTGAAAGTTATGCCTCCTGGAATAAAACTGCTTCAATCTAATTATAGAGCAAATTCTGGTGGGTCCCACTCCAAAGCAAATATTAATTTTTTTTCAAACTTTAAAACTGAGGGATTTTTCATTTAATATTTAATGGCAAAGATTTAATAAGGAGGAGTGGGCGGATGGTTTAAACTTTAAATAAAGGTTTTAAATATTAATGAGAATCTTTTAAGAATTTATTCCCCCTTTTAAAACCTCAACAAAGAAGGCCGACCAACATATTCAACTCGTAGTCGGCAAAAGTAAAGTACGGGTTCAGTCTGCGACAAGGGGCGGGTACAGGTCTGCGGACCTCGTATCCCCCATTACTCTATTATTAGCAATGGCACCTTGCTGTGCAATGGGTACGTGGAAGAGTTGTGAAAGGTCAATTAGTAAGAGTTTTTGGTCTTTTCTTTGCAAATCATATCATTCTGTTTAGAATCTGGACAGAAAGTATTGGTTTGAGATGTCATGTGGAGAGTGATTTGGGAACATTTCGTAGTTTGTGTTTGCTGTGTGAACTTGTAGGAACAAAACTTTGTGGAAAGTGATTTGGGAACATTTCATAGTTTGTGCTTGCTGTGTGAACATCTTTTATTTGTATTTGTCCATTACATTTGTCTGAAAGTTAAAGTTATTCTTATTACATTTGAAAGTTCGACATATACAATTGAGTTACTGTGCTTAAGCCTGTAAAATACCATGTCATCAATCAATCTAAACTCCATAAATGTACTGTATACATATATATTTAAATTAATCCGTAACATCCAAACATCTAATTGAAAGAACCTATCAAAATGAAATGTAAATGCATTTCAGACATCGTAGCATCTCACAGAAATAACATGGCAATTTTAGGAAATTGGAATACACCGTGCTGAGAAAAGTACAGTTCAGAGGCATTTCCATAAGAGATTGTTGCTTGAGTTCTGATGATTACAAGCACTATGCCAGCTGAATATTAGAAAGTTTTGATAGAAAAAAGTTATAATCTATACAACGAACTACATGTACACTGGATTGCTGATTAAATTAAAGATATTTTTAATTTGCATGTTCCAACTGCATGAGAAAGGAATCCTGCCACTGCAACTTCCAAACATTAACCCAAATGCCCAGCAGTGCAACAACACAGATTATCTTGTCTTCAGGAAATGATGTCGAATCTAAGAAACATTCCCTCACAAAAAAAGAATCATGAATGGTTGAGTCTTAATATGAAAAAAATGATGCTTACTATTTGGGGAGTCTTAATATCAATCAGGCTGAGTTTACATAAAGATTGACATAAAAAGAATGTGGTCCATAAATTGCACTACATGCATGCTTGATACATATGGATTAAATATGATTTAATGCAGTTTGTTTTCCAAACTGTTTATGATACAATGGTGCTCAACGATTTAGGATTGCAGACATATATTGGTAATCTTTTAACAACAAAACAAACTAATGTAAGAAAAATACATAGGCCATGATGGAGCTATTTTTCTGGCTGAAAACATAGTGATTATCTGCAAGAGGTACGTCGAAGGGATGACGCATGTGATGGAAAGAGGTATGTGACAAAAAAAGTGATGGAAAAATCTTACAGAAGTTGAATTGGAAGACTCCTTAGAAAGTTTAAGATTTAGTTTCTTGTAAGCGTGTTTCCATTCTAATTTGAGTCATTACTTTATTCTTCTTCTATGACGAGAATGATCATATCTGTTATTTATGGACCACATGATGGGTGCATTAACATATTTCATATAAAAAGTACATTCCCCTCTGTGTACTACATGGGCCACCCTTAAATAGGTTTTATTACTTAACTTTAATTCCAGGTAATACTGGGGTTTCCCTAGGTATCCCTATCCCCTAAGCATTTCATGCTATGTCATTGGCTTGGGTTTGGCTTTGCATTTGTCATATGACAGATTTTCTTTTTTCCCTAAGTTCAGAATGGTTGGGTATACATATAGTAGTTACGCGCTTGAGAAACAAGTGATTCCTCAGCAGCCTCAATGGCTTTACTACAGAGACGTAGAAGTTCTCAAGAAGGCAAGCACCCTCAGAAAGTTCTAAAAGAATGTAGTGCTAGGGAACTACTGTTTTCAAAAGGTCAAATTCGTTCACTGAATGAGGGCAATAGTTTATGGGCTCTGAGAGTCCTCGGCCTTGTGGGTTGATAAGGATTCCTGTGGGCCATACAAACCCAGGCGACAGAAACCCTAGACAAGGCGTGTTCACTGCCCTTGCCTGGCGTGGAGTTTTGAGTCCATTTCGCTGCCTTTGGAGGACTTTAAGACTGGCGTCCTCTGCTTATATCCCTTCAATGAGGGGCGCATAACCTGGATACAGTGTATGGAGTGGCGATGGAGGTATTTCTGGAGTATACGGTGTTTCTATGGCATACCTGGAGCAGGACGACCTCCTTGTGGGCATTTATTGTCATTCTAACAGATCTGAGCACTTTCGTTCACTATGATATGTTAGTATCTTGGTCTGTAATCGACTTACCTCAAGATTCTGATGTCCACGACATAAATGTGCAAAGTTTGCAAGAAGCACGCACCAACTAATTATAACCTGCGCATGCATAACCAAAGATTTTTTTGATAATAAAAAAAGTAAAGAAAAATCATGAAGAGGAAGATGAAACCGAAATGAAACCAAGGCAACTGACTTACCTAAATATTATTGCCAAACCATAATGAAATCAGGGTGCAGAGATTGTAGATATTTGTGAAACTTTAACTATCGTCGATGGCAACAATGAAATGCTATCAAGAATACATATATTTTTACTAGCGATGATTAAATGCCACCTACCTTGACAACCGTAACTATCGACGATGTCAACAATGAAATGCATCAAGAATACAGATAATTTTACTGGAGATGATTAAATGCCACTTACCTGCCTCCCCTCCAATGATCAACGACTGTCGATTAACGAACAACCTTGCAGGGCGTCTCCCTGCTTTCTAGCCGTTCACGGAGAAAAAGAGCTTGAGTAGCTCAAATAGTGACACGGCGTAATTATTATTATTATTATTATTTTATTATTTTCGATTTTCAATAAAAAAAATTCAATGGCATATTTTCTAATAAAGTTTAATTTTTCAAAGGACGGGAATGAGTTTTTATTTTATTTTTTATTTTTTTGACGATTGTATCGTTGACATCCATACGACCAAACAAGGGTATAGGCAAAAAAATTGCATTTTTTTCACAGTCACTAAAATATAACAAATTTTATATCAAAGTTCATCTCTCAGCCAACCTGAATCCAACCGTGAGGTCTGTTTTTTCCCAGGAGGTCATCTGTAAATTTTCCCCCACAAAATCCTTAAAAATAAATTTAAATCAAGAAACTCTTTTTGCCCAAAAATTTTCACACCCCAAATTTGCAAATTACCCATCATAACAGCAAACTCAAAAGCCATAGATCTACAATAAATAACCTACAAAACTCCCATATTTTGTCTTGTATTTCATTCTTTCATGCATTACATAGATTCAAACTTAAGCAATAATTTTTCTTAACCTAGGGTTATCCAACCACACCTTGACTCTGATACCACTTGTTAGGAAACTTGCAGCCATCTAATGACAATTTCCACATAACCCAAAAGAGATAACAATGCAAATAAGTACTCAGAATCCACATGCAAGAGAATAAACAACATACCCATCAAAGATGATACAAGATATACTTTGGAAAAACCCTCAAGAGGGAAAAACCTAGCCTCCAAAAGCATCCACACTCCATGTATTATTCAACAATGAAAACCCATTACAATACATTTTCAGAGACTCCATGAACACTTTCGAAGCACAAGCTATCCATGCATTCCATGTGACCAAGCATGAATTCACACATCCAATGCCATGCTTCAAACCCTCACACATGCATAAGTTCAACCTGTTAATTTGCAACAAATTCTTCAACCCTAAACAACTACCCTTGTGGTTGCTTTTATAGAAGCAAACTCCCACAAAACCACCAAGTAGTATTACATTAACCATGTGCCCAAAACCACAAACTTACAAAATCATGTGACCCCACATTTAATATTGGGTATTTTATTATATTTTATTTTTCCCCAATATTAAATAATTACATTTTACAATTAAGTCTCAATATCACATACAACATAAAGTGGTCCCAATATTGTAACTTCTAGTGATACACGTCCATCTAGGTACCCTAGGTGCACCACACACATAATAATAAATTAAACATTATAAGAATTATGCAAGGTGTACAACACCTAATTCTAACAAGATTATCTCGAGACTTTCAACTTATGGATTTCAAGAGAGAAGCATATTGGTTTTTTGAGGGTTTGCAAAGTTATTAAGAACCTATGAATATTTTTTCATGTAGAGTTCAATGATGGTTGAAGGTGTTATACTATACTTGATAAAATGGAATAGGGAGAATAAAGGTTAGTTGATTTTATCTTGGAGGATTATAGAATTTAAAGGATAAGATTAACTTAGAAAAAAGCCAAGTTTTGATGACATATTTTGCATATAGGAAGTTATATAAATGCTTAATACATTCATTTTTCAACTATGTTAAATTTTATTTGAGTAAATTCTTTAATGTATACTTAGGGTATTTATGCTATATAAATAATCAATAAGAAGTTGAGAAAACAATATCAAAGACTTATCTTATCCCACTTAATTAATCAATTGCTGAGATTACAATATTGCTGCCCTATGCCAAACAATAATCTGTTTAAAAGTAGTTTCACATATTTAATCATAAGAACTGTAAAACATACTATTGAAATATATAATTTAACGATTTTTTCAATTAATAATCTCAAAAAACATATCCAAAAATTGTATTAACCCAAATCATCAATTATGATTTATTAAAAAAACATTGACATCCTTATTCACAATAAAAATCTGTCATAAAACAGTCTTACAAATATGTTCACACAGAATGAAATACAAAGAGTTAGATGATACAATTTAAAGGGTTTCTAGAAATAAAATATTTGTAGAACATATCAGAAAATTAGAGAAACCCAATAAACCTAATAAAACTTATGATTAAAACATTATCATCTCCCACTTTAAAGCTGTAACAACAAATTGAGTGAAACCAAGTTAGGTAGTCCTAATACTAATATGGATGTTCTTGAAGATTATGTTACTGTGGAGATTTAATGCTAACCTTATCAATAATATGTTTCAAGTTTAAGTGTTGTTTAGATGAATACAAATGATTTTTGTCAATTAGTGTAAAGTTGGAACAGTAATGTTTGATTTTAAAAAGGAAAAAAGTTATTTGTTTCGAGTGTACAAGACTTCATCATTATATTTATTAATTCATAGCATTAGACAAGTTTTAAATTTAGTAATTTATCTTTAATTATTCTATTTTATTACTTACATCTCTTATTTAATTGCTTTGTAAAATTTTATTAGCTTAATCTTGAGGAAGGCATTCTAAAAGGACTAGCAACAATACAAATGTATGAAAAAATAACTCTACAATTTTCTCCATATTGAATCTTATGCACCTAAACATCATTTACACAATATCATAGAAATAGAGTTACAAATTATATATAACAACACAAATTCGCAAATCAACATATATAGGATTGAATCAATTTAAGGCATACAAATTTATTGGAGTTTCTCTTTCCATGAGTTATATTTGAAAGAACCTCTAGGATCATGATCACAATTTTAAATGTTCTTACAACCTATTTTCACACAATAAGAAAAACTTGCTTAGCAATCTTGCCACAACTATTCTAGGTGCATACCAAGACAATTCCCAGGCATATTAAGTAACTGTTTTCTCCTATGGCTGCGTTTCAACTTCTCTTTGTTTTCTTATTGTCCACTCTTCAAACTTCCTGCGCTGCCATTCATTTCTTCACACTTTTTTTTTTCTGCCAAATTACATTAAATTTCTGCTGGTATTTCCCACGTACCCCTTGTATGTTCTGCCTGTGGCTGCATTTTCTCCTTCACAGATGTTTTCCTTTACCCATTTTTCTGCCCCTCAACCTTCCACGCCACGCTTGGTCTTTTATTTTTAATTCATCCATGAAAATATAGTAAATTAAATTTAATATTCAGGCAGCTCATATAGTATTTCAATTGCAAGAGTAATTAGCTTAAAATTTGGGAATTTAAGGGATAGATCCATAATTAAAGAATAAATGTCAAAGAGTCAAAATTCTCAACATCAAAATGAAAACAAACCAAAACTTGATGCGGATAATTGAACCTTGGGATGCTCTAACATCACATTCTACCACCATGGATAATTTGAAATGAGGTAAAACACTTCAATTCCACATTCCCATATGCATGCTACCATTGATATATTTTTTAAAAACTTGCATGGAAATGTGAACATACTTGTTAGCTCTACAATTGACCCTATAGATTGACAATACTCCTTGTCTTCTTACACAAATAGAGTTAACTTATTTTGCATTCACTAAATGGAACATACATTTTTGAAGATTGTTGCAACTATAATCATTAGAGCCCTTCAATCCATGCTTGAAGAAAAATTCCTTACCAACACCTTCTTCAATTGGGAATGAGGAACCATCTTTGACATGCTCCCTCTTGATGGATTCTTCCTTCAACGAATTTTCTTCTTTGACAAACTTGTAAATTTTGGGTGTTTCTTCTTTCTTTAAATTCAATTTACAAATCTTTGGATAATGGTTTGGATGCATTATCTAACATCTTGCATTTCAATGCACTTTATTCTTATAATGAGTGCAAATATTTTTATCCAAACAATTTAACAAATGAACATTCCTAAAGGTATTGGGTGTTCCATTTGTATAATTATTCCAATATTTAGCCAATAATGGTTACTCAAACTATAAAATGAGCATTGAGCATGGATGTATATCCTAACAATCTTGAGCTGCATGGTCATTATTTACATTATAAATGAAGTAAACAATAGATAAATCTCCACTTGCATATCATGATAAACATCCATTAAAGATATTGGTGTTCTATTTGTAAACTTATTCTAATATTTAGCCAAACATTGATTACTAAAACCATAAAATAAACATAGATATATATACCAACAATCTTGAACTACATGACAGTTCTTTAAATTATAAATTATCTAAACAATAGATATTTCTCCTCTTGCATACCCTGTTCAATGTTATTTGGACTCTTGAAATCCCTCCATAGGCTACCCCTTAAGCTTGTTTAAGATATTATTTTATCTATTCCTTTGAGACGATTTCTTTTCTTGGGACCATATTTTCACTCCTTTTAATGCTTTCCCCTTCTCACATGTTTTTTAACTACTTGGAGCCAAGTTGCAATTGCACATATCATCATGAAATAAAAAATTGAGTTGGTGTCCTCTCTTAAAGTTTCATGTTTTCCTCTTTGACTTGTTACTCTCTATTTATCAACCTAATCAATAATTAGATGCTTAAAATCATGTTTAACTTTAAAATTTTAAAAATAAATTTTTAATTGGTGGCTCAGGTTCCTTATCTTTGAAAGTTTTCCATCAAGTTCATGACTTCTATGAGATTAAGCAAAAATTGATAATTATTTTTAATCCTTTTTCCAAGATAATCCATCAACAAAACTTTTGTACATTACATAAATACCAAAAGATTATTGATAGAAATGAAACAAATTTGATCAAATATCCATTTGTGCATACCTCAAGTTTATGCATCTATTTCCTCTTTATTTAATTACAACTCTCCTTTAATGCCTATGATAAAATCTCCATAACTTATTCCTTTCAATTCTCAATTCTCTTTTTTCAAATATTTGTAAAAATATCATGGGATTTTCATTCACAATTTAAAATAACAAATTAATTCTTCAAATTGTTCCAACTTCTATGTGCAAATAATATGTCGCATTTTCATATTTCATATATTACAACTATGGAAGCATAAAGGTCAAGAATATAAAATATATTACTTAAAAATTAGGAAGATTTTTTTTAAAAGAGAACATTTTTTTCTTTTAATGAAGATTATTATAATATTTTAATTTAATATTTTTATTCATTAATATTTTCAAAATTATATTATCTTATTTTTAAATATATTTATAAACAAGTTTTGTTATACTTGTCATTTTAATATTTAATATTGTAAAAGTATTATTGAATAACATAATTGAATTTCAATATGTTCTTATAACTATTAAATATATTTTAATTAATAACTTTAATCTTAATTTATTTGAAAACATATATAATTATAAGTATAATTTAATCTATATAATGATAATTATAATAATAAACTTAAATAAAAAATGTTTCAAATAGACATTTATTTTTAAAATATGAAGACATCCAAATTTTACAATATATATTAATATAAAATTATTAAAAAATATAATAAAAATACAAAATACAAAATTTATGTATCTATGGAAAAGTCACTCTATACTCAAAAAAATGTCCACTTTTAAAATATAAAATTTATTTTAATTTTTAAAATATTTCATAAATAAACTGTACAAAGTATTTATCTATTATTCTATTTAATAAAATTGTTTGATGTCTTTATTTTAAAGATTATAAAATATAAGATATAATTTTTCAACACTCCATTTTTAGTAATTAAATAAGTCAGCTATTTTTAACATAGAATTAATGCAATTTAATTTTCAAAATTATTTGGTAAGTTATAATATGAGATGAAAAATATATTCAAATATCAAATGGTTCACCTATTAATAAATAGTTAAACAATAATTTAACATCTTATTTATATGAAAAGTAGTAAATAATTTGAATTTGACATAAAAAATTGTAAAAAAATTTGACAAAATAATCACTTTATTTTTATTGATCAAAACTCACTTTTGATTATTGAACTATTTGATATTTAAGTATAGCCTAAAAAATATGTGAAAAATACATTCAAGTATCAAATGATTCACTTATTAAATAGTTAACATATTTCATAAATAAACTGTACAAAGTATTTGTCTATTATTCTATTTAATAAAATTGTTTGATGTCTTTATTTTAAAGATTATAAAATATAAGATATAATATTTCAACACTCCATTTTTTAGTAATTAAATAAGTCAGCTATTTTTAACATAGAATTAATGTAATTTAATTTTCAAAATTATTTGGTAAGTTCTAATATGAGATGAAAAATATATTCGAATATCAAATGGTTCACCTATTAATAAATAGTTAAACAGTAATTTAACATCTTATTCATATGAAAAATAGTAAATAATTTGAGTTTGACATAAAAAATTGTAAAATTTTTTTGACAAAATAATCATTTTATTTTTATTGATCAAAACTCACTTTTGATTATTGAACTATTTGATATTTAAGTATAGCCTAAAAAAATATGTGAAAAATACATTCAAGTATCAAATGATTCACTTATTACACTGAAAGCGTTATACAGTGAAAGCAACAAAGGAATATTCATAAATTTTTTGAGGCTTCAGGCAGGTGGAAGTATGTGCTGATTAAGAATAACAAACACATAAAATAAAATTAAAAAATCTATTTTTTGAATTAATATATGTATACTAGTTAAATAGTTAACAATAATTTAACATCTTATTCACATCAAAAATAGTAAATAATTTGAATTTAACATAAAAATCTTGTAAATTTTTTTTGACAAAGTAATCATCTTATTTTTATTGATCAAAATTCACTGAACTATTTGATATTTAAGCATAACCTAAAAAAAATATGTCAAATCATACATTTTTTTAATCATTCTACTTAAAATATCAAATATTTCAATAATCAAACAATTAATAATAATTTTACACTTCATCCACATTAAAATATAGTAAATAACTTCGTGACCTCTTGTCTGGATGCTTTAACCAATCAAACTAAGCCCCCACCTCATAAAATGTTTGAAATTTAAAAATAAACATTTTAATTAAAAAAAACAAAAAACAAAAATAGAATTATAACTTTATATTCATACAATCTTTTCTCCACAAAATGGACTGCAAGTGCAAGTATAACCAAAAAAAAAAAAATTACAAGCTGCTGACTAGTTTATTTCCATGATTGTCAAGAAGCCACAATGAAGATGATTTTTGCTGGTTATAGTATAATATGATTACCCAACAAAATATGAAAATGAAAAGCTTTAATTGAAAGAGAAGTCAGTTTATTATGAGACAGAAGCAAAGCACCATCTCTCCTCCACAACTGTAATAAATGAAGGAGAGGCCATATGAACTTCCTCATTTTCAAGCCATGGAAGGAGAGGGAGAGGGAGAGGGAGAGGGAGAAGGAGCATAAATATAAGGTTGTTTACAGGTATGACAACAGTGCTTGTGCATCATGAATGTCAAATAACAACACAGGCAATTCTTTCTATGATGAGGCTTCACCCCAATTACCTCTGCATCTGCTCAGCAAGTAACAACAAGTTAAGAAAATTTAAATCATTCTTATCCATAATGTATATGCTTAATATTTTGGTAAACAACAGAGTTATACCTGTGAGTTTAGATTCTCCTCCTGCTGTGAATTTGGATTCTGCTTCTGCTGCTTTAATGCAGAGGGAAGAAAGCAAGAGCCAAGTGAAACATATGATCAAGATTCTCCTCATAATTTTCAGAAATTAAAAAAACCCAAGAAACAGTAGAGTAGAATAGAGAAATTGATGTTAATGGTGGTTGCATCTTCATTTGTTGGAGTTTGCAGGTCACAATAAATAGGTTACTGTTCTTTAACTACCTCATCGGTTTCCCTAACTGCTTAGGGAACTCTGTTAGCCAATATGATCATCATCATGTTTTCTTCTCTTTTAATTATTAGATTTTAACTTTTATAATAAGAATTATAATATATATATATATTTTATAATTATTTATACTATCATTTTTTAAGGATTACAGTCGATAAAAAATTTTCACGAAGATAAATTTAGAATTTTTTTTTATTTGGATATTATTTGATTTTGGTTTTTCAGAATTTCACATGATATTTTGGAGGATTTTATTATTAAATGGCAGCTGATTTAACAGCAACTAAAACTTGTTTTCAGACAACTCAAGAATAGAAGATGATAAATTAAAATTTGGTAAAGAATATATATTAGGTTATTAGAATATAGATATACAAAAAATTATGTTATTAAAGACAAATTAAGTTGGGTACTCTACTTCCAAACTAAGTCATACCATGCAATCTAGTATAATCTGTGAAACCTTATTTATAATTCATGTGATCTAAAATGTAATTGAATCTGGGTAGGGGAAAGGTATATAAAGATAATAAAAAATATGTCAAGAAAAGATGTAGGTTAGAAACAGGTTTCATACACATTGTAATGTTTGATATTTGTAGTTTTTTTTATTATTCTACAAATTAATGTGTCAACATGGGAAATGATGTCTTATTTAGAGTGTTACTATTTAAATTGTTTATAGATTATAATATAGCATATTTCTGTAACATCTATTATGTAAGATGTGTAATTTAGATTTTATTGAATGTAAAAACATATAAGAGGGAGTTACAAAGTGAATTAAAAATGTGTGAAAGATATTTTACCAAGTTATGAAACATGAGCATCTTTAAATAATTTGAGAGGTAAACTAGGCTACACCATGTGATATTGTCCAAGGATTGGATCACGCCACATGGTATTGTCCCATGTGGGAAAATACCTAGAACAAGGCTTGGGATATGTGGAGATAAAGAGTGACATGTCATTGAGTGGTTCCATGGGTAATTATTAAAATCAGTGTGCCAAAAGAACCAAGCTATGTGTTAATATTGGACATTTATGAAATCTATGTAAAGTGGCATAAAAAATGGATAAAGGTGTATGGTGTACACTTTTATTTGTTATATTCCCCCCTGCTTTGGTTTACATTTATATGTATGTGATCAAACATACCAAAATAAATTAAAGAAATAAACAATCATGCAATGGATACAATTTTTCTATAGATAAGAATTTAAGCATTCTAGATCTATCATGTACCAACATTGTTCCAAATATCTAGAACACATCCTCTAGACCTATCATGCAATCAATGAAAAACACTCACCTTTGAAGGGATGTGAATAGATTGAGAATGGAATTAGTAATAATATATCCCTTCCAATTATACATGCTAGAAGGAGTGAACATAAATTAAGGAGGAAAGAAAAACAAATATAGAATGAAATATGGAAATGTGACTTCTCTGTTGCTCTTGTTTCAGAGCTTCTCTTGTTGTGTGGGATGCACCTTGAGTTTATTTTTCTGGCTAGGTCATGTTCTTTTAGGACCTAGATGTTCTTGGAGCTAAAGGGTGATTCTCATGCTCTAGTTTGAATTTTGAAGTTGTTGGATGGGGTATGCATAAAGGTATTTTTACTGTCCTAGATGATTATGTTGTCTAAGGGAGCCTTGGTTTCCCTCTCTTTTGAAATGATTTCCTCTTGTGTGGTGGAAAAGGAGCCAATTCATTCGCGGGATATTCTTTTTTTGAAGGCTCTCAAGGATGTTGTGGTTGACCTAGTTTTGTATATTTTGTATTTGGCTAGGTTGCTTTCAATGTTCATTCTAAAGACCCAAATTCTTTTGTTTCCCATGGTTTCTAAGTTTACTCATTATGTGGGAGTGTTTCTATCTTCCTTGCTTTGTAGATGGTGTCTCCTATTGAGGTGGAGACCTCTCCTTTTGAGGTGGAGATGGGTTTTGTAGGTGTGGTGGGTTGCTCTTGGTTCTTCAACAGGTTTTCTCCCTTACAACTCCTATTGAGGTGGAGTTTGGGTTTGTTGGAGAGCCTTGGTTGTTATGGATTGGGTATTCTTGGTGACTTATCCTATAGAGGCAGAGAGGTAGTGTCATTGAGCTTAATTTTTTTTGAGAAATTAGATTTGTGTGGCCTGGTTGATTCAAGCAATGGAGAGACAAGGTGGGTGATATGGTTTAAATGCTTCATTTTGTGGAATGCGATAATTCATAGCTTAGTTTTTGATTAAGGAAAAAATAGGTTTTGAAGGGGCCCTGAAACCCTTTAACAACAAAGAAGAGACATATATAACATGACCAAGTTCAAATCAGAAAACAAAAAGCTGCCAGAAAACAAGACCCATAAAAACCAGCATGGAGGCAACGCCACAGAAAAGCCAGCAAAATCCTAGCAACAACCCAACCACTAGGCCAGATTCTTCAAAAATTTTGCCACCTCCTGCTCTGGTTGGTTCATGTTGAGCATCACTTTCTTTATCTATTGAATGTTAACAGGGACCTTGTCTGTCTTTCTCTTCAGATTCACTCTAGTTCTTTTGCTTGAACCAACAGACTCCTCCTAGCCTTTCTCCTTTTCAACATCCAATTCCACAACAATCTTTTCCTGATAAACATTCTCCAGATTTCCAACCACGATGTTCATTGTATCCGCAGTATTTTTTAATACCTTGTGGCTCATATTCATCACCATTTGGATTGACTCTTTTATATTCTTAAGCTTTTCCTCAATAGAAGAAAGCTTGTCCTCATGATTTTTCTTAAATTTTTGGAGATCCTCCATAGTTTTCATAAGGTAGTCCACCATGTATTTCTTTTCTTCCTCAGTCCATAAGTCAGTATCCCTATCTTTGTCTCTGATTGTGTGGTCAATCAAATCAGGCCCTTCCAGCTTGCTACTCAAAGCCCTTTGTTTCAACTTAATTTTCTTAATCTCAAAAAACACCCATTTCATCATTCTAAAAAATTCCACAGCCCTGTTCCGAGCAATGGTGAGGATGTCATCCAAGAACTCATGTTTAGCTTGGTCATCTGCATTAAGGTCTCTAGGAAAATGAGGCCTATCCTCTCTGTCAGTGGCAGGGTAGCTTGAATTCTCTGACAATGGGACCAACTAAGACTTCTCATGGTCAAAATCACAGGAAGGGTTATTTTCCACTAAATCTTTTCTTTTAACCTTCTCCTGGGGGGAGACAATAGATTTTCCTTTCACCTTATATTTGGCATCTTCAAAACCAGGGGAAGAAACATTGACTCTGCCTTTAGGGGACAAAGAACCAGGTGTAGAGGGGTCACTAGATTTCGTCTTGCCTTTGCTACTGCCCTTCCCCAAATCCTTCAAGGATGGACCAACCTCATCCTCCAAATCTATTTCCCATTTCTCCTTATCCGCGTAACTTGTCCCCAATTCATCCTCAGTAGAAAGAAACAAGTGGCAAGAAGGGGACAATTGGGGCAGGGTCGGCATGGATTTAAAATGCTCAAAAATTAAGACAAGCAAGCCTTCATGAAGAATAGGGTATCTAACAAGGTTCATGTTATGGTCATTAAGGTTGGCATTCAAAGAGGTAAGCAAATGGAAAGGAAAAGAATCCCTCACCTTATGCCAGAAGTGGTTGAGGAACACAAAGTGGTAGCCAAAGACCCTAGTGTATCTTCCATGTAGAGTAATGTATTCCATAATCACCTTTAAAACCTCTTGCCAGAGGATAATTCCTAGTTTAGTTACTATTTCTTTGAGCGATTTTTTTTCTGCTATCAAGTTATATCAGGCTATTTCATTGGTTAAATGGGTAGGATTCAAGTTCCCTGTAAAAAATTGGTTGTAAAGGGTTTAAGGTTCCCTTCAAAACTTGATCTTTGCAGCATGAGTAGTCTAGTTTATCTTTTGGTTGATGATGATGTTGGGTTGTTGATTGTTTATGATTTATTTGCTTGCAGTATTCTATTGACAAATTTTTCGGTCCCTTCAAAACCTGCTTGAAAAGGGTTTTGGGTCCCTTTAAAACCTATTTGCAAAGGGCTTCAAGTCCCTCCAAAACTTGTTTTTCCCATATAATAAAAAAAATTGAGCTTTATTTAAATAAAATAAACTAAGTGAAGATTGAATACCTAGTGATATACATTATACATAAAAAAATTATTGTTGAAAATTATATGAAACAAGCCCTTGATTTTCACCTAATGAGTGCATACAAGAAACAAAATATATGATACCTTGACCCCCAAGTGATGAGATCAACTCAAATAATTGAAATATATCATGAACATAACATAATTTATGAAAAATATAATATAACATGTAATGTGAGGTAAATAATATCTAACTAGCAATACCAACACACTTAAGTGGCAGTGAACCAACCTCAATAGGCTCAAAATGTGTGTCAACTTGTCACTTCATCAAAAGGGAAATAAGAGTTTGAGGATCTTCTTAGGCATTTGAAAAAATACGTAATGATTTAACAAACACAAGATATATGTGCACTATGTTAGAACTAAGAATGAAAAATACAATTCATTTCTACCCTAAATCAATCAGCATGGAAGTTATCAGTTCCTCAAAATGAAAGGAAAAATTACTTCAAACTAGTAGACATAGGACTAATGTTAAAATAAAAAATGTTGAGATTTGAATAATTAAGAATGGGAAATAAAATAAATGAGAAATAATATAGATATTATCCAATTTCTAGTGTCATATTTATGTTGCCTTTTTGACCAATTAATGCTCTATAATAGAAGAATAGAAATTGAGATTTGGTACAAGAACATAATGTAATGTCGTAAAATTGCACCCCTTGTGCAATTTCACTTACATTTTTGCATCCACTTTAGTTTTCACTCCCTTACTATTTGTGTAGGCTCATTTTAACCCCTGCATCAGTTGTTTCCCCTCGTAGGATGCTTAAGACCCCCTTTTCAACAACTACCTTTGTGTGCTAGCTTTGCGTTGAACCTTGTGCTTTTCTCATTCTCATTGTTTTATAGCATGATTTGTCTAGACAATAGCATGTCGCATGGATGTCCACATGCCACACTAGCATCCCACAACATTTTTCCATTCAAATGACTATTTTTTGGGTGCCTTGCCACTTATCACCTCCTTTTGTTAGTGGCAACAACTTGAGATGCCTTGTAACAACTCAAGAACCTTTTTTTCCCTTCTATTCTCTCTTTAAAAGTTTTATTTTCAATCCATTTGGTCTTCTTGGCTTCTCTCTTGAATTCTCTTCTCCTATTTTGGGCATTCTCTTATCTTTATCTCTTTCTCTCTTGCTTTCACAACTCTCTACATCTTGTTACAATGATCTCAAGCTCTCAAGTTCTCACAACAAAACTCTCACGTTCTTACAAAATTCTCTATTAATCTCTTCCTCTCTTCCTCTCTCTCTCTATCTCTTTTTGACTTCCTCAAGCATTGCATGTGATATCTCTCTTATCTTGTAGATCTTTGAGAATCTTGGGATTTATCACATCCCATGTCTATGCATTTATATATCTCATCTATCTATCTATTTTAGTGTCTATTTATTTCTCTATCTATCTATCTATCTGGTTGTCCATGGAGGTGGGAACACTAAAATGAGGGTTTGATTAAGGTAAGATCCTAAACAACCCCAAAAAATTTCCTCAGTCTTATGTGTGCAGGTGTTGAAGATATTCATTTTTTGGAGGCTTCCTTTCATGGTCTATTGTGAGAATTTTCTATCTCTTATTCTCTCACTTTATCATTTATATTTCACTTAGTTTACTTTATTTCAGTTTTGTTATTCTCTATTATTTTCCCACATTTCAAGATTTTTTAGTAAGTCAAAGTAGAAGTATCCACTAAGCTATTTCTAAGATCTTTTCAATTTCTGGTTTGTATCAGACGCCAGTGTGCCTCTAGGATGCCAGCATGCTGCACTGCCATCCATGTGTCCTGCTGCCATCCTTTGGTCAAAAACTCGCTAGTGTATTAAAAAAACCAAGCTATGACCTATTCATTCTGATTTTGAAACTCTTGTTGAAGTAGTTTGAGATAGTTGGGTAGTTCATTCCCTAGTATTCTCTTGGTAAAAAAGAGACTCATGAGTAGCAAATCCCCCTTCTCTACACATAAATAAAGAAATTAAAACATAAATATTTATATTTCTACTATTAAGGAAAAATCCATATTAGGTAGCCTACTTTTGGACTAGGTCATGACATGAACCATATTTTGTCTCTTTTATCCTTCAATGTGATTAATGTGACCTCTTGAAATGATCAAACTAAATTTATGCAAGACATTGAAACTATTGAGCATGTAACACATTTTGTGCTCTTCTCAACAACTTTTTCAACTAGTACACAATATCTATTATTGTTGCAAACCACTATGCATGAAACTAAACCTTATTATAAATTGTGTTCTCCTATGCATTATTAATCCCATTTCTATGTAGGGAACTCGAAAGATTCAATAAGGCTATACATAGACACGAACTAGTAATATAACATTATTATAATTATAAGGGAGCACAACCAACATGAAAGCTAGAGGTGGATGGTTTATAAATATATGAATGTTGCAACTTCTCTCTTCTAATTGTAAATATATTATATTGTATTTGTATCTATATACCTCATATATTAATAAGACCTTCTTGTTGTTGGAAAATATTGTACAAATATTAGAAAGACTAATTAAGATGTGTTTTGCCCTTTTGTGGTTCATAATAATATTCATTCCTTAGCTATGATCTTCATAAAAAATATTGTGACCTATTCATTTTTATTTTAAATTTAAGTAGTATATTTGCTATCTTTTTTGCTTCAATTGTGTTCAATTATTTTTCTATGTATTCTTTCCATAAATGTTCGCAGTCTATAAATCTCCTCCTTCATACAAGTTGGTTTTCCCCCA
This sequence comes from Sequoiadendron giganteum, assembly GCA_007115665.2. Classification (NCBI taxonomy): domain Eukaryota; kingdom Viridiplantae; phylum Streptophyta; class Pinopsida; order Cupressales; family Cupressaceae; genus Sequoiadendron; species Sequoiadendron giganteum. The sequence goes on along the minus strand of CM021104.1, from coordinate 676,026,957 downwards.
TGAAATACCAAGGCTTGACATAGATCATTAGGCATGCCAATGAAATGCATGCATATCAATGGAAGAATTTTTTTTCACTCAATTTATCTTTTGAGTTAATGGACACACATTGCAAGAGTAAACCGATGCATGCAAAGAAACCATCAAACATGTATTTCAACATTGAATGCCTAGTCACTGAGGTTTTCGAAGCATAAAATATAGTTTTTCATTACTCAAATTAGACCTACACCATAATGCATTGATCCGCTTGTGCTTATATGCAACCACACAATTCTTTCAAATATAAGTCAATTTGGATATTTTAGTTTTCAAAAGTAAATTTGATATCATAGTGTGTGGATAGTTGGGTTATATGTAATTGAAAGTGTATTTATTTATAAATTTCTTTCAGGGAAAACTTTAGTGGCGAATCTTTTCCAATTGGTGAATTAATCACACCCAATAGGGTGTCCAAATCGCTCGAATTTTATGAATTATCGATCCAATGCATGTCCATTCGCCAACGATTTATTTTATGAGGCATATTTAAGCAAAAAAAAATCCATAACACACTATGCATTTCAAATGGACCGACTAATATTTTCACCTGGAATCTCATAAGCATGTAGTAAAACACCTACATATTCACAAAGTACTATTGAAACAACATTATATCAAGACCCATTTTGCCAATTAAAATTTACAAATAGTTGCTTGTGAAGACCCATTTTTCCAATTAAAATTTATAAATAGTTATTTATGAGGACCTATTTCACCAATAACATTAAAAAATAATTATATTTGAGGACACATTTCACCTTGAAAATTACAAAATTTTGTTGTATAAGCACGCAGGATTCACCAAATTTTTAATATACCATATAAAAATCCCATAGAATTCACCAAATATGGATTGATATAAATAAAATCAAAGCTATCATTTAAACTTACACATTTTGTTCAGTTCTGAGGTTCTACTTCTTGATTCAGAAGTCAACGAAAGCCGAAAACGTAGACTTAAAGGTGAGTGATCATTTCTTCATAGTGTTATTAGTTATAATAATAAGATTTCTTTATCTCTTTTCCATTCTTGCTTCAGTCTTAAATATGATTTTGAGTAGGGAATGGGATCTATATTCTTTTCCCTTCTTAAACAAGAAGACATATTTGCTAGCTTTTATTCAAAGTGAGAGATCAATATGTTGAGCAACAAGGGTAAGACTCCTAAGGGTAGTGAAGAGACTGGGAAGCTATCAAAATACCCAAAATGTAGAGGTACCATATAGTCTTACTTTGGAATTGGCAAATATTTTGATCCATCAGATAAAGATGGAGCTATATCATCAACTCTTTCACCAAATATTAATGAAGAAGGTGTTCACAATACCTCATTGCCACCAGAAGTTCAAGGTGAGATTGTCATTGAGTTAAATTAAAATGTATCAAATGAGGATGGAAATACTGCATAAGATGTTCCAAGGGATACCCTGGTTAGCCAGAATGAGATAATTGACTTGGATGAGGATGATGTTGGTAGCAAGAAAAGAAAAAGCAAATAAAAAATGGGGCGCGAGTGGGAAATGACAAGGAATTTTCAACTTGGTTGGTTGTCAAACTACCCATTCATTGTACCAGTGGGGAAAGAAAATGATATTGAAATTGCAACAAAGGTCAAATGTATGATTTGTAGTTGGAAATGTGAAAGAGACAAGATGTTGCAAGTAAAGCTTGACACTATAGAAAAGCATATCAATAAATTTTACGAAAAACAAATCATAAACAAAAAGGAACAATCAATCGTACAATGGAAATCAAAGGAAGAATGTCTTCATGTTAAGTATGTCGTAGAATATGAAGAGTATAAGCATAGAATGTCAAATCTTGTTGCATGTCAAGGTACACTTGAGGCTCACTAGCTCATTTGACTACAAAATCTGACGAAAATTTCCGATGAAAGATGTAAAATGAGATGATCGTCAGGTACTTGTGATATTTGATGTGTAATTTTCAATTTTCTAAAATTTATCCCCGACGTTCATCAAAATTTTGACGAACCTGAATTTTTGTCGAACCTAGCTAAATGGAACCATAATTTTGAATTTAATTAACATACTCTAAAACCTAACGAAACCAGGTTTTAGCTCATCAAATTGGAGAAGTGAAAGGTGAATACCAGCGTCGAGGAAGATTTTGGAGGAGTGAAAACAAGGTCAATACCAGCGCCGAGGAAGAGTTTGGAGTTAAAACAAGGTCAATACAAGTGCCAACGAAGAGTTTGGAAGAGTGAAAACAAAGTCAATACTAGTGCCGAGGAAGATTATGGAGGAGTGAAAGCAAGGTCAATACCAGTGCCGAGGACGAGGTTGAGAGCACTCAGGGAAAATCAACGACCAAGGGATAATGAGTACTATAATTTTGGCACCCCCATTCTCTTTAACCTACAATTTGCATGCCTAGCATGGAATTACGCTTACATAACATAAACTCAAACAAATGGAAGTTTATAGGGGAAAAGGATCCAAATTTTATGCTAGGATAAGCTAGATCTAATGAATGGAAATAGAGGCATACAATTCTTCTTTAATACCTCCACCACAAACATATGCAAGGAAAGGTCTCTTCCCTTCTTGGTAGTGATAACCTCCTCCACACACAACCCTTAAAAATTATGAATAGAGGAATATAATCTTTGAAGAACTCAAAGTTGTTTCTCTCCTACCTGATGCAATATTTAGTCATTTTATCCTTACAAACATTTATAGTGATTACTAGAGGCACATAGATCAATTCTTCATAATAGAAGAATTTGATCATACTTTTCCAATAATGGCATTATGAGAAAACCTTAGGTTAAATGAAGAACCTTCATTTGAAGGTGATGTCGTCATGACCTTTGCATGAAGGACCTTCAAATGAAATATTTATAATAAAAGGAACCTTTGCTTGAAGGTTCCTTTAATGCCATCCCATTATAGCTCTTAGAGTTGTTAGAGATATTTTTGTTTGAAAGTAGAGATTGGACCATCAAATAGTGTCACCATGATTCTACCAAGATATCCATAAAATTGATAAACCCTGACTTAACAACCACAAATTCACAAGAAAAATGCCCTTGTCAGCCCTAGGGCATCAATTCAATGCCAAGTTTATTTCTTTAACAGAACCCTAAATGCAATGAACCTCTAGCATACCATGTTTCACACCAATCCACTGAGTTACAGTTCCAAGACAGTGGGTGGATTGGTGGATGTCATTTCTATTTAGCCCTCAAACCCTTACAAAGGCAAAACAGAGCAGTCCCTGTATTTGATTATTTTCTCCCACAAAACATTGATTTAGCACGTAAAAGAAAATGCAAATGAAAGGGAACACATATATTTATCTGCAAAAATGATCTCAGAGCATTTCAAGCTTGTACGGATCCATACAACACAAAAGAACCTTAAAAAAATAGTAAAAAAACATAAAATTACTTCAACAACGTGGTATTTGATATGAAATTTTGGTATCAACTCCTCCAAAAATTGCAAAAATTGCAATGGGATGGGAATACAATATGATAGAATTGGGATAATAAATGCATCATTTGAAGCATCAAACCAATATACAAAGATGAAAGAAAGTGTGAACTCCTCAAACTGAAAAAAATTTCTTCTAACTTTAAGTTTGTTGGGTAGCCAATTCTTTTAAGTTATCAAATCCTATCATCATACATAATCAAAATGTTGTTGTTTCAAATGACTATGAGCACTAACTTTCACTATTTGAAGATGTTGAAACCTTGTCATAGAGAACTAGAACATTGATGTGACCACTCATCCTACCTTAAAACATACCAAAAGTCTCCTAGCAATTAGACATAGGAAGATTTAAGATGAATTAAACATTTTTTATTGCCAAAGCATAAACTTATGATGACTTAACCAGGCCTAGTACACACTCCCTCCTCGTTAACCACCTAGACATATGGAATTTAAATATAAATTTTTTGCTATTTTTAGTCATGTAGGTGTCCAATAAACTACTTGGTGGTGATTTCCTTCAATTTTATTTACTTGAATGAAGAGAAAAATTCCTTTGATTACAATTAGAGAATAAATTTAAGGCCTTGGTTGTGTAACTGGTGGAACATAGTCACATTTAACACTTGTTAAAAAGTTTGGGGGTTAAAATGTTAAGTAGATTTGATTTGTGACGGTAGTAACAATAAATTTCAATCTATCAAGACTTGCTTACCTTATAACTTGCCAAATTCTAGCAATGAAATGATGGATTAATCATAATGTCACCTTAAGATCACATCACCATGAAAGACCTTCATCCAACATCCTTATGAGTGCAGGTACCACCAAATAGGTATTTTTCAGATCTGTCTTCCTCGAGCGAGGGAAATTCAGGAAGAGAAGAGGAAAGTGAGACATGTAGTAGGTCTAAAAGAGGGAGATCAACTAGAGGTCAAAAGATTAGAAGAAAATTTTGTAAACGTATAGAATTTTTTCTTGCTAAAGGGGGATCATGTTCTTATGATGATGAGAGAATAAGTGACATCGAGGTGCCCTTGAGGTACAAACATCTACGAAAACAATGGGTACCCAAGGAACTTCCTCCAATAAACACTATTTTTTGTTTCAACGAGAGGATATATCGCATAGCACCATCGTCATTACATGGTTTGGGCCTATTTTGCATGGACGACATAAAGGTGTGTTACAAAAAAGTTATTGAATTGATGGAGTATGTCAAACTCGGTTAGAGTTACAAATATTGGATGCAGCTGGTTTGGTATACACGAAATATGTGTAGGTATGCACTATCAGCAAATTATATACAGCTAAAATATAAGGATCAAAATAAAGGAGTGGCTAGGTACATTGACGGAAGGCCAAAAACATCAAGGAATATTGCAAGGTTTATAGATAGTACATGACTTGGGTCAACAAATAAGCAACCCAATTACATATTTGAGGCACGCGAGGGAAACCGTGTATTCGTATGTGCAATAAAATCAATAACTGTAGGGGAAGATTTGCTAATCGATTACAATTCGAATCGCTTAGATACAAACACAGTTACTATGGGGGTAGTATGTACTATATACCATTTTACCCAACTTCTAATTAATGACTCCAATATACCATTTTATTATTATGTTTTTTTCGTAAGTCTATTGGTTTCATTTCGGTAATGTTTTTTATATTTAATTTTTGTCACAGCGGGACATTGATCATACGAGGAAGGCTCCGGACTAGAGCACAGATCGCAATGCATCTTTAGGCGTTTCTACCTAGTAGGTTTACCTCATTGTAATTGTATAAATTAGATACGAGCAAAATATTTTATTATTATGTTTTTTTCATGAGTTTATTGGGTTAATTTTGATAATGTTTTTAATATTCTTGTTGTAGTCGGCTGATTAGGGAAAGGCACCAACAGTAGAGGAGAGCATCCATATGGAGGTGCAGTCACTATTATGTGATGATAACAACGCATTTTCCGCAAACCCTGTGGATATGATGAGGAAGGCCCAAAAAAAATGTAATGAAGAATCCCTTAAGTTGGTATTCATAGCACCTCAAACAGATGAGATAAGAGAAAGGGTTAAAATATTGACTAAGAGAGCACAAAACTTGCAAGTAAGTTGTCATGATATCTTTAATTATAACATAAGTTCATTCATGGTTTTATATTTTGTACTCTTTTATGTCATGAACTAAAATGTGTTGTTTTTACAGGATTATTTGCGTCCTCATGATACTAATGGCCATGATCAAGGTACTGCAAGTGTTGCCTGGGGAGTAGGGGTTGGTACAAGTGTTAATCCTGATCTTCTTGCGCATGCATCGCATCACCTAACCCCATCATCTGTGCCTATATTATCGACTGAAATGTCAACAACACATACCATGTAGGCATCCGGTAGTACACTCTCTGGCAACAAACACATGCAAGAACATGTGTCAAGACATGTACCTGGGGATGCAAAGGCCACTAGTACTAGTGATGTTTTAACAACATTTTTTGGATCTTCCTGTATTACTAGTACGTGAACATTGTCGATCACATTTGTGGTGACTGAGGATTTCGTTCCCATAAAGATAGAGAAGGTCCCAGGTACTTTAAAATATTTTAATTATTATTTATATAATCTAATTGAAATTTACGTATTGATCACTCTTTTTAGACTAATGATCCCATGATCATTTTGTAGGAAATGATGTTTTTTATAAACATCTAAGTGATATTATATTTGAGCTCTTCGGGCCCACCATATGTACACGGTGGAGTGCCCAAAACCAAGATTTAAAAGATGAGTTCATTAACCATTTAGTTGTGTTGTTCGGTGATAAAACATTCAACCAAACCAAGGTCCTTAAGCAAGTTGGTACCTATCTAAAGTATGTGAAGGACCAATATAGGTCACATTTAGAGAAGAATAAAAAGTACGAGCATCCCCCCATGATTCTAGAGAGGGAGTGGAAGGACCTGGTGTTGGATGGAAAGGAAAAGGCTGAAAATTAAAAAAAGAAAATACACCACCGAGCCAAGGAAGGTATGTGATACTATCAACAATGTAAGTACATACTTATTACTCTTTCTTTTTACATAATCTAACGTATTTCAAAATTTTCATAGGCTGCCCTACACATCGAAGGCAACAAAGGCAAGACTAGAAAAACACGGGCAACACAAACTTGGCTCTGGTGGTTATATGAAATTAGCCACACGAATTGTAAGTATCAATAAATGAAATATTGCATCCAAATAATAAATTGCAAACACTTTTGGTTTTATCACACCATAGAAGCAAAATTCATGATCTTATGCAAAAATGCAGGGCTCTGAATTCAACAGAGTCCCCACAGAAGAGGACCTGAAGATTGCCTTCCAACAAGGCTATGGAGCCCTGGCTAAATGCTTAAGAGTCTCGATTGGGAAAACACAATCTTCCACTGCATCCAACACACAGGTAAATAAACTCAATAAATTTTATTTAAAATTGAATACTTGTGCAATCTATTCAATATTAATTTCCACCATAAAGTAATTATGTGCCTATTTGTTTTAAACAGACAAGCAATGATAATATTGCACATGACATTGGAATGCAGCCTAGTGAGGGTGGTGCACAACTTGCAGATGAAGTTCATGGTGTGCATCCTGATACTAGATGTATTCATGTGCTATACAAAATGTAGTATGGATTAATACAATTAAACATATTTAATTGCATTTGGTGTATTAATTAATGTAACTTTTCATGTTTCAAATTTAGAGCATGTAGAGTGTGATCAACATGTTGAGCATGATTAGGCTAGAAAAGATCAGGAACAAGATGTGGCCCCATCAGGTAAAGAGGACCACTCTAATGTTCTTTTAAATATATTTAATTGCCATTGGTGTATTAATTAATGTAACCTTTCATGTTTCAACTCCAGATTAGGATTTAGAGGATATTCAACATGTTGAGCATGAGGCTATAAGACAAGATCAGGAACATGATGTGGCCCCATCAGGTAAAGAGCACACTAATGTTCTTTTAATTAATGAAATACTTGTAACAATAATAATAAAATATATCAATTTAACATTTCTTTGTTATTCAAGAAGACCCCCCCTTGCAGTGGTGTCCACGTCGTGAGTACACGACTAGGCATATATTAAGATCATGAGCAGAGCTCAGAATAGTTGAAGGGGGGACAAATGATTTAGAAAACGATACTCCACTTCAACTTTTTTTAGCTACAAAAAAGAAAGAAAAAAAATGTGATTGTAATCATATTATGACAACCATATTTTTGATAATATGTAAAAACTGAAAGAATGAATGTTATATGTTAATGAATGAATGTGAATATGTTAATGAATGAATGTTATATGTTATTAATGGATGAATGAATGAATGTGAATATGTTAATGAATGAATGTTATATGTTATTAATGGAGGATGAATGAATGAATGTTATATGTTATTAATGGATGAATGAATGATTAAAGTTATATGATCAGGTATGGGGAATTGAGAGTGATGTGAGGGGGGGGGGAGGGAAGGTCCAAATGAGATTCCACCTTCACGTGTTTGGACCTGTTAAGTAGAGAATATTAAACTATTCTCAAAACAAAGAGAAGCTCAATAAGGTAATGCACTTTTCAATATAAGAAATGCATCGTTTGAAGCATCAAATCAATATGAAAAGATGAAAGAAAGTGATGAATTTTCACTATGAACATTGTGTTGTGTGTGGATTTGGTTTCAAATCTTTGTTTCTTTTGTTTTTAGTGGTGACATAACTCTAAAATTTGACTTTTGTGCATAACAGGTTAGTGGAAAATTTGACAGCTTTGAAGGGTTTAGAGGCTCGATTGAGATAGATACACGGATATTTGGATCTTTTTGTTGAAGGGAGGATTCCACTTAACTATGAAATTTTGTACCATCTGCAAGTATGCAAAAATTTCTCTACTTACATTCATTCAACTTACTGTAATATAATATCTGATAAAAATCTCCTTTTTCATTATACTTAGATGGATTTTCATGCTATGTTCCAAAGAACATGTTTTAGAATAGGCAAGAAGGATGCTAACAAGGTTTAAGGAATTTGGCTTTACACTTACCAATTGCATAGTTTACTTCATTCATCCAACAAATTGCCAATGCATTTCGCAATTGTTGGAATCATATCCTATAATTACAGAACTAGTAAAATTAAAATATGTAAGTTTCAAATATGGCATTACATATCTTTCTATGAATTTTTGAAAGAAAATATCAATATGGAGAAGTAATAAAAAAATAATCTGCATAATTTCTAAGATATCAGGGAATTTTTTTGCAGAGTTATCTTGAATATATTTAAGACAAAATTAACTTATAGAGATTGAAGCAGAATATCGATAGTCTAAAATCACCAATCAACACATCTTAGTAGTATCTCAATTCAAAAGAACTAGGTCCACTATCCATTAGCCATTAAAATAAATAAAATCAATTCATAAAATTATTATGTTCTAATAGGGTTGATTGGTTGCTTGTTTCTTTTTTATTGTCAGGAAGTCATCAATATACACTTGGTTTTCCTGCCTTCTCTTGCCTCGTGGCCAGAGATTTTCTGCATAAGGCATCAAAGTAACCTTCAAGATTGATAATGGCAATGAGTACAAGGTCAGTATAACTTAATGTTAATTGGGTATGATTTTATTTTTTGAAGACCAATTTAGATTCATTTTCTGCTCACACTACTTTTATTTACATTTATGTTTTGCTAATATCCATTTTCCTTTACATTCATATTATTCTATACATATTGTGTTTACAATAATTTTTTCCTTAATTTAATCTAGGGGAGAGGACCCAATACCTGAGCATGTTTCAATAGTTGTGATAGTAGTGGTTTATATAGTGCCCAACCCTAAATATTTGATAATTCTTACTGATCCAAATAAAGCTCAATAGAAAGGGATAAAATTGAATAGAAATGGTTGTTCATCAATAATTATCAACCATTTGGAGCATGAGATAATCACAACAATACTTCAAAGTAAAAGATATTCATTAATTTTCAATTTGTAGTAAGCTCTGGGTGAACACAAACAAATACTGAACCACTAAGAACATATGCAACTTAGATCAGTGCCTTATTTCCATTAGAGGAGTAAAATTCACAAATACCTAAGGGTTTACAATAGATTCAACCCATAGCATATAAGATCTTTGATAATATCGCCTTACAATATCACCAATATGTAACCTGTGCCATTACTGCTCACTCACGCACCTCACCAACAACTCCAATCGCATTTGATGTAGGTTTGAATCTTAACCATTGATCTTAATCTAGGTTGGATCATCTAATGGTTGTGCTTCAGTCAATCTGACATTGACTTCCATCGTAGCAAATGGCCCATAATTCCTCAAATCAAAACATTCCATCTCAGGAACCCTTACAACTCACATTTTTGGCCCCACCATCTCATGCGTCGTCAAATAAATCCACGTGTCAAAATTCCCTTGATATCGCAATTGTTAACCATCTTGCAACCCTTGATCACGTGATAGTGGGCAACCATAGATCTTGATCTTCAACAAACTTGCTCGTTCGAATGGTTGACAACTTTGACTTTAAATGTCGAGCACATTTTTTGTTTAGATTAAAATATCTCTGTTGATTTTAAGCATGTGCATTTTAGATCCGTTTTAGTATCTCACCATTTAATATATTACGGTCGGATTAATATATTAAAACATTCATAATTTTCCTTCATCCTCTCCGAATGTGACAAATGGCGCCTTCCTGTGATATTGCAATAGAGTATTGAACGATCGTGATATCACAGGAAGGCGCCATCTATCACATTCAGAGAGGCTGAAGGAACATTATGAATGTTTTAATATATTAAGATGACCTTAATATATTAACCGAAAAGCTACTAAAGCGGATCTAAAATGCACATGCTTAAAATCGACAGAGATATTTTAATCTAAACAGAAAAGGTGCTCAACATTTAAAGTCAAATTTGTCAACCGTCCACACGAGCAAGTTTGTTGAAGATCAAGATCTACAGTTGCCCGCTATCATGTGATCAAGAGTTGCAAGATGGTTAATGATCATGATATCAAGGGAATGAACTGACATGTGGATGGTTTTTTTTTTTTTAAATTGCATTGTTTCGTCGAACTTTCGACGAACCTCCAAAAACGTCCAACGAATTTGTAATATGTTCGATGAAAATTTCATCATAATGACTTGCCTATTTTGTCGCAAGTTTGAAAAAATTTTGTTGTTGATCCGATGCTTTGGAAAAGGCATGCCACTTGTGTTCTATCTATAGTTCATCACTAGATCGATAAAATGTCTGTTGATATTCTGACGAACACCAGGGCCCTTTTCTGTGGTGGCAACCGATGAAGCTGTGTTGTGATTTCGATGTTTAAAAGCTATTCGGGAAAGTGACAAAATATATTTTAGTGGTTTGTCAGTATGCCGATAATATATTGTCGATATTCCAACAAACGTTCATTGAAAATTGGAGTCAAATGCAATACTATCAATTTGGAAAAGCAATGGAAGTAGCAAATTTGTCAAAAATTGTTCAGATGAGTGTTGTTTGTCATATTTTGTCTAGAGGGTGTCCTATGAACAACTACCTAGAATATTCTAGTTTATTATCTTATTTGGGTTTTCCTCACTTTTCCTTCTCACATTGGTCAGTAAACGTTGGATGGGAATGGGAAAACTTACTCGCTACAATGGAAAAGGAAGATTTAAAGGAGAAAGTAAAATAGTCAAATTTCATTGCATTATCTTTAGATGAAATTACTGCGTTAGACAATATTTCTTGGTTCTGTATGCATTTGTATATTGTAGAACAACATGTTCGCCAAGATCATCTTCTTTGTGTTCATAAAATGAAGGACAATTCAACATCGCAAAATCTATTTGAACTAGTCAAGAAATCTTTAAAAGAGATTGCAGGTATGGATGAGTTGACAATTGCCAAAAATTTGGTGTGTGTAGGAGTCGATGGAGTTGCAGTGATGCAAGGTCAAAGGAGTGGTGTTTGTACAAAGTTACAAACTACTTGTGCACCATACATGCTTGGAATTCACTACATGGCCCACATAATGAATTTAGCATTCAAAATTGTAATCTCAAGTTTCCTATAGTATCAAAAGTTGAAAATATAGTCCATGAGATGCACGCATACTTCTACCAATGTCCCAAATGTTTCGTAAAATTTCAAAGTTTTGTTGAGGGAATAACACTAGGAAACAAGCTTCTCAAGGATGTCGATACCAGATGGATCTCCCTGCATGGACCGACACAACGAGTTCTTTCAGAATATCAATCCTTGATTGGAGTGATGTTAAAGCATCACAACACAGTAGAAAAAGCTGCTAACCTCTTACATAGGTTAAGCAGTATAGAGACACTCTTGAATTTAGCTATTCTTCTCCCCATGCTGGATGTGATGAAGAATCTTGTGAAGAAAGCCCAATAAAAAACTACGTATATTTAAGAATATGTTGATCTATGTAAATATACATGCTTGGCCCTCAATCATCTATATCTAGATCTAACACAAGAAGGCCAAAATTATTTCATGTGGCAGAAAATTATTGATTTGAATAATCCTGATATTTATTTACAGTTTAATGCAAGTGGGCACTTATGTATTTGTGTACATGGATATGAGATACCAATGTATAATTGTAAGATAGCCAGGTGCTCTAGCAAAGAAGTAGTTGTTAATGAGGAAGATTTTAATGGCATTGTTAAATATGTTAGTGATAATTTGAAGGAAATTGAAAAATATATTTCCTCATATATTCATGAAAGATTCCCTCGACATGAAATACTTGAAGCCATGGGTATTGTGTATCCTCAATTTTGGGTAAACCAAGATAACCCAAAATATTTTCATGATAAAGAGAAAAAACTTGATCAAACAATTTTTGAAAAGTGTAACATATAATGAGCAGACAATAGAAGGAATTTTAAATGAAGCTAAGCTTAGATAACAATGTAGGAGTTTTGCAATAGCTATGAAGGAACAATATAAATCCATGGGCACAGAGAAGGCCTTTGAACTAGGATCAATAAAAAAGGTTTGGACAAACTTAGGTCAGAGTGAAATATTACATGATTCGATATCAAAATATTTCAAACTTGTTGATTTATGTCAAACAATGATATTGGTGTCGATGGAGGATGAGAGAGTTTTCAATACATTGGCATTTTTGAAATCAAAGTTAAGAAACAAACTAGACAAGAATTTGGAAAATTGCTTGAGGATGAAAGGAACTACGTATAATGTCAAAAAAAATCCTTTTGAAAGGGTACTCGCAATTTGGGGGTCCACATGTGAAAGAAGAGGGACCAGGTTGTGCAACACAGGCACTCCAATTCCAAACATTGGTATTGGCGGCATTGGCAATGGCAATGGCAATGGGATTGGGATAGATGATATTGACACAAATCATACAATGAATGTTGAATTTGAGACACAAACCAAAGAAAATGAAGAGCAGACTCAGAATCAAGACGACTATTTTACTTTATCTCAAGATGAACGTCAGTTTGAGGACCTTGACTCCATTTGGGAAATGGAAGAGAATTACCAGCTTTTAGGTATTTATATTACACTTCATGAATCAGTTTCTATTGTTCCAAATTGTAGTTGATGATATTTTATATTGTATTCAATGAAATTGTGAATCATTGCACTTCATTATATTGTATTTTATATTTCACTTCTTGAATCATATTCCAAACTGTAGTTGATGATATTTTATATTGTATTCCATGAAATTATGAAATTTTATATTGTATTCTATGAAATTGTGATATTTTATATTTTATATTTTATATTATATTCCATGGTATTGAATTCGATATGTGATTTTGCATCATTTTTAAATAACAACACGTATCACACTACTTATAAATTCTTATTGCATTTCCATTCACACACTATTTGATAAATAATTGAAAGGAATATTAATCCATTCCTTGAACAGAAGCTAATAGTTCAACATCCATAACTTAGAAGCTCTACCAAACTGATTATAAAAATATTTTTCGATACTCTAGCATTAGAAGCAGTTGACATGAGCATAAACATTGCTATGCTCAAAAAATCAATAGTTGAGAGCCTTACTAAAGATAGAGACATGCATAGAAGTGTTGGTTAATAGCTTTTTCACCCTACTCTATATTCTTACACCCATAGAGGTGACAAATGTAACAACAATTGAATCGGCCATAATAGTATTTCAAACTAATTCTCTGCTTATTTTAAAAGGTGGCAGCTACCTTCTTCAGATATTCAATGGACAATTTTTAGCTAATATCGCTTTTAACCAAAAAGAAAATGAAAGGAAATTCTTTTAACCAGAAAGGTTCGAATGAAATCTACACAAATTAAAAAACAAAATCTTAAACTACCAAATCATCTAAATTATACTGAGAAATTCTTACGCATCCATTACCATAAAATATTTATCCACAGATAAACATTCCATAGTAATGAAACTAACCACATATCTATCATTACAATAATAGATAATCCACTAGAAAACTACTCAATAAAAGCAAAATAAATCCACACACCATAACTTAAAGATTATGCATGCATGAACTTCACCATTGTCTTTATATATTGAAATAATAGAAAAGTAGTAAAAATAGAAGAAGAAAAAAAATTGTTCTAATGAGTAAAACAAAGTTTTCCCAAAAGATCCCCTAGCCAAGCATCGACCCCCATATTTAAAGCTTACAAATTGTCTTGATAACGGTTTCTTGAAGACAACCGTTTTAGAAATTAAAATAAAATTCTTTAAAGTATCAAGAAAGCCAAATTAAAGAAAATAACATAAAAACTAAAAACTAATCAATGGTCCCAACTCCGACTCCTTCCCTTTCAATTATTTCCACCTCCTGTTGCTCCAATAATGCCTCTTGTGCCTTTACTCTTTGTCTGTATTCTTGATACTTGGTGAAAATTGCAGTGATGTTTTTGCTTCCTAGAGTCATGGTGATTTGCAACCTTGTCCTCCATTTTGAAAGTGCACGGTCTGATTCAGCTAGTGTTTCATAGATGTTGTCACTTTCCTCCTTAAATGAACTCATATAGGTCTGTAAGTTACTCATTTTTTTGAATGAGTTTCCAGTGGTTGTCTCAAGATCACCTACTTCTTTATGACACACCTCTTTAAATTCCCTTGTTATGTCTACAACATCTAGTACCTTTTCATCGAACTCATTTGTGAGGTCCACTTCAAGAGCATGTTGAATTTCTCCTTGATCTTCACCAATATTTCAAAGTATTTTTCTAACACTTTATTGATTTCCTTGATATAATCTTCATATTATGAAAATTTCTAATCCAAGCAATCAAACCAACTAGGATCAATTTCTCTAGGGTCATCCACCAGTTTTTCTTTTATTAACAAATTGTGCTCCATGGAGAGTAATTCTGCAATTTCCCTTGAAAGAAAAAATGTGCTACCATGTTCTCTCCTGATCTATTGGAGCTCAGCTACCAGATCCTTTCTTTTATCAAACACATTAATATAGAATTGTATAAATTTACTAATGTAGAAAAGGCCATCCTGATAAAGCCCTTCTATCCATTCGCTGGCAGCTTTAGCATAACCTAATTTTTCTTGACTTGTTGCACAATGTCAAAATCAATACCTTGAAAACTTGAGCTTGAGGCTTCCTCAGCGGTTGGAGTCACAAACGATGAAATAAAATTTATTAAAGAAAGAATATGATATTGCAACTGAAGGTTCTCCTTTTTTTGTTCGTTTGCTCTTTTGATCAATGCATTATCAAAGTAATCAACATGATATACATCACCTTCTAAAGTAGATGTCCCCATATCAACATAATTAACCTTGTAGTCGGCTTCCGTTATCTTATTTTTATTTAAGTTTTTTTTTGGATCAACAATCTCCAACAGTTGATGCACAGAAGTAGAATCGGTGACAATTTGTGACATCCTCTTAGCCTTTTTAGGCATTTGGTGACCCTGCAACAACATGGCAACTGTATCTACTTCAATTGTCATTGAGGGAATATTATTTCTTTTCTTCTCGACTGCTTTCTTTAACCATATTGAAGAAGATGCCACTAATCTAGTATCTCTACTTTCAACACTTACATTTTTTTATTTATTTTTAGTTGATTGAATAGAAACAGAAGTATCTCATACTGGAGAAGGGGGAACTTCAAAGAATGTGGGAAAATAATTATCATCAATTATTTGTTGAAAAATACCCTCAGAGTCTGTAGGCACTAGCTTTTCTTGACTAGCCTTTTTCTTAGGTACCGAGGGTACACTTCATGTTCACAAATTGATTTTATCTTGGCCCCAGTGTCTTTTGGCTTCTCGCCATCTCCTCCTAACTATGAGCTAGTGCTAGATGACCTAATTGACTTCTTTCCAGCTGATATATTTATTCCATAGGCCTGTACAATCCCTTGCTTTTTTCTCTATGAAACTCTTTGCTCATGGGGAGAACCCGCACTTTGGCACCATTTTTCGTTCAACCAGTTTGAATTTCTTCTCAAAATAGGTGCAGAAAGGGTCATTAAGTTTGAAACTTCATCCTTTGACCAATTAATTCTATACAAGGGCTTAGCAAAAGGGACCTGATATTTGAGATCAATGATCACTGAGTCTTCTTGTGTATCTTTTGGAATATTGAAAGAAATACCAAAAGCTTGTATTTTCCTTACGGTCAATCTCATGAAATTTATTCTACGCACCTCATCTTCATCAGTACAGTCTTCCCAAAAATATTCAATATCAAGGTGATGTTCATAGCTGTTAGCTCGATATAATTTTTTCTTAACATAAACCTTGCTATCAAAATTAGTTCTCATGGGCAAACACTGAAAATCAAATTCATTCAGGCTTTCTGCACACCCCTAGTAACATTATTACTTTTGCAAGAAAATGAAGGCATGGACTGATGGAAAATAATACCCTTCTTTCCCATGTTTGAATATTTAACATTTACAATAGCTATTTGTCAGCAAACTTCAAGAAAAACCAGGGAATCACTTGGGTAACGAGGCAATTTCAATGGAGCCTTCTCAAAACCTCCAATTCTAAGATAAGTGAATCTGTTAAATTGAATGTAGAAACTTTCAAACCTCAATACCAGAGTAGCCACTTCAGGTGAAACCCTAAGCTCAGTTTTTCCATCAATTCTTCTCACAATTTCCATTAAAAATTTGTCATTGACGCAACAAAAATTCCTCATTCCAACCTCCTTAGTGAGTTATGGAAAAATTCTATACATAGGCGTGTCTGACATTAGAGACCTTTGTGGTTCCAAGCCTACCCAAACAACCTCTTAATTGGATAGAATGTAAAACACGTATGAGCACATGTGGAAGGCAACAGTTTGCTAGAAATTTATCAATTTCTCATTTAAATGATAACTAATAATCTCAGCCCAGTCAATGAATTTATTTTCACTACAAATCAGCAAAAAAAAATGACACTTCCAAAATTCAAAAGAGTCTGAATATGTATTACCAACCACATGATGTAGCAAGGTGATAGCATCTGAAATTTCATCCTTTAAATGAAACCTTTCAAGCTTTGAGGGCAACTAAGACTTACCCTTTTTCTTGTACTTCAGCCAGTTCTTCGCACTGGAATTTTTGCACCATTCCTCATTCATTCTGAAAAACTCATCACCAATAGCTACATAAATTTCCTCTACAGTTTCCCTCTTTGGAATGCTTAATGCACGAGAAATGACTTGAGGAGTAATTCTTACAATGATTGACCCGTCCACAACTCTAATTTCCTGAGTCTCTGGAATGTAGCCCTTTGCACAAACAATCACCAGGTCAATGCTTTGTACAACCTCAAGAAAACCTCTCGTGTGTGCCAAACCGCTCTGAAAGACTTTTCCTTCCAATGGTGTTCTCTTCCTTTGCTCCAAGCGCACCAAAAAATCCTCCAAATTGAGGTGCCCAATTTCATTGTCCCTCACGCTAGACTATTGATTTTGAATTCCAATCTACATGAGCGCAAATTCATGGAGATAGAATGTTTGCACTTGAGAAGTACTGGCATTGGAAAAGAATGAGAATGCAGGATAAATGACTTAGTAAAAAATTTCCACCCACTTATGCCATTATTTTGATAGGACATACATTAAATGTGGCATTGAATTTCATTCCTTGAAAAGATAGCCTTTAAACCTGAATGCTTTTTGAAATTCTTGAAAAGACAACTCAAGGTTAGTCGGTACATAGAATTCAATAAGATGACAACACCTTTGAAAGCCAAGATAAGTCCATAATGTCATTTGGTCGCATAAACTTGGAACCTTAGAACCAAAGACTTCAAAAGTTTCAAAGTTTTGGAAACCTTTGACTCACTGACTACAAAGATGACTAACAAAGACTTGCAACTCAACAAAGTGAACCAAGTCGAGGAATCAAGAAGTTATGAAAATTTAGAACTTTGTGACAAGGTTATAAAACTTGGAGGACTAGCGACTAAGGTTGGGAAAAGCACAAAAACCGCGACTTTGAGCATTCGCCAAGAGAAATAAACAGCAAGGCATTGAAAATCAATACGGTAAAAGACCGGAAAGACCAAAGGAGGGGAAGTTTAAAATTGCTAATACTAGTTTAAAAGCTACAGATAACAAGAAGTAAGTATAATTATATTATTGATGAATATAATAAGAGTCAACAAAAGGTTGTTGAACTTGAAACAAAGCTAGCATTATGGAAACAAGTAGAAATATTAAGGTCTCAAGGACCAACTAGTTCAAGTCATGTTGTAACTAGGGAGTGGATGATTGCTCATGAGAATATCTTTTGGTTTGTTGTAACCATTTCTTAAGGAAATGACTGGTATAATTTGTCAAATGAAAATGTGACATGTGTACATCTCAGCCTGAAGCTTATTTTTCTCCCTTATTTTGAGTCTATCATCTCTCCAACCTTAACATTTTACATGAATTATTAATGAAATTTGATCAATGATCTTTCATTAATCTTCTTTGTCATTATGCATTGATGTATGTTTTAATTTTGGCTCTGGTTTAATGAACCAATTAAAGTACCTTGATCAAAGCATGAATTCATATAAATGTTTAGTGGATCTGATAAGTAGTCATGGAGTTTGAGTATTGATGTGTGAATTGTAATGCAATTTCACTAAGATTATGGATGCCTGGAATTAAAATCACCTTATAGTTCATATTTTAATTATGTTAAAAGTAAAACTTGAACATCTACTCAGTGATTCATCACTCGACTCAAAGTTTAATAACATATTAACAATATTATTAGTATCATATACAACAATGAACATCAACAATCATTTAATGTGTATCTAGAAGTTGAAACCACTACCAGAGTGAATTTGAGTTTTTTTATTGATTTTCACATGAAGGAATACATAGAGGCATTGGCAATGCAAAATCTTACTCAAAGAAAACTCTGCACAGAGTTGAGTTGGAACTTGGAAACTCATATTATCAAAAATTAAATCATTGTATCACTTTTTCTAGCAACTTCCACTATTCAGGTGGTGGAATTGTCATTTGTTTTAACTGATGTTGTTTAACTTGAAGATTTGTTAACAATTCATGATTGAAATTGGAACATGTCTTGGATTCTTCAGTCAATTTTCCATTCAAGGTTAGCAATGGTTTGATGGAGTCCAAATAGTTCTCCACATTTGGGTTCTAAGGAAACTGGTCCCAATCAATCTTCTTTGCACCCTCCATCTTCTTTTTGAAATCATTATTTCTAGTGAATTACTCATTTGTGTGAAAAGCCTCTAGAAAACCAAGCTCTGTGAGGTTCCTTACCTTTTCATCCACCTTCTTCATCTTGTCTGCAGCCAAATGAAAATATTCCTTTGTTTCACACATTCTCAAACACTTTTTAATGATAGATGACAATGTGATTGATGTAGCAAGCCAATTAGTAATCCCTTTTGATTTCAAAACATTGTCACTGGCTTTGTAGACTGTTTGTTGAATTTGATACGTAGATTTCACTAATGCCAGCAAATTTTTTTTGTCCACTAAATATTTTTTGAGCTTCTTATAATGTTGTCTAATAGCATCAATCAATTGAAACATGTCACACAAATGATCAATCATCTACATTATTTCATCCTAGATCTTTTGTTTCATATGCCTCATTGTTTCTCTACAAAATGCAGATAACTTATTTTGGCAAGACTTAATTTCATGTTTTGCTTCCATCAGCTCTGCCTCCAATCTTTCATTTATTTTTCTCTCTTTCTCCAGTTTTTGTTCCCACTATGTCTTTCCATTCGCAATGCTTAGTCTTAATTTTTATGAAGTGGATTTTTCCTCATCATATTTTTTTTCTCTCATCTAGCCTTTCTTCAATTCATTCACTTCTCTCTCGTTTTGTTTATCCTCTTTGCTTGTTGATGTAAAGGCAATTTTTTTAATTCATTTTTCTAGTTCATTGCTCTTGTTATCTATTGATTTCCTCTTTGCTTTCTCATTTTCTAGGTCTTCCTATAAATTTTCTATTTAAGTTTGCAACCTTTTTTTTCTCTTTATCTTGCTTTAGCAATGATGTGTACACCAATTCATTGTTCTTCTTTGATACATTAAATTTGTCAGTATTTTTGAGTCCAAAAAAATCCAATTGAATATTGTTCACCTAGAATTCATATTGAGCCATCTGATTTGTTGGTTTGTTTTGAACTATGGGAACAAGAATTGTGTACTCCATGATTTATTTATTTGTGTCAAATGTGGGTAATACCATGGTTTTTGCAGGCTTTGAACTTACAACATACACACTCTCCATCAGTTGCTTCTTTTATTTTTTATTCAAGTCATTTATTTTTAAACTCTTTAATGTAATCAAAACCTAGGTATGCAAGAACAATAGAATTATTGAATGGAAAAGGAATAGGAGTACTTGCAGTTGCTAATGATGTTACAGCCACACTAACTAGCAGTGGGAGAGCGCCTGAAAATAACTCGTTTGTGGCGGATTCACTGATAGTGTGGTGTGGACCTGTCAAAATCCGTTGCCTCTTTTATATGCCTTGATCACCTGATGTTTGTGTGGTATCTTGTATTGTTGTCCTCTTGTGTGTAATTTTTTGTTGTACCACATGTTGAACACTACTAGTACTACTTCCCATACCATTGCCACTAGTGGTAGTGCTAGTTGCACTAGGCTGTCCACCATGGGCATGTCCTAGTTGTGATTGTATCTGACCATGGGGATTAGGATTTGAAGCTCTAACAAATTGAATTGTTTCAATTATACTTGTATGCCCTTGGTCTAGTTTTTCACCTCCAAACCCAAGGCAAAATTTATCAACTGGTTTTCTATGCTCTACATCTGTTACATCCATCCAAGGGCCTTGTCTTTGGGACCCTAAAGGACCACTTTCATCACCCAATTTTTCAGCTATGGCTACTCCTAAAGTATATGTTTCTTTTGTGGCCTCACTTAAACCAGGTTTGAAATTGGCATGGCTTTGTTCTTTCCTATCATCATTAGATTCATCATCAGATTCTTTATCTTCCTATTCATCAGGACGCTCTATATTCCACAATTTTCTAAACTCAAAATATTCTTTGTTATTTCCATACTCTGTAAGAGCTCTTGGATCACCTAACTCCTTCCTCATAGACCAAAAGGAAACAGTTTTTATCGTGACCAATTTTTATAAGTAACTTCCTTATCTAGATAATCTAGTATTTTTACTCTATTAGATAGTTTATCACTTTTTTCATAAAAAATGTTGTACCTCCTAATTGTCTTTTTATGCAATGCCATAATTTTTGCTAACAATTGTTCAAAAGAAATACCATTCAACAACACTTCTCTCCATTACTATTTTGAACTCATCCCAAGAATCCTTGTTTCTCAAGTTTTCAAGCAAGGGTTTACTTTGATGTTGAATTCTACTTGCAACATTCTTATTGGCCACAATAATTTCTTTAATGGTGTCACATGGATCATACTGCCAGTGACAGACAACATCAAAATTCAAAAAATTTGAAAGATCATGTGCCAACTTAAAAAAATTTCTCTCAAATGTGATCCCTCCACATGAAAAAGGTAAATAAGGAAATAAGGACTTCTTCCCTTGATTGACAAAGTGTATTTCATCAGTACTCTTCATCTGCCTTACATATTCCAATGCAAAAACCCTTTTTGTCACATGTATTGGAAGTTTGTGTGGCTCTACTCCCGATCCATAAAATCTTAGCACAATATATTCTTCCATTAAGTACCAATCAACCAATTGTATTTCTTTTACTAGTTGAATGTAATTTCTACATGACATAGGCAATCTAGGCATTGGAGTATTTGTAATTGCTTGATGTAATGGAGTGAAAAAGTGGTCTATAAAATGACTGTAGTTCCTTTGAGAATCACAAATCCTAATCTCAACGGCCCAATCAAATAATTGATCTATTTGATTTTCCTGAGCATTACTATAGGATTGATTTTGAAGCTTGTTGGTCTAAAACATTCCTCTAAATTTGAGTAGAAAAAAATAGCACAAGTAGGTTGTGAACCTAAATGTCTTGGTGGGACCTCTTTTAATCATTAAAAATTGTTTATGCATGGATTCTTTAATGTGCTCAATATAGTTATATTTGACATGTGGAACACCATAATGGATATTATATACTTATTATCTGAGAATATAGCAACGCTCAATCAACGGATAACCCCCTATGAAATTGGTTCCTTTCCTAGGTCTATGTGTTTCAAGCACGCAAAATGAGGCAGTCTCTGTTAGAGTAAAGTAATTAATTAACTTTACTCTCCTCTTAAGATTTCGCCTTGCACACATATTAGTCATTTAATAATTAATATTAATTATTAAATGCACTCACCTTTAGGGTTAGGTTTTCCTTTTAGGTTTTGATCTCCTTTTATAAGGATCGATCTCTTGTATTTCATTAATGCTTTATTTCATTTTTTTGGAATACATCTTGCATATTGTGAGAGCCAAACCCTTGTCTTGATCTGTCTCTTTCTCTGTGACAAGTCTTTGCATGCAGGTATTAATCGGGGTCTATGGATTTGCATTTCTCAAATCCTACATGGTATCAGAGCCAGATCTGCTGCAGCTTGTTCAGTTTTTGAAAGGATTAGATATCTAGGTTTGGTTGCATCAGATCTGTGTTTGTTTTCTAGTTTTTATTTGGAATAGGGGGTTTATTTTTTTGGTGCACTTTGAGCTCAAACGGACCTCACCGTTGAGCTCGCAGCATCCAAAAACCCCTATTTTGATATAAAATTCATCAAATTTGGTTTCACGGTGTTAGATCTACGAGGGTTTGATGTTTTTTTGAGGGTTCCTGATCCAGAGCGTACCTGCAATTTTGGAGCAATTTCAACCCAAACGGACCTCACCATCGCATTCAGAGTGCCCAAAAACCCCTAAATCGACTGTCGAATCGTCGAAATCGAACACAGTGACTCCGGGAGGCAAAATTTTTTCATTTCTGGCTCGTACGGCCTGGTACGGCACGCAATCCGAAAAAAAATATTTAAAAATCACAGAGTTATGGGCGCCGCCGTCAGTTAACCGCTAGCGGTTAAAAACTAGCGGTTAATGCTAGCGGTTAGCCTGACCACCAGGCTTAACCTTCAAACCTTTTTGGAGCAGTTTTGGTATTTTGGTCATAACTTTTGCATACGAACTCGGTTTTTCGAAAACAAAATATTTTCGGAAAGCTGGTTCCGAGCCCGTTCTGATGGTGTATGAATTTCTTCAAAAATATTCAGTTTGAATGCAGTTTTTCGCAGTCAAAGTCAGATGATATTTTTGCACTCCGAGGGGCATAACTTGCTCAATTTTGCTCCGTTTTTCGAAAACGAATAGGCGTCAGAAAGGTGGTTCTGTGCTCTTTCCAGATCTGTAGTTTATTTCACCAGAAAATTCTTCAGGTACTCAAAGATTTGTCTCATACCAATTATTGCTTTTTATTGTTTTCTGGCTTTCAGTTTGTACTGGGGATTGGATTTTTGCATTGTGGGGGGGTGTTTTTTTTCTTGCTTTCTGTCATCTACATCAGAAAACCAGAATCTATAAACACCAAAACAAAACAAACAAACCCCTTCTGCATCTTCTGTCTAGTTCTGAAAGACCACTAAATAATAATAATAAAAAAAAACACATTCAGAGCAGTTGAGGCACAGTTCACAGCATGGCCGACAGATCTATTGAGCTTCTCACACCGCATAATTATCACACTTGGAAGGGTCGCATGATGACACTTCTTCAGTCTCGAGGGTTATGGTCCTGTTTGGATGCGGTTCAGCCTCCATTGACTCGCGCCTTTGAGGTTATGCAGCAGAGGAACAATATGGATCAGGCTATGGGATTGATTGCTTTACACATTTCAGACAGTCTCCTGTTTCATCTTGAAGGGTGTCTCACACCTAGGGCCTATTGGACCAAGTTTGAGGGACTTTTTGGCACTATCAACGAGTTTAGAGCATTGCAGATTGAGGCAGAGTTGACTTCACTTGTACCTAATTCTTTTCCCTCCATTGAGGACTTTCTGATGAAATTCAAACAACAAAGATCTCTTCTACAGGGTTGTGGTAAGGTTAAGACTGATACAGAGTGTATTTACCTGATTTTGTCAAAACTTCATGGGAACTTTCAGATATTCTCATCTACCTTCCATTCCACTATGGATGCCTTGGGTGCACGTTTTACCATGCCTTCTTTTGAGGTGTTTTGTGATCGTTTGACATGAGAGCAGGCTAAGATATCACAGTTGGATGCTCTCACAGGATCACCGCACCAAGCATTGGTAGCACAGTCATATCAGGGGAAGCAGAAGCAGAAGCAGAAACAAAAACCACAGACCACAGAGCATTGGAAGGATTCTAGTTCACAGAAGACTTCTGATTCACCTTCTCCTAAGGGGGAATCATCGAAGAAAGATAGACCTAAGTGTGCTTATTGCACTAAGCTAGGACATGATGAGTCCAAGTGTTATGAGAAGAAGATAGATGGATATGCAAAACAGGTTTCAGATTTGACAGCTCTTCTTGAGAAGAACCATATTCATCACTCTTCTTCATCTACTTCAGGCGGGTCTTCTTCTTCACCATCATTCCAGATAGATGGACAGGCCCCACATAAGGGTCATGCATTATGTGCAACCACCAGTTCACATTCATCTAGATGGCTACTGGATTCAGGTGCTTCACACCATATGGCATCTTCTCAGGACATGTTCTCATCTTTCGAGGCTGCGTCCTCACCACACATATTGATGGGTAATAACACTTATATGAGTGTATGTGGGAAAGGTTCTATCGATATTGATGACGGTACATTCAATGATGTACTATGTGTTCCATCTTTGTCCACTAACCTTCTCTCCATCTATCAGATTGCTCACAGTGGGACAGGGAAGACAGTTGAGTTCACACCTGATTCAGTGCACATCAGAGACATTCAGACTGGCAACATTGTTGCAACAGGGACAGTTGATCATTCTTCCCGATTGTATGCATTCACACACTTTGGTCCACCATCTCCCTCTCTTTCTACAAGAGAGCATGCAGTATCTGAGGAGAAGTTCGGTCACTTGAACTTATGTGTTCTTCCATCTGTTCATGAGACTAGTGTTGAGACTTCTACACCTCTTCCTCCTGTTGAGATCACATTTGTTCAGCAGGATACCTCTTCAGTTGTGACTGACATTGTTGCTCCACTCATCGAGCCATCAAGTGCAATTGTTGAGGCCATATCTGAGGATATTCCTTTCCTCACAGATGATAGATTCAACACACCTGTTATCCCTTCTTCATTGGAGATTACATTTCAGGATCATCTTGAGTTGTTTGATTCACCATTCTATTACTCAAACACTCATTCTCCAGTTCAGTTCTTCAATGAGCATCATCCAGGACTTCCATTTTCACCTCACTTCCAGGGATTTCCTCTTCTTCGACCGTTGGATCTGTTTCTTCCTCCGGGGCGACACATTGGTTTGATCATTGGCACAGGGGTTCTCTCATTCTGGGGGGGCTTTGGAGTCTCCACTCTCTCTCATGGGGGGGTATCTGATTGTATATCTGCATATGTTCTTGAGAGAGTCTCTTGAGACATTTCATTTGTACTTTCTTTTTGCATCTCTTTTTGGAGAGGAGTTTTTTCCCACTGGGTTTTCTCCTTTTCTCCGTTTCATAGAGATTTCCTTGTACTTGGGTACCTGATCAGGCCTAGTTGCCGGGACCCAATTTTACTTTCTTGCACTGTAGTTCTTTTGCTTTCTTGCACTAGTCTGTAGCTGCACTCTTGCTTATCTTAAGGGGGGGTGTTAGAGTAAAGTAATTAATTAACTTTACTCTCCTCTTAAGATTTCGCCTTGCACACATATTAGTCATTTAATAATTAATATTAATTATTAAATGCACTCACCTTTAGGGTTAGGTTTTCCTTTTAGGTTTTGATCTCCTTTTATAAGGATCGATCTCTTGTATTTCATTAATGCTTTATTTCATTTTTCTGGAATACATCTTGCATATTGTGAGAGCCAAACCCTTGTCTTGATCTGTCTCTTTCTCTGTGACAAGTCTTTGCATGCAGGTATTAATCGGGGTCTATGGATTTGCATTTCTCAAATCCTACAGTCTCAAATTGCCCTCGATGCATATTCATTGATCTAACCTATTCCACATGAGTGATGTTGACTCTATTTTTTAGACGAAGGTCCTTGTAACTCCTTTCTACCAAGAGTTAGTCATTTTTAGTCTTTGGTGCAAGGGCGCTAAAATCAATGCCATTGCACTTAGTCTTTGGTGCAAAGGCATTGATTTTTAGCACCCTTGCACCTGCTTATTATTCAAACTTTTAAATATTTGGTACAAAGGTGGTGAATTTCACCTCCCTTGCACCTAACCTTATTTTTGGTAATGGGTGCAAAAATGGTGAAATTCACCACCTTTGCACCTTTTTTTCAATTAACTTAAGTCATTAGTGGTGCATTTAATGCGCGGGTTTTATGTTTTTAGCATAGCTTATATTCTTGTTTTATGGATAATTTTTCAACGTTAGCTTCTCATTCCTCTCCTCCCATTGCACTAGACTCTTCCCACTTGCCTTCTTCGAAGTTTGGAGGTCTATTTAGAAGTGCCTACCCATGGATTTCACTTCAAGGTTTTATGCCATCAATTTGTGTGTTCACATTTTTCATTGAGGTATGTCGACACCTTTCACCATTTCTCTTGTTCATTTTTGGTTTTTCTTTCTCTTCTTTCTTAGTATGGAGATTCGTTATTTTTTTCCATCTCGACCCTCACCACATTTTCTCTCTTAGATGTTGCCATTCCTCCTTTGAATATTCTCATCATTCTTACCCTAAGGTTTTCATTGTGAGATCCTCTTTCCTTCATTCAATTTTTTGAAACCTTTGACAAGTCTACATTGATACATTTTGAACTTCCCTTGTCTTGAAAATCAACAACTCCTCTTGGTGTCAAGGCGGTGATTTTCACCAACATGACACCAAGATAATAGAAATCCCAAGACATCTAAGTGTCACAATGGTGAAATTCACTGCCATGACACCTAGATCATAATAACCTATTAGTTTCAAGGTGGTGAAAATTACCATCATAACACTAAGTGTTTTATACTTAAGTGTCAAGGCGGTGATTTTCACCGCTGTGACACTTAGATGTCTCTTCCAAAATCTTGGTGCTTGGGCATTGTTTTTCAGTGCCTGTGCACCAAACCTCCAACACACTTTGGTGTCAAGGTGCTGATTTTCAGCGCCCAGACACCAAAATCTGTAATTTTTCTCAAACACCCAAAACTTGCAATTTCTTCGCTCTGGAATTCACATCATCATTCATGCTCCATTTTTCATACCCTATTTCCAACACGCAGTTTCTCCATATCATTTTCTCACCTCACACTTCCCCATGTTGCATATTTTTCCTAACACTAGTGGATCCATCGTTCTTGCAGTTACCTTCAAAGTTCATCAATTGGTCTTCAAAGGAAATAAAACATCACTCTTGGCCTCCCTAGATGGTAGCTGAAACACCTCCATCATCTCCTAGAGAAAAAGGAAAGATGAAGTACAAATACCAAGTCATTTTCCCGCCAACTGTGGTGATATCTTAAGTAGATGAAATCAAAGATACTGAGATTGCTCATCAAGATCTGGAGGATTTTGTAAAAAGGATTCAAAAAAGGCCATGGGATGAAAATCTAAAGGCAATTTTCCATAGTAATCTCCACCGGGTATCTACTTTCCCAACTTCTACTCACCATACAAACTTTTTCCTTCAAGTAGCAGCCCACTATATTCGAGAAGATAGAACTGTAAGAGATTTTGTGAGTCAAGTTATGATGAGGCTTGATGGTGAATTCTTTGATATTATTTTCAAGGTCCCACACATGGAACAATATACACCTATCACAATTCAAAAGGCTCGGGAGATTTTTGACAATGATTCAATTAGGGCTAAAACACTGATCAATACTCAATGGTTGAAAACTCCTAGACATGTCGTATCTAGATGGCCTAAAGGACTTCCTCAGAGTGATTTCAAAGAGGATGTGAGAGACATGATCAATCTCTTAAGTAGAGTAAAAGACCTACCTGAATCTTCTCATTTCTAAGACTGGATGTATGAATACATCCGTATAATCAAAAGAAAGAAAGTACATATTGATTGGGGAGCACAAATCAGCGATGAAATCCATGAGCAACTGATCAATGTGCCCACCACTTTAAAGTTCTACATGACTTCTTATTTGGTGTATGCAACTGCAGTGATGAGGTAGTACCTAGGGTTTTCTACCAAGGGGAACATACACTCTATTCTGGTGTATGACTATTATTACCAATTAAATCTGAGAGAAAGCTTCCATCACTTCAAAATGATTACAAATTCTTTCTTTGCACCTCTTCTTTTCACTTTTGATCCTACTCTAGAAAATAAGAGAATGTCGGATGAGGCTTACAAAGAAGTCAGTAAGGTTTGTTGTGTCTTTCTACAATTCCCAACCTTTACTTACATAAGAGTAGGTTGTTTCACTAGGTGCCCTTACATGCTACCCAGGTATCCCTCAGACATATGGATTCTCATGGAGTTGTGCAGACAATTGATTTCCATACACAAGGAATGAAAGAGGATCCACAAGTCGAGATTCAAATTTCCCTGAACCATTGGAAGGTACACCATCAAAAGTGTACAAAAATCCAAGAATGTTGCAACAAAGATGTAGATAATGACTATCAAAACCTACAGGTATAGGCATGACTTTGACTATGAAGATCTAAAAAGAGACTCAAGAAAGGTCAATGTCATGTCTATCATTTTGAAGATATATGGGCAGAATGCAGAGATGAGGAAGATGTCTGTAGGATGTATTATTGTAGGCTGACAGTCGATCAAATTAGAGCCCTTGGTATAGCTGATTTACCTAAATACTTCACTGATCTTGATGACATCCTAAATTCTGCTTATGATGAAGATGAAATTGCCAAGATGCCTTTACCTCCAGTACAATGGTCAATGAAAGAATGTGTTTACATGAGGGAAAGGCTTGCTTCCATTCTACATAACACAACCTGGAATGGCTACAAAAACATGGTTATGAAATGAAAGACTTCAAAACTAATTCAGAAGTAGAACCTCCCAAGAAAATATCTAGCCCACGATAGGAACTCTGCGCCAAAGATAAGCATGTTACTACTCCCTCTTCATCTCAAAAAGGACCGAGAATCAAATTCACCATAGGAAAGAATACTAAATAGACCGTTGAGGAACAAGAAGCAACAATATCTAAAACACCACATGTAGAAGGTAAGGGTCTTGTTTTCGAAGAATTATCCTTAGAAGAAGAAGGAGGATATACAAAGTTTGAATCTGAAGAATCGTAAGGAGAAGAGTCTGAGGAAACAAATTCTAATGAGAATAATAATCTTATGAAGAATCTCTAGAAGAATTTGAGAAAGATAATGAGGAAGAGCTCTGTCATGATGAGAAAATTTTATCCCCTACTAGAAATGAAACTGGAGATATTCCTTCTACATCTTCACCAGGCCATGCCAACATTCCTCACACTCCTCCAACACCTAATACTCCTGTCCCCCCTATTCCTTCTTCTCCTCCTCCTACAATAGTTATAGGAGTATAACATATATCTTCCCCACCTACAATATCAACTTTGTCAACTTTTTCTATAGTTGTCCAGACACAAATTGTTGATGTCCTATCCAGTTCTCTAGCCTCCATACGTAGTTTGTCATCCCCAACTTTTGAGATTTCTTCTAAAGCTAAATTTAACAAGTTCATGGATGAATATTTGCATAATCAACTTGGTGTGCAAGTTATTGGGCCAATAATTACTAACACTACACCCATAGTCACAATCCCAGTCATTTCTCAAAAGTCGTGGCAACTCAAGAGTTGGCAGTGCCAACAAACACATACACTTCTTCTCTCCCTCCTTGTTTGGTCTCACAAGTATCCAAGTGGAATAAACAGATGATCTCTCCTGATGAGCTAGACCTTGAAGAAATACATCAACCAAAGATCAAGGGGAAGAAAAAATCAAAGGTTATTTTGAGACTTCATGTTGATAAAACTAGTCAAAAGTATGTCAAGGTAGGTTTTCCTCCACAACAAGAAGGTGATGTAAGTATGGAGGATTACATTTCTCAAAGAATACAACTTGGGAAAGTAACCAATGAAAGTGCTAAAGTAGATGCCCAAGTAGTTCTGAATGCTCTAGTAGGAAGGCTCGACAAGATGGAGCAAGCCAAGGATCTATACAAAGAAAAATTTGAGTGTTATGCTATCATCCTAAGGAACATTGCAGTCTCTTCTATTGGAGATACCCAAACTATGACCTTGGTGAATGTTGAAGAACCGGCGGTGCAAAAGGCAGAGAAAATTGCATCCAAAGGTAAAGTGTTATATAATTTCATTGATGAAATTTTAGATCACAGTTCACAAGTCATCACTATAGCAGATGAAGAAACTACACAGAAATCCAAGCATCAACTAGAGCTTAATAAAGAAAAAAGTATACTATCCAAGGAGAAACAATAAATGGAGAAATTCCTCTCATCATGGTTGTAGATGAAAGAGGAAAAGCTCAAAAAATTGGTGAAGGTTGGGGTTATTCCCGACAAAGATAAATATGTGGAGGTGAAAGAATCACTAAAGCATATAATACAAGTAATCAATTCTTTGATTGATGATATTCACCAAGTACAAAAGGATTTTGAAGTACATCATGTTCTTCTGATAAATGGAATGGAGGAGTTACTAGGCGACCTCCTAAATGACAACCATACCTTTCTCCCCCTTAGTGAGATAACACGAGTTTTCAAAGAAGTCATCATTAAGCAAGTGGATGATAAATATTTCTCAAAGAACACCATGCATAACATATGTGATATATGGCTATCACTTGATTGTCTCAAAATACATCTTCAGAGGTGCAAGAAAGTTTGCTCGTCTTCCAGGAAAGGGATCACCAAAATACACACCCTTGTGGATTACATGGTCAGTCCAGATGAAGCATTCCTGCGGGAGACTAAAAAGAAGTATGAAGACTTCCACACCCAGAATAAAGAACAATAAAGTCTTCTTCTTGTCTCCAATGTTCATCAATTTTGATGCTCCCTTTTATGCATCTTGTAAATATTTTACGACATCTTAAAATGTCTTTTTGTAAAGTGTAATTACACCAAAAATATGAGATGTAATTTCACATAGATAGTTTACATTTTGAC
Source organism: Sequoiadendron giganteum (assembly GCA_007115665.2). Lineage (NCBI taxonomy): Eukaryota > Viridiplantae > Streptophyta > Pinopsida > Cupressales > Cupressaceae > Sequoiadendron > Sequoiadendron giganteum. Next base: position 675,995,675 of record CM021104.1, on the reverse strand, counting down.
TTAGTCAATGTTAGGGTTTCCTATTTTTACTCAACTATTTTCCTAAATTAGCTCTTCCCTCTTTTTAATAAATAAGAGGGATCTCTATAGTATTATTTACCTTTTAGTATTTTGCAACAAAGTGCTGCCCTTTTGAAACGAACATTGAAACTTTGTGTTCAATTTTGTGAATCTGAATCTAATCAATAAAGAAGAAATTTGCATGTCAGACTTTTTGTTGGAATCAATTCTCTTTTGATTTGAATGAGATTGGTGGTGATTAGTGAATGATATTTGAAGGCCTTCAAGTAATTTATGTAAACTTTGTGTTGCATTCCTTATTTGGATTTACGTTATGTTTGGATACTTTGGTTGAAAGATCTACAAGACTTTGTGCTTGTAATCATTCATGTTGTTCAAGGAATTGATGCATCTAAGAATACTTTGTGCTTCCAAAGCAATGAACGATACGTCTTTCATAGATCCATCATTGAAAAAGCTACGGAACAACTTTGTGCCTTCGCAAGCTTTCCCTTTTCCTTTATTTATTTATTATCAATCATATCTAGCATTTCTACGCTTTTCTTTGACAAGATAGAAATATCGGCATTACTACTCTTTGTTAAGTTTAAAGTTATCTTGAATTAGAACTTCAAATTGTGAATCATTATAAGACATCTTCTTTGAAAAAAGAGAGAAGCATGAATGTGACACACCCCCCATTTCGTAAGTGTAGTGTACATTGTGTAAATACTTTGTTAGTTTTACTATAGCTTATGTTAGTAGTAAGAAGGGTGCCTCCCCTTTCTGAGAGGATAGATTTTATCTCACATAGTTGTGGCTGAAGTCTAGGTTGTGTAATCTATTGAAAAGTTGATTACATAATTTTCCCCCAACAATACCATTTCAAGGAGGCTTGCACCAATTTCCAAATTTCTATCCAAACTGAGGCAAAATGCTAGCATGAAAATAGTGTCTTGAACCCATGGTCTATAAATATAAAAATCATAAGGAGGCTTATGATCACCTTTCAATTTGTTTCTATCCTGAACTAGTTTATTTATGAAAGCATTTTTTTCCGTTTCTTCCATTGATTCATAATCACTAGCAAACTTTTCTAGGTCAATGTGGACATTTCCAAACTCTTCGGTTGTAAATCCCAACACTTTTCCAAGTTCTTCTGCATTAATGGATAACGATTTTTCTTCGCTATCTTTATTAACAATTTCTCTTTTGTTATCACCATAATTTTGGGCATAAACCATGATAAATTCTAGGCAAGGGAAAACCTTATGTAACATCATGCGCCCTAATCCACTTACCTGAGGTGCATTGGTACTATCAACTTGTATTTTCTTTGCAACCTTATTTTGAGATGAAAATCTAAGTTCTAAGGTACGCCTACCATAGATTTTAGGATCATAAATATCATGGTATTCATTAATGAAACCTGTGGTTTTAAGCAATTTTGCATAATGTATTTTTTTATCCGACATTGCTCTAGTGGTACAAGTGGTAGACATGCTTATACAATGTGAAATTGTGAATTCCCTAATACCTATTAGTCCTTAATTTTTCTTAATTCTTAAGTCTCTCAACCCTAAACCCAAACTTGAAAGTTTGACAAAATAATATTTTAAGAAACGTCAAATGATGAAACGTAGCCATAGGAATTCTTTCACTTACCCGGATTCTGACTCTTGAAAAGATTAATGTTGACAGTCAGAAACTGGAATGGATTTGTTGGAAGTGGAACTATGGAACCCAAAACAAGGTGGTGCATTGCAATGAGCAATCTGAAGACTGAAATCTCCCCATGTGCTGACCCTCTCACATAAAAAAAATCACTTGACACTTAGCAGTAGAAAGTGCTTTTTACTCGAAATTAGAACATTAAAGTGAATGAAACGTATACGTGTTACAAATTCTAAACCGTTGATCTTTGCAAATCTAATGGTTATAGGGTGATTCTGGAGGTTTAATTTTGCAAGCCTATCACTCTGTGTATTTCATTATGGAATGCAACTACAACCATACATTAAATGTTCATCGAACGATTGAAACTTGAGTAATTTATGATATAAACTTAAAACAATAAACATGTGTTTTAAAGTTGTTTTAAACTTTAGTGTTAGGATTGACATCAAGGCCAAGGGGTTGGTAACTTAACATTGCAAAGGACTTAAAAAAATGAATAATGATACCAAGAATTGGGGGAGAAGGTCAACAACAAAATAGAAATCAATAACATTTTGGTAAACCCTAACAAGAGTGACAACTTTTAGTGTTTATAATGTTTTTTGTCAATTTGATAACAACTTTATTTTTTCATTTGTATTGCTTTATGTTTTACTTTTAAATCTGCATGCAATTATTTTATAAATAGATAATACTTAATTTCTTAAAGGAAAAAATTTGATTTGAATAAATTCATAGACACTTAACTCAAAAAATAGCTCTTTACTGTAAGTATAAATGAATAACGAAGAATAACACAACACAATCATTTATTTTATTACAACTAAATTACAATGTCACATTATTACATATATTTTTAAAGATGAGTAGTTGTAGAGTAGGCAAGCTCTTGTTTTGTATAAATAAAATATGTCACTTTACATAGACAATTAATTCCAAGTTGTTTCTCATGACAATGGATTACAAATTGATTCCAATTTCCAAGCTTTTGTTGGTGACAACTTAATATAAATTTATGTAACTATAAAAATAAATGCATGATTCCAAGCTTCTGTTGGTGACAACGTAATACAAATGTGGCTCTGAAAATAAATGCAAGGGATTTTCCTAGCCAACCATGTTGGGGAAAAGGGAGTTGTGAAGATACAAAATGTACTTATCCCCTTTGAGAACGAGAGTCATGCAAAAGATGAGGGGTTGTAAAATTGCTCCCATATTCTACCTGCAGCCTTCATGCACTAGGATAGCACTTATCTCCATCAGAGCTCCTCATCCTAGTTCAAAACCTATCTAAGAATTCAGGTCAACCAAATAAACTTCTTTCCAATTCCACCCATTCTAAACTTGAAGGAAATTGGTATTTTACTCTGTAACTACATAACTAGAGGTAGGAGAATTTACAGTATCCCCAATAATACCACATCATCTTCTTCTTGAATCCTTTTAACCCTACAAAATGAAAACCCTTATGACACTATCCACTATCACTATCCCTATTTATGGGCCACCAGTGTCGCTACCAGCCTGATCCCTATTTAGTTAAGCCTTATAGCTAACATGTACAATTAAAATGTTTAATTTGATTGATGTTTGGCTACATGCAAACTGTACCTCAAGCTAACAAGTTGTCAAAATCACCAGTGCCACTCAAATGATAGTAGATATTAAATCATTACAAATCTTGTTTCAGTAGATCACTGGATTAATGACATCATCATCTACGATTCTACAGTATGTCACGTAGTTTTCAATATAAAGTTATCCAATCAATCACATTTGCTTCAGATGTTCATATGGCATTAATCCAATCAAAAAGATTAGGAATTTTAATTAAATGAAATGTAGTACTTTGATGCATTGAAAAAAGATAATTAAATGACTTTTTTTACCTTAAGTCGCGATAAATTTCGCTCACTTATGATTAGAACTATATATTGATAATTACTATTAGTTTTAAAAGCCAAATTTTTATATTGAACAAAGCAAAAAGGATTTCCAAGAATGGAGCCACGAAAAGTATTTTAATTTAAGTAGCTAAAGACTGAAGTACATAGCCACTACCAGCTTGGCCAAAAAGCCACTAACCATCACAAAATACATATTACAAGAATATTACGTTGTACAATAAAATATAGACATGTGACAAATCACACAATTCGTTACTAATTTTTTTTATAACATTAGTTGAGGCCATCAATCTAGTGTTTGAGTAGAAGGTGAATCAAATTTAACAAAGTAACAACATAGAAGAAAAGCAAATCACCAAAAGCCTTTCTTCAAAACTCCAGACTCTTTAATGATTCATTTTTTGTATCACATAGCAGACCCCATCTCATATTAACCAGGGCAAGAGTCTACATTGTAGAAGCATACAATTCCACTTTCTGGAAGATTCCACTAACAGGCGCTAACCCACTTTCAAAATTATAATGCTCCAATGCCAACTCCAATGAAGAAATAGAGTAAATGAAAGGTTGCAAATAACATATTTCCAAAATCTTCACCAAATCTTTATCGAGCAAAATATCCATGCAGTTGGACAAGAAAGTTGAAGCTACCTCAGAATATAGAGCACAGGGGTTGTTTTGAAGCCATTCCCTTCCCACAATTATAATTATAGCATCCTCAACCTGCACAAAATGAATTGTAAAAACCATACCTAGCTTTCGTTTGCCATATGCATTGTCACTTCTTTTCTCCCAAAAACATTTGGGTAGCATGACATGCCATGAAGATTCCATATCACAGTTAAATTGAGAATAGAGAAGAAAGAAATCAGCGCCAAATATATTATAAATGATATGAAGAACATCAAGTTGGTGAAGTATATATAGAAGTTAGAATGAAGACAATGACATCAAATACTCGGTTCACTTTGACATTTAATTCACCGGTACCACTTGATAATTTGATGCAAAAAAAATGAGCCATGACTTTAAATCATTTAAAAAATATTAAAATTTCAACCATTGATTTTTGGGAATCTAACAGTTCTAGTGTTATTTTGGAGGTTTGAATTCACAAGTCTAGAGCTTCAAACATTTCCTTCCAAAATGCAACTACAACCATCCATTGAAAATTCATTGAACAGTTGTGGTTATATTGATTTGCATTGACATTTGGCTATAGACATATGGAATATCCTTCACACACATTTCTTTCATTACTTTGGTCTGGGGATTCAATTATTTTATATGGTTGATATTGATAATTCATCCTTTTTTGGCCTTTACATCCTTTGTGTAAAACCTTAAGTTTTTAAGCCCTGGTCCTACCTTCTTCCTAGGCAGTGCCTCTTTTAAAATAAAATTTATGCACATGCATATTTCATTGTTTATTTCGATTACTGCGATGAGCGATATGAAGGAAAATGAATGGTGGGTTGTGATCTCGCCATGTGTCTGCATCTAGTGTTATTCCAGAGGTTTCAATTCGCATGTCTAGTGCTTTAGAGATTTACTTTTGGAATGCAACTACAACCGTCCATCGAAAATTCATCGAACAGTCATAGGTTATATTAGTTTGCACTAACATCTGGCTTCAAAAATAATAGATATATCGAAACTTTTCCGCATTCCAGACTCTTTATGAAGGAATTTGAATGTGCGGAAAATTTGTCCCATAATTTGATATTTTCACCAACCACATTGAATTTTTATTGGCATGTCTGTTTATTTCGCCATTGAAATTTTTTATTAGTTTGAGATTATGTTTAATTTGCTAATGAAAATATTTTTTTGGTTTAAAAAAAAGTTTTAATCGCCAACAATTTAATTTTTTTTGTTTTGAAAGTAGGTTTAATTTGCTAATGGAAATAATTTAGTGGTTTGAAAAAAGGTTTTAATTGCAAATGAAAATATTTTATTGGTTTAAAAAAATTGCAATTCGCCAGGATTTTCCACGAACTTCTAGCGATTAAAAAAGATTTTCCAATTGGGATTATTATTTTTTCTCGAAAAACAAAAAAATTCGCCAATAAAATTAATATTTTATCCGGAATTATACAAGATTCACCAAGATTTTACACCTTCATCGAGGGGGTTTCTTAAAATTTTCCTTGAGGTTTCTTAAAATTTTCCTTGATTGCTTCATAAATGAAGAGAAAGTTCATTTTATGATGTTGAAAATGTGAATTTAGTGTCCCACTAGTGGCAGACACTTAAAATAAAATTCAAGAGGGATCATATCTAATTTAGATATGTGAATCTTTTTTTAGTGTTTTAAAAAAAGGAGTATGACACCCTTAGACATATTGAGGACAAGTATATATAGTTGTGATAGTTACAATAACATAAAGGGTAATAAGTTAATTGCTATACTAACAAGTTCCATGACTACTATGTGCACCTACATGAGGACACTTTCAAGCAACATAAGGTACTCAAATACATAAGTGGCTTATCACCTTAAATTCATGTGAAATATAAATTTTGACTTTAGACACATTAAGGAAAGTATTTTAGAATGCATTCAAAATCCAAGCACAAGAACAAAATTTCTTTGTGCCACAATAAATCACTTCTAAAATTTTAATGCAAAATTAAAATTCCCCTACATAGATGTAGTAACATAGCTCCTAATCATTATTATAAAACTTTAAATCTATTTCATCACCTATTTCAAGAAAGAACAAGGGCATGATGAGGCAAGTTGATAAATAGTGTCATCACCATTAATTCTCATAATGATGGTGAATTTCATATAAGATAACATCTTATTGTGCGATGTACATTAGATATAATGTAGTCTTAGAGGATATAAATCAAAAGTCACAATGTCTCAACACAAACATCATGCCAATTAATACTTTAAAAAAATACTTCTTCCATATAAAGTGTTATTAATATACAAGTGCATGCCATCATTGATAGTGTTAACCTAAAGAATATCATTTCACTAGATACCATTAAGTTCCTATGGATTTTAACATAAGAACACTTGAGACTTTACTCTTGGGATGGTTGATGTTATTGTGATAAAATTATTGTCTTTATAATTTTTTTTTTACTCAAAGCTAAGAGAATGAATGAAAATAATTAAGGTAAATGTTAGAAGAGGTGTATGGGCCCTCCTAACCTCATCAAATCATGATTGCTCTATGTGGTATTCAAAATCTATAATTTATGATTTATGCGAAATATTTAAAGGTGATCTAGTTCAAGTTACAAGAACTGTTTTAAAATCAAGTACATATGAGTAAACCTTAGCTAAAGTACACTTTGTGTACTTAGGTACATGTGGAGATATTAGGCTCACATATAGGTTAGATTAAGTTAGCATGTCATGATGTTAGTTGCTTGCCACTATTATTTTACTTTTTTAAAGATCTTAACAATATTTTGTATGGACATGGTATAGTTTGACATGGTCTAAATTTCCTTGGATAAGGATCATTATTATTTATTTATTTTTATTCTAAACTTCCTATTCACTTATCTATTTCTCTCTCACTCTCTAAATAATATTATTACATGACCTTGTCTATAAAGTAAACATTCTCATCTCTTTAAGATGGTGTATGGGAGATCCCACCAAGATATTTGATTAGAGGAAAATAACTCACATAATGACCTTCCTCCTTTATAAATTGAAGATGTATGTGTTTTTGATAACATAAGCAGCATTTTCAGGGTGTTGTACCCTTTACACAGAAATCCCAAAGGGCCAAAAAGAAGCTAGTTCAAACCAGGAATGAACTAGGAAAAGAGGACAGACCACACACAAAAATAGCTGACAGATAGTCGTCGAAACATAGACGAGGACTAAACAACCCCAGGATCTGAGGGGACAAATCTGACTCCCTTAACCCTAGGCCACGAAGATGCAATAGATCAAGGGAGTCCCTTCTTCTTTCTCAATACAACAAACCAGGAAGACTCAAAATCCAAGTCCACCGAGCGAGGCGAGAGGAGTGGATCCACGGTAGCCACCAAGGGCAATGAGCCACCGTACAACAAGGGAGTCGGCAACGTAGGGGAGGAAACATCATTGATCGATGAACCAACAAAGGAAATCAACGATGTTTGGGCAAGATCGAACATAACAACGTCAATAGATGGAGCCAACAAAGGCTCCACGAAAGGGATAGCCGGAAGAGGAGCAGACACAAGCTCCCAAGAAGACACAATAGGGTTGTCCTCCATAGAAGAAACTTCTAAAGGAGAAGAACCCATCGTGAGTTGATCCAAGAGATCATCTTTCCACCAAGTAGCAACGCCCTTGCAACGGACTTGTTGGAAAATAGAGGCCAAATAACCCACAGAGAAGCATCTCCTACACCGAAAGGGGAGACCCTCATAGTCCAAGAGTTGCTTCCAAGGTCTATCCTCCACCAATAAGACTACATCACCATGGAGAGGCTTGAAGATGTCCAAATCAACTAATATACGAGCTACCATAGCATGCCCAAGCTCCCAATTCGTAGAGTCCACCATTAAAAAGCATCAAATTGTGTTGCCAATAGCTTCATAACATGAATCCTCCCAAAACTAAATAGGGAGATTCAACAGATGAACCCAAACTAGTATAGTGTTCAACGACTTTGTAAGGGGATTGAAAGAACGAGACCAAGGTCTGATAGACAGTGGACGAATCCCCCACATCCACCCCCTATCCAGCACATTGTCTCACTCCACGGAGGAAGTGAAGCTTGCTAAAAAGAAACCCCTTGCACTAGGATAGATCCCAATCTTCCCAGAGACCACCAATTTCCAAGAGATGAAAACTTAGTCATGGAGATCGAGAAGGGAGGGCCACAGGCCATTAAATCTATAGACCACTCCATGCTTCAAATAGTAATCCTCGTTCTCAGCAACTTCAGGTCCACAAACCACTACAGGAGAATCTTGAGCACAAGGCAAAGAACGAACTCGAGACTGAGCAGGAGGCCAAGCACCCCCTTTAGTAGCCTCAGAGAAGGACTTCACCTAGCCCAAAGAAGCCCATCCTAAAGAATACGTGAAAACACTTAAAAGGCAAGGTTGGCAAGTTATCGTTTTATTTTGTTTTTAAGAGGCCTCACTACTACTGGAAGCACCAATAATTAAGATGTGATGCTAATCATGATAGGTGCTAAATATTAGTGCTATTGCTGCTTGGAATATAATGTGTTGGATCGAGGCCAATACTTCCAATTTAGATAATGAAAAACTTTCAAAGAATACATATTACACTTTTATATTACGAATGTTACTTTATTTATTCCCCCAATGAGATATCTTCGAAAAGCATGTATAAGAGTTCATATTTAAATGAGGCAGAATTCTCTTGAACTATTTTCAACGGAGCGAGAAGTGTTTAGTTTGTTTCCTTAAAAAAAAACTTCTAAGTGCATAAATGCAAAAGATAGTTGCTTCCATATGTCACAGATATTAGCGTTCCTTAAGTTATAAAAAAAAGGATTGTCACTATATATATTATTAGTATGGTTACGGGATTAATAATTGTCTGCGCATAGTTATTAATTATATTATTTGTAATTTGTATTAACTATATTATTGTAATTGAAATTATTTTAAATGGTTATTATTAAGTATTTTTGTAAATTAAGTATATGATTTGTAATATTTATATTTTATAAAATTTATGTTTTGTTTTAATAAAATAAAATTTTAAAAATAATTTTGAATAATTTGAATAGTTAATGTATTTTATTTTTTATTATTATCTTTATGTAAATGAAAAAAAAATAGATAGAACTAATTTATAAAAGGGTTCAAATAATATTATCAATTATGAATTAGAATGATTGTTTTAAGTGGTTATTATTAAATATATTTATAAATGAATTATATGATTTGTAATTTTTATGTAAAGTAAATATTTATATTTTATAAAATTTATATTTATCATTAAATATCATTAAATATTCATATTTTATAAAATTTATGTTTTGATTTAATAAAATAAAATTTAAAAAATAAAAATTTGAGTAATTTGATTAGTTAATGTATTTTACTTTTTATTATTATCTCTATATAAATGGCAAAAAACTTAGATAAAATTAATTCATAAGAGGGTTCAAATAATACTATCAATTATGAATTGGAGTGTTTGATAATAAAAAGTTATGGAATTAAATATTCATCAAGGATAAATTGACAAGTTCATCTATAACCACCAAGTATTTAATCTTATTAAATATTAAATTTCTAACAAACGTTGCATCTTATATCTTACACATGGTTGTTTCTTTTTGTTTCATTATTGTTCTAGGTTCATGTATTAGAAATATTTTGTTATCATTTTGCTAAGTCGTTGATGGTCTTATGCTAATGGGAAGGGATTTTGAGCCTTTAAATATTGCTTTACCAATATTATCAAAATACTATTATTTTTATTTTCACAATCGTAATATTAAAAATAGTATTCAAACTAAAAAAATACAATCATTTGATTGAATTGTTTAACTTCTAGTCCTTGTTTAAATTGATTGCTATAATAATAATGATAATAATAACAATACCACTACTTAGCTTTGAAATAATATAAATTAAAAAATGTTGTAAGTTGCAATTAAGCATAAATTTTTTAAATTTTAATCCAAATTTTTCTCTCATATCTTTATTTTACCATTGTACTCTATCTTTTCTATAGGAATGGTCTTAAAGAAGGATGAAACAATTAAAAATTATATTGTAATACCCTTTTTACACTTAAAATTTAGATTTATAACCACATGTTTATGCATATAAATGTTTGTTATCATTTTTATGGGACCCCTTTGAAATAAATATATTGTAAGGTATCAACTCTAATACCTTGTTAGAAATTTAATAAAATTAATAAGATTAAATACTTGGTGGCTATAGATCCACTTGTCCATTTATCTATGGGTGATCCCACAATAATGGTTTATAATTTTTGACCAAACTGGATGCTGCAATTATTATTTTTAACTAAATCTTCATATTTGGGCACCTATAGCGATTAAACCATGAGGAATTTGAAGATGATGAAAACTAGAGTCTCATCACATTTTGTCTATAGATTCTAAAAATATTTTTTTCAAATTTTTTGGAATCAGATTGCACTTTTTTTTCCATCTCCCACGAAAACTCGTATTTTTCATAAAACAACATTTTTAAAAAGTGATGTTCACCGTATACAACATAACTTTTTTTGTATAAAGGATAAAATTCTAATTTTTTTAAATTTAGATTTGTAACTACGATATCTATCACTTGCATTTGGTCTCATAGATTTTTATTGAATATTTTTTCCTTAATCAAGTTTCGAAGTCAAACCAATTGCAATTCAGACATAGGCGGACTGTATACAACATAACTTTTTATGTATGTATCGAAATTCATTTTTTCTTTTTTTAATGGATCAAGGACATCAATACCCAGCCTCAGCGTATTTTTAAAATTTTTATTTTGATAATCTGCTATTTTTCCACATGTGTAGACCAGAGAGCTTCATTTTCAGTGAAAAACCTATATTTAATAAAACTAAAAAATAAAATACATAATAAAACCAAAACATATTAAAATTGAATTCATTGGATAGCTCATTCTGAGGACTACCATTTCCTAGTTGGGTTTCTGAATTCTTCTGCATTTTCATTTTCAAATTGAGCTTCGAAAGACAATTTTTTACAACAAAAAAATGATTTTTTTGGGAGATTGGGGATAAAGGGTGTTCGGCCGAACATAGGTTCGACCGAACCTTTTAAAGAGGTTTGGCCGAACCTCTTTAAAATAATTAAGGAAATTATTTTAATGGGGTTCGTTCGAACTACACAAAATTGGTTCGGCCGAACCCCTTCACTATACATCTGAAAGTCAAACATCTTTTCCAAGTTTGTTTGCATTTTTTCGAGCTCCTGTGTAAACAGTGGCGACCCTCATGCTTCCAAGCCTGTCAACTAAAAAAGACATTTTACAGGTTAAAAAATGATGAATATTTTGATAATGCTAGTTATTGTTGTGAATATTTTGATAATGTTTGTTATTGTTGCATTTGTTTTTACTATTATAAGTTTTTTCAAGTTTTTGTGACAGATTTTTTGCATTTTGGAGAAAAAATTGTTGTTGGTTTAAATCAATCATTTGTATTTTGAAGAAGAAAATGGGACAAAAAGCAAAAAGAAAAAACAAAGCTCAATGAAAATTTTCAAAAGATAAAGAAGAAAATAGATGCAAACAAAATTTGACAAATTATCATAGAAGGAAACAAGGTACGTGTTTATTTCTTCTTTTTCTCGTCAAATATGGGTAAATTTATTTATTTACAATTTAGCGGGTTTATCATATGTTTTATCTAGCAACAAGGAAAAATGCATCAAATAATTGATATATAAGAAAATTGAAGGTTCCTTATTTCATTTTTTTGGAAATGAAAACTCAAATGCACATCATCAATGAGTTCTATAAAACTAAAATCTGCAAGTTATCACTAGATTTTATGAATCCTTATACTAAATATTTTACTAGTTTTGATCTACAATATATTCTCTTTATTTGTATTTTTTTGTGGCACCCAATTTTGCATCTATCTATGTTTATGTCTTTCTTTAAATTATTATATTTATTTCATCCAATTGTGCATTATCAATTATATAGATATGGTAGAAACACCATCTTTCACCAATATTTCCTCCTCTATCTTGGTATCTCCCTTTGTATCAATACATGAAAATTAATAGTAGGGAAATCATTATGTATAACCAAATTGGATAAAAGAAGATGACACAAGATAATTCAACAAAAAAGAATTTATAAACTCATCTAAAATACCTAAATAGTGATAATTAGTTGAGAAGGCGGGGATAGCTCAAACACCCCACAAACACACAAAAATTGGTAAAAATTATAAATATTATAATAAATAGAATCATATTAGTTAACAATAACTATTTTTGGATTATGATAGATTTAACAAGTATGATGAATATACACATAAAACATACATTAACTAAATAAGTTTATATGCGAGGAACATATAATGTAGAAATATGTATCTAAAATAATATTTTATAAATTTTCTAACACATAATCTAACATTAGAATTAGAATATTCTTCATAACAATGAAATAATTCATAAAGAAATAAACATATTCATAGTAAAAATAAAAATGTATTGAATTTGATTACCTAAATAAAAAGTTGAAAGTTTTAACTAACTTTATTCCTAGATAAGATTAATAACACAAAAATACTATCCAAAATAGATAAATCAACACTTGAGTGTAAATGGTCTTATCTAAATTGGTTTCACCTATATAAACTATGCAACTTATTTTTCCTATAAAAAAAAGTACTATATTTTTATTGAACAAAATATTAAAAATGAGATTTAATTATAAACAAAGAAAAACCTAGAATGAAAGTTGAGAAATAGATATCTTGAATCATGTGATAGGAATCTAGAATATGAATCAATAGAAGATAATAAAAATTAAATCATGTTTCCTAGATGGTAGCATGACTACATTAAGACCTCTATATGACTACATAGATTTTTGTCAAGTACATAAAAAATACCAGTTTATGCAAAAAATTGAAAGTCTATAAAATAAGAATAAAATACACAACCAATAACAAGAAACTAAATAGTAGAATAACACATAAATTTTGTAAAATAAATTAAATGATATAAAATGGTCATAATGTTATTTAAACTGAACTCTAAGATAATATAATTATGATAGATAGGAAAAGACACAAAACCTTCATATGAAGAGATTTCCAAGAATACATGTAGCTAGTTCCACAAAGGGAAAGGGGTGAATTTTGGTTATCTTACCAATATTGTCAAATCCCTAATTATAATCAAATAAAAATACATTAGATTAATATGGTTGTGCTCTTATCCTATGTGCATCTAGAACTAAGATGAGTGCAACATAAAAAAAAATATATAATCTATAGCAATAAGTGCATCCCTTAGATATATGAAAAAAGAAAATTTGAGAAGATGGATCAACAAGCATTTCCAAGAGAGATATGAATCTACAAGAAGAAATATGAAAATTTGTGATTATGATATTTTCTTAGGTAGCTTCCTCAATGAATATAGCCATCTAAATATGTCATCTTCTTCTACATCTCTTTCTTTTGCTATAGATTCTTATCATAATCTTAATCTATATTCATATTCAAAGATATATGCACTATCTAGCCCTCCATGATGTATAAAATGTTAATTCTTCTTTTTGGGAGTCAAAGATTTCATTACATTCTACATGAACCAATTTGAGATTAAACAAAATTTTAAAAGCACCAAAGAGTCATTTTGAATCTCAAACACCACAAAATTTATTTTTCCTTTAAACCCAATAGGTTGACCTTTATATTAGATACCATGTGCTAATGAAAATTTTGGATCTTCTCCCTCATCTAGTACTATATCATAGGGAGTATCATGTAAATTTGGTTTCCCAAGCTCCTCCCAATTTATTTTAAGAATAATTTTAACATCTACTCCCAAGTTTATTAATATATTTTTCATCCATAAAAATGAGTTCTATATGATTGTGCCCATTTAAAAATATTAAGATGTGAAAGAGATGCATTTTGTTGTAATTATCATGTTCTTAGAATTAATGTCTATTCTAACATGTTCCAAGCCAAAAATTAAATTATGAGTGTTGAAATTTATATATATTTGTTGTTTTATAATTTGAAAATTAGATTTTGTTCAGTATTAATAGATAGGGATTGAAGGTTGAGGCACAAATCTTAATGATCTCTTGTAATGGGATACCTTATCTAGAAGAAAAATAAAATATTTAAATTTACTAGATCTTGACTATCTACTTAGGTACAAAGAGGCTCATAGACTTACCACACTATCTAAGATTTTTGTCCCGGTTTTCAATCTTTTTTTCAGATTAGATTAGTTTTTTTTGTTTGTGCTACTAATCTGTTTGTTTTAGCATGTGTCTAGCTGGAATTAGCTAAATTTATTTTAATTGTTTTTTTTCTTTACAACTTGCATTTTACATGCATTGGTTAAAAAAGAATAGACATGCAAATGCATATGGGTTAAAAAGGACAACACACTTTATTTTTCATTGGGTTTAAAATTAACTCTTAGATAGAAAACACTACAAACGGTTAAAATTAACCCCTTTGCTTGACAAACACTACAAATGGATAAAATGAACCTTGTGCATTCTTTGTTTGTTCACATTTTGATTTTGGTTTAAAAAGAACACCATGCGAGTGTGATTTGAAATATTCATGTGCTCTTTCTTTGTTTTTAAACAAAGATCAATTGAACTATGAATATTTTGGTTCGCTTTTGTTAAGCCTTAGATCTTGGGCCTGCTTTGGTGAGAAAAAGTACTCACCCCAAAGCGACTCAAACCGGGAACGTGCTAAAGCCAAGCGAACGCCCAACCGGTATATAAATTCGAATGTTAAGGAAAGCTTAGCATTATAGAACTTCCCGCGGACAAGCAATTGACTCCCCAGTACCCTTGTGGTGCGTCGAAACCTGCAAAGCCTAACCTCTGTAGACTGGGATGATAATGCCTCTTGCGTGGCCTTCTGAACGGGTGCCCAAATAAATCCTTTGTTTTAGAAAACCACAAACCTTCTATTCTTTGATGCAGCAACGGTCGTTGCCAAGGCACCCACACCTGCGCAGTTCTTAGTAGAAATGATCAATCGGCCATGGGAGTTTCATGGAGATTGGAAGCTTGGTTGCCCTGAGAAGTGAGTGCAATGTAAGGGGGAGCCTGGGGTCTAAGCTTCTAAAATTCATTCGCTAAGGATATGCGGTTCGTGGGATCCATAAGAATACTGTCCTTGCAGCCTTAGGATTTTTTTTTTGTAAATGTATTCTATGTGGTTGATTTTCATTCTTTACAACAC
Source organism: Sequoiadendron giganteum (assembly GCA_007115665.2). Lineage (NCBI taxonomy): Eukaryota > Viridiplantae > Streptophyta > Pinopsida > Cupressales > Cupressaceae > Sequoiadendron > Sequoiadendron giganteum. The sequence continues at coordinate 675,980,174 of CM021104.1, read as the reverse complement.
CACGTGTTTGCCAACTATTTTCAAACAACATGAACAAATGAACATCATCCTCCAAATCTGAATCAATACAGTCAAACTATCAAGAGTCCCCTAACACCACCCATGACACTAAGTCACAAAAACCTTCCATTAGTCATACCCACCCTAACCTTGACAAGGGAAACCAACCATCCACATCATATCCTAGTCCTTCATTCATGTCATATCCTAGTCCTCCAATCATGTCATATCCTAATCCTCCATCCACATCATATCCTAGTCCTCCATCCACATCATATCCTTGCATCGTAGCCAAATTTGGACCTAGAGTTGTATTTGACCTCTTGCATTCTTAACTTATCACATCATATCATACCATTTTCATATATGTCAACTTAGAATCATATCCTTTTCATTGCATCCTAGTCCTTAAATATTCCTACTCTTGCATACATAGAATGTATCATTTCACCTAGGTCTTGCATGTACAACCCCTTGCATATATATCAAGATCATATCGTGCCTAAGTTCCAAGTTGCATACATTCCATGAATTTAGTCCTTTGCATAGTCATCATTGATCAAATAGAACCCTAGCTCTTGCACGAGTTCCACTACTCTTCATAGGTCTCAAAACCAATCCATTTTTTATCTATCGCCCACATCACTTAAGGTTTATCATGGACTTTCAAGTTAGGGAAAATACCATTATCCTTGTGTGTCTAGGGAAATCCTTTTGGAGTCCATCATCTCCTGCATACCCTCTCTTGATCATTGTTCCCTTGTGTTTATCCATCATAACACAAGTCAAGCCTTGCATCGTAACAAATTTGGACCTAGAGTTGCATTTGACCTCTTGCATTCTTAGCTTATCACATCATATATCATACCATTTTCATATATCCCATCTTAGAATCATATCCTTTTCATTGCATCCTAGTCCTTACATATTCCTACTCTTGCATACATAGATCATATCACATAGTCCGTGTATACATATATATCATTTCACCTAGGTCTTGCATGTACAACCCCTTGCATATATATCAAGATCATATCGTGCCTAAACTTTCCAAGTTGCATACATTCCATGAATTTAGTCCTTTGCATAGTCATCATTGATCAAATAGAACCCTTAGCTCTTGCACGAGTTCCACTACTCTTCATAGGTCTCAAAACCAATCCATTTTTTATCTATCGCCCACATCACTTAAGGTTTATCATGGACTTTCAAGTTAGGGAAAATACCATTATCCTTGCGTGTCTAGGGAAATCCTTTTGGAGTCCATCATCTCCTACATACCCTCTCTTGATCATTGTTCCCTTGTGTTTATCCATCATAACACAAGTCAAGCCTTGCATCGTAACCAAATTTGGACCTAGAGTTGCATTTGACCTCTTGCATTCTTAGCTTATCACATCATATATCATACCATTTTCATATATCCCATCTTAGAATCATATCCTTTTCAAATGCATTTTTTCCATGGAATTCTTAAGTTCAAGAATCTTTGATTTCATTTGATTTCATATGTTCAACTCCACTTATATATCACCATCTCTCACTTTCTTTGCACAATATTTTGTGACATGTACAAATGGCTCAACAAGCAGGAAGTTCTCAAGCAGAAGTCGAGCCCAATCTAGATATTGGACCAAATGAATCAGTTGAAGAACACATGGACCTTGAAGATAGGGAGGAGGCCCGAGTTCAAACAATGCATGTTGGAGAGGGGTTGGGATCACTTCCTTCTACACCAATGGATGAGCATATAAAAGTAGTTGAAACAGTGGGGAAACAAATTTCTTATAGAAATTTAGATCATTTACTTGAAGTGGATATGGAGAAACTGAAATGTTATGCCGACCAACCTAAAAATACAAGAGGTCAATGACTAAATCTGTTAATAGAATAATCCATGATCATTTCAATCATCTTGAAACACTTGAAAAAACCCAATTGTTATCACGTTTACTTCTTCATGATGAGCTGAAAGAGTCATTACAATTGTTGGGTGTACATTCTGCATCGAATAAGAGGAAACACATGAGACTGCAAAAAGATATTGTTGAAAATGTAAAAAAGGTTTAGATTCCATTAGGAAAGGATCTCGATCAGTGGATAGAACCATTGCAAGAAAGGTGATTTTGACATTTGTTTTAAATAAAGAAATATCCAGAAAAAGAAAAATGTCAGCACTTTCCACTGAATTTGGTTATAGTAGAACCACACTAATAAAATATGAGAAAAAGAGAAAGGTTTTAGATGATAGTTCTGAAGGCAATTGGACAATTATGTGTAGAGCTCCTCGTTCTGATAGGATTGAAGATGTTGTTAGGAACTTGATCTCAAGTTTTTGGAATGATCAGACCCGTCCGTCATCAAATACTAGAGATGTTATGAGGCACGGGATTGGACCTGGTATTTATGAAGAACATATTAAATATTGGCTAGACATAACATAGCTTGAGATGTATATGAACTTTTGTAATATGTATCCTCATATAAAGATTGGGCAAACAATGTTTGAAAGGTTAAAGCCATACTATGTGAAGATAAACAAGTTTTTTGAAATTTGTTGTTGACGTTATCACATTGAATTTGATCTCTACTATCAGGTGTTTTGAAAGATGAGAGAAGAAAGATATGGTTTTCAAAAGGCACCTCCTAAACAGGTAAGTTTGTTCATAAAGGATCTATTATGTGATCATGAAAATGGACTTCAAATAAAATGCATAAAAGGACTCTATGAAACATGTGGAAATTTGGCTAACTTTCCTTCAACAAATGAAAATGTTGACCTAACAAAGACAGTAAATTGCAAAAGTTACAAGTATGTAAATTTTCAAACAAATTTTGGGAAAGAATCCACAAGGTTAAACTATGTAGTAGAGGAGATACCTATTGGGAAATTTATTGAAGATTTTGAAAAATTGATACAACCATACATACATCATTCCTTTTATGCTAAGTGGCAAGCACATAAATTTCAAACATTAAGAGATACTTTCCCACTTGGAACAGTTCTATCAGTAGTTGACTTTGCAGAAAATTACTCTTTCTTACATCAAAAAGAGATTCAATCAGAATATTACTTTTCAAAACAGGTCACTATTATGGTTCATGTGTGTTATCGACATGCACAATTGGAATTAGATGGTGTTGAGAGTACAGATGAACAACGAGCCATCAAGAAAGAATATCACTTTTATATTAGTGATGATAAAGAGCATGACACACTTTTTGTATAACATTGTTTTACAAAATGTTTTTTTGAGAATTTGAGAAGCAGGGGTGTAAAATTTGAAAAACATTTTGTATGGTCAGATGGATGTGCGGCACAATTCAAATCATCACGGCCATTTTATGCACTTTCTAGATATCATAAAATTTACAACATACCACATGTTTGGAGTTTCTTTGAGAGTGGGCATGGAAAGGGTGAACATGATGGCGCAGGAGCTTGCATCAAACGTGCTTTAAGAAAGCATCAAATGAGTTATTCAGAAGATCATATAGATGATGCACATGATGTTGTTGAATGGTGCAAGAAACACTTTGCATCAAATGAGGTCGGCACATCTTCAAGAACAAACCGAAACATTCCACATAGAGTGTTTTGGGAGATATCAAGTATGTATAAATTACATTTAAAAAAAATAAATTTATTTAAATTTAAAATTTACACATGTATATATATATACACACATGTTCAAGTTCATATAAGTTTTTTGCAATTACATTTAATATCTAGGTGTGGATAGAAGATCGATGCATGGATGCAAGAGGGTAGAAAAAACAAGATCTTTGCATTGTGTTATGAGTTCAGATAGTCACCCTGGATGGACATTATACACAGAGATTACTCTTGTTTCTGCACTGAGTGCATTGCGGGAAACTCTCATGCATGCAACAATGAAGAACTTGAATATGTTAGTAAATGGGATATGGTGCCACTATTTGTTTCAGACACATACGATGAAAATGAGGATGAAAGATTTCAAGACATTCCTTTGATTTCAATTGATTATGACCATATTTCAGGATTGGTTAGAAAAGGTACAGGTGTAAGTTTTCAATAATTTAAATATTATATAAATTTAATGATCTTTAACTTGTGTAGAGACAATTCTATTTTTTAAAGAATTTTATTGTGTAAATTTGGTGTACAGGAGATGTTTTTGCAGTTATAGCAGAGCCTAGAAACATAGAAGGTGTTAGCTATTATTTATTGCGTTGCACAAAAGAGAGGAATAAGCTAACACGGCCTGAAACAAATGATGGAATGTTATTTCCCACAAGTGAGTTTGAATTTCAAATTATATATATACATTGTGTACATGTGTACATTACCTTAAAAACATTAAATATATATTGTACAAACCTTGAGCACGCAAATGTTGTACACATGCACATGTATTACCTCAGGTTCATGTTTATCGTGCAGGTTCTGTTGTTGTGCAAGGGATATATCTAAAACAAGTCAAAGTTGTTCAACATGGGACTCATTTTGTGGACTATCAAGTTGATAACAAGGTATATCAATATAGTCACCTTATAATTGCTATCGCCCTACATCTTCATGCAGTTCCACATTCATGTGGACGAAAAAAATGGAGACTAGATAGTGATGACCATCAAAAAAATTTACATGTTATTCAAGAGCGGGTTGAACCAGAATGTTTGAGTTAGATTATATCCATGATTTTCAAGTTCACTTGTACATGTACATACTTGTTCAAGACGAGAACTTATAGTAACTTGTTTGAACTCTGGATTGTTTTAGTTACTTATAATATATGTTGATGACAAGTGTTTTAAATTTGGTTGGACACAAATTAGGGGTTGAAATACATTGAGAACCTTAAATTGAGTAGATATTTCCAATTATATATTTGTTCCATGGAATTCAAGTACTTGTTATGTAAATAATGTGCAAACCTTGTCATAAAAAAATTCATTGGAAGAGTGATGGTGGGAGTAGAAGAAAATTTAGTGTTAGTTTCAATGATCCCCCAAATCTAGCATCTCAACAAAAAAGACAATTGGCACACAAGGAGATGTTACATGACTACATCTCAAGATGTTTCTTCTCCTATACATCCAAGAAAAATCATTGATTCATTAGTCCATGTCTTCTATATATATAAAGTGAATGTTGTCTCAATCTTCTTTTTTGTTGTAGAAAAAGAAACCTAACATATTAAAATTTGTGTCTTGTAGAATGTTGTACCAAACAAAAAATCCCAAAAGTGTCTTGTAGAATGTTTATGCTTCGTGTTGGTTGGTGAATAGTGAAAATGTGCACAATTCTCCTCATTGTGCACGTATTTACTTGAATATATGGTTGCCCCATAAGTATTAGAGAGTGCATATGTATAAGAATATGTCATATACATTTATGCTTAAATTAAATTGAGGAATACAATGATTTGATTGGTTAACTTATGGTTGTATCAAGGAAGCATTAAGTCATATTTTTCTTTAGGATTAACACCTTTTTTTCCAAAGTTATATTTGTACCTTCATTGGTTTGAGATCTTTTGGCAGTAGGATTTTGTACCATCCATAGATGTATTCATGTATAGTTGTGTACAACATTTATTTCATGATTTTAGGGTTACTTGGTTACATACATATCTAAGTTGAAATATTCCAATTTTTGCATTGAGAATATGTGGTTACATCTTTCTTTACAATAGATCTTGATGCATATCTTCTATCTTCTCTTTGTGTCTATTGGTTGTCCCATCTTAGACCCACTAAGAAAATAAAATGTCTTATTGAATACTAGGGATTCCTCTTGTTTATTATTTTATTATAAGTTATTACATGCATTGGATACATTTTAACCTCAATCCTACATAATTTGGTGCATAAAATCTACATGTATATTAAGATAAAGTTGATCTTCACATGTCAACATAACTAAGTATTCAAAAATAATCAATCACATTTTTCACCTAATTTTACTTTTCTTAAATCATTTTCTACATTCCTCCTCTTCTTTTCTTCCATCATCTTCTATATTTCATATGAAATTTTCCTCATAATTCTTCTTTTGAGAGCTAACTTGTGTATTTTTTACACAAATAATCTCTTCAGTCCAATCATCATCAACCACCTAATATTTTCTTATTCCTCCACCTAATTGAGGCATATCATTATTTTTTTCATCTCTTTTAATCCGTTCTTCTTAAGTTCTTTTTTTTTAAACAATGTTATTTTGAACATCATCTTGTAAGACACTAAAATAATTTTGTCAAACCACTATGATTATTTTATCATATACCATAATTAAGATCCATTATTATTCATTATCGTCCATTAATACTTTATTACAATTTAGTGAGTTAATTCCTATTATTGTTCTTAAATGATGCATTTTATAATCATTATTGTACATATTTAAATGCTTATATGAGTATATGGTTCTATTTTTATATACATAGAAAGAAAACATTCAAGATCATATATATCCAAGGCATGCGTGTGCAAAAAATTTATTGTGATCAACATGTGAATGAACTTAATTATAAAGTGGCATTCATTTCCTAAAATTCTACTCTAGAGAGATCAAATGTATATATCATATAAGGAAATGTAAGTTGTCAGAGATCATCAAATAAGCAAATGTACATGTATATTGAATATAAGCGAATGTATACATATATCATATAAACATGTAAACATATCAATATTGATCAATGTATAAACATGTAACATGTTATAAGCAAAGTTCCAAATGTATGTATATCATAAAAGCAAATGTAAGTTAGAGATCATCGAATGTGGAATACTAAAGATCATCATATAAGGAAATGTCGAATACTAAAAATCATCATATATAGAAAATGTAAGTTAGAGATAATCAAATGCCAAATACTAGAAAGATCATCATATAAGAAAATACATCTAATATGCAGGGCCTAATATGAATGTCGACTCCTAGTCGAACGACCATCTGAATGAGAACGGTCCTGCTCTGATGGATGTGTTGAGCCCTGCAAATAAAATGGTGTACAAAATATGTTAAATACATATAATTTATATTAAATATGTATCTAGATCTATGCATGTACATATTCATATACATATACACATGTATATATAAAAATTTAAAACTCACATGTCCAATAGCATCAGATTCATCCATAGAGTCATGTCGATGTGTACGATCTAGAACAAGGCTAGGAGTGACATTAGGTATGTCCACCTACAAATATATAAATTCATATATATCAGTACATGAATATCTAGTTAAATTAAAACTAAAATTTAAAAATAATTAAAAAGGAATTGAAACATGCACATGCACACATACATGCACATCATCTGATATCGGATGACCTGAGTCCTCTAAAACGGCTGCCTCCACCATAACAACTATACGATCAAGCGACAAAACAATATTTGCATCCCTTTCATCTATCTCATGTCGTGTCGGCAATGATGAGTGGAGAGGAATATGTAGGTGAGATGGCATCGAAGATAACGAACCAGCACCAACCAACATCTCAGTAAAACCCATAGTCTGTGCAGTTATCGAATGATCAGATGGTGGATCCTGACGTGCACTAGTGTTGGGTTGAGAGTGATGGGATCCTAGAAGTGAATGACCTCCACGTGCCAAACGATCTCTAACATTCTCTATACTGATCCCATAGTCTGATGCAATGAAGGCATATGCCTCCAAGAGTTCCTTAGCCAAACAATGTAGAGTCCTGCGTGCCATATCTCCTGTAAGTGCCTCAAGCTCTGTGGGAGTAGGGATGCCTGCTGCTGTGAAAGGATCCATGGTGGTCCACTGTGTTGAATATGGCATGGGTCGAGGACATCTAGACATCAAATATTGACCTTCACGATCAACAGATATCCTAGTGGTGGTAGCTGCAATGTCACCTACAGTATCAATTGCTTCCTTTTGGGAAGCAACGACAACCTCATTTGCTATGGGGGCTAGAGCTGGGGTGAGAGCAGGAGACCTCTCACCAACCAATACCCTAAACACTGGGGTTGGTCTATCTGCTCGACGATAAGTGGGTCTATCAGCAATCCTGCCACACCCCTGACCAGCATATGGTGGAATGTCCAAGTAGTTGATGTTGAGGCCCAAATGGACCTCAGCATACAACTGTTAAACAAAATATAATGGAATCTGGTCATTGTTTGGGTATTGACCATGTGTTGCGAGAAATCATGGGTAGATCAATGAGGCCATATCACGATCAACACATCTAGTGACTTGGTATCCCCTAACCTTACGTGCACTTTGATAAAATGGAAAAAAATTGGTTTTTATCATTTCTTTGGTCACGCTATCCTGTATTTGTTTAAGGGGAACCTCACCATGTACTTCTTCTCGCATGCGGGAAAGAATAGCAGCTACTCTATCTGGAGAAAATGCACTTGTCCTTTCAAGTTCATCTCTTAGTTTTTCAAGACTATGCAATATTGACATGCATGGTTCAGAATATATCCCTGGGTTTGCATTTTGTGCTAATGAGTCTTTCAATTTATTAATCTCATTAGTGGTATTTGTAAACAAAGATTCCGGAGGTGGAACATCTGCATTATCCATGTTATCTATGTATGTGTACCTAAAGGAGCAATGAGAACTTAGTTTAAATAATATATCTTGGTATAAGGAATAAAAATCTAAAACAGTTCTAATAATTCATCTACTCATCAATAATATTTCCATACCATTAACACAAAACATGTTCAACATCTATCATAGTTTTTAATAATCAAAACATTCACATTACTAGATTGCACAAAAAACATAATCTAAAACAATTATAAAATTTAAATTTACAAGTGTGCGTGTGCATCTAGAACAAAATGTGTCATTAAAGACAATTTAAAAAACATTGATAAAGGTTGCATCTAAGATTTATTTCCTACAACTAGTAATAAAGGGAAAACATTATTACTTAACATTGAAAATAAAAATGTTGAACATGAAAGCGAAAATGTTGCAAAATGTTATGAAACACCTATTGAAAAGAGTAACATCATAGAAAAATAAGAATTCAAATTTAGAAATATTTTTGAATAATGTAGAAATGAACCCCATGATATTAAAATTATACTCCATGATCCAATTGTTGATAATATTAATAAAATTGATAACATGTGCACATAAAAAAATGAAAGTCATTGTATCTCCAAGTTACTTAAGAAGAGAGAGGACCTTTCCGAATAAGAATGATATCCCATATTCAAAATTTTCTAATGAGCTTGATAAAATTGTAATAATTCTGGAACCCAAAAATGGTTACTTAAAATTGATGAGAACATAAGATAAAGTAGTTTTTATCTACCATGAACTATTACATGTAATATTAATTATACTTTGTATACTAACCAAATTTTACAAGAGTGTGGTACAATTAAAATACCAAATTTATGTAAGGACCTATTAGATTTATTTTAATGTGTTAGATACAATGATTGTAATTTTTTGTAAAAATGTGTTTAAATGAGAAGCGTTTACAATGCGGTGGGTTATCAAAGTTTATATCATGTACCCATGATGGAAGAAAAATGATCTGGGAAAAAAAATGTTTGAGAAAAAGAGATATGAGATAACTATAAAATACAATTTGAAGAGTGGAGGTGAAGATTCTAGATGTGAGTTGGTCACAAGAGAAGCAAGTTGCTAATTTTATTTCTGATTTTAAGAATATTTTTTATAAGTATGCAATACATAGCCACTATTCTTGATGGTTAGATCAACAAGTCAAGGTGTGCAAGGATTTTTCCTAATTGGAACTATTATAGATCTATAGTCAATTTTATATAAAATTACACGTTGCAGCCACAAAAAGAAGTTGAATCATATTAATATTACAATTCTATTCAGATAAACTATTATTGTTCACATCACATATAGGCGTGCCCCTAATAGTAAAAAATAAAATAAGAAGATAGTTAGGGAGCACAATTTTTACATGTTAGTGATGATCAATATCATTCGTCATAGTATGTACAATATTGTTTTCAATAATTTTTTGAGTTATTACAAGAAAACATTGGTATTATAAAGGTTCAAAAAATCAATATTTGGTCAAATAATTATACTGATTAACTCAATAATGCTTGTGTATTCATATTGGTTTAGTAGAATACATGCAGAGAAGGTTATACCTTGTATTTGGATTTTTTTAAAAGGTGGGCTACCTTCTTCATGTGGAGGAATTGTGTGAATAATGTCATTATGTGGTTCATTGTACGAAGTTTTCTCTTGATGAGGAATAAATAAATACTTAGTAGAATAGTAACTAATATAATCTACAAAGTGCATAGTGTGATGTTTTGAAGTTCAATATATTGTACATAAGATTTAGTGGCATGATAGGAGGTGAAGGGATAGAGAGATTTGGAAATGCTAGAGGAATTTTATTGTTAAGTTGTACTATAGCAAGATCCACAAGAATAGGACCCTAGTTGGCAATCTTGTGATCCTCATAACTTAAGTATTAATTCATTTATTGAGCTATTGAAGATATCTAGTTCTCTTTTTTTTTTTTGATAGTTGTAGCAAAATTTATTGATTATCTCTATGTTATGGTTCTATTTTTCTCTCTTTCAATGATTTTGATTATGTAAGAACAAAAAATGATTAGAATAAATTCATTAAGACTACTAATCTGGATAATTTCACATATGCTCCACATATGCTCAACATATGCTCCTATAGAAATGGTGACTTTATATATTTTGAAATGTGTTTACTCTATATAATGATGTATGAGTCATTTTCTTAATCTTGGGGGTGTAGTGTATGAGAGTCTAGAATTGGATCCAAGATGGAGATTTTGTGTGATGAGAAGTGCCTTAGATCCTATCATCACATGAGGTCCACTAAAAGAATGTTCTTAGTTTGAACACTATTTTTCTCTCTTTACAAAACCAAAATATATTGGGAATCATGAAAATAGTGGTGAGTACACTAGAATATCAATCAAGAGAGGCAAGTACATCAATCCCACAATAGTAAGTATGCTCAAAATTTGACTCATAGAATATGATGTCATTATAGATTTTATTATCTAAAGTTTTCTCTTTATGAGGAATAAATAGAGAATAATTGGAATAACTTGCCTAATGTAATGTACAAAGTACAGATAACTTGATGTTTTGAAGACATGGATATCTTAAAATTTTAATTGAATTATTTTTTGTAGAGGATGTGGTGTTGGGTATTTTTCTTGCAACCATCTAGATATTAAGGAAATCTACCATTATGTCCCAATCTAGGAATAATGTAGGCAATGGGGAAGTAGCCTATATATTTAGACTAAGGGGGAGAAAAATTAGAGTAGATAGAATGACTTAGATAAAGCCTCCTCCTCTTCTTTGAGCCTTACTAAGTTTGGAAGTTTATTTCCTACAGATCTTAAATATAGGAACACAACTAATTTAGTATATAAGAGGTCTCTAATTTGGTAGTTAGTTCAAATGATGTGACTCTAGATATAAGCAAGCTACTCATCCCTATATATATATATATATATATATATATATATATATATATATTGTTTATCACAATAATAATTTACCTAATATTTATATAGTATCATATAAAATCCTATACAAATACTATGTATTGAATAACACTCTCTAGGGATTTAATAGCTTTATATTACTAAATTTATGGATGATGGAATAAAACCCACTTCACTATAATATGACACTAACATATATATTTTTATTTTCTTTCTAAATGAATAGAATGTCCAACCCTCAACTATCAAATTTATCTTGAATACATGAAACCTTAATGAATTGAATAAAATACTAACATTCAAATCAGTCTAATGCACTTGGATTTATCATTTAGAGCTTACACTCTCAAATTCCCTTTTACCCCAATGATGCACCCTAATTGATAATCCACAATCAATTTAAATTCCCCACATATTATTTTAGAAAATTTTCTCATCCTAGCATGAACTACATAGTGTAACATAATTTTATAGCACGTCTTAGATGCAAACTAATAAATAATTAATATAAAGAACAAAAAACACAAACTCAAAGATTCCATGAATCCATAAAAAAACTTAAATAAAAATGGAGGTCCATAATACACAATTATAATAAAAGGTTTCTTATATGACCTTAATAAAGGACAAATCATCGAGATGTTGAGATTAATGTATCTATATGACCTTAATTTTTTTATAAAAATATAAAAGGCCAAATGTTTGACTCTAAAAGATAGGAAAAGTATTCAACTAGGTGTTGGGGTTTGTGGGAGTATGAAATAATATACTAGGGAAAAATAAGGTCGAATCCTCTAGCTTTATATATTTTTATTTTTTGGAGAATGAAAAAATGATGTTAGTAGGTATGTCTCAATAGGTAGTTACTCTAAAAATTGATGATGTTAGCATCATATAAAGATGGCATTATCATGATTTTGACATTGTGAAATAAAAGATGGATAAAAATTTAGATGCATGGAATCAATTCTAGAACTCTAAAACACAAGATTTTTTTTTACTAGTAGAGGATGAAGATAATAAGGGTTAGAAAGGGATGGTACTTAAGGATTGGAAAGACTAAATTCCCAATACTACAAGGATAAATACAAATAATAAGATTGTGAAGTTGTTGGGGAATGATTGAAATGACATGATGGTTGAGAGATGAAAAAATTGGTGCAAAAATACTTATAGACATTTGGATTAAAATGGATTGGGATTTTTAAGTTTAAAAGGGAGTGGTATGGTAGGATATAACCAAGTCTAAAATCCTAGAAAATATAACACTTGAATACAATAGAGCTAAGAGGGGTCAAAGAATATGGAGACAAGAATGGTTTGAATGGAGGGTCAAGCCAAACACTCTAGAAATAGAAAATATTCTAGGTCACTAAGAAACACTAAGGATTGGATTACTAGCATGACAACCACAATAAAATTGAAGTCCAATAGAATCCATACTTAGATAAATTTAACAAAGGTTGAAAGTGGATTATCAAGATTAGTTGAAAGATTATACTTTGAGGATGAAGCCCAATAGACCAATGGAAAAAGAAAAATGGAGATGGTAGAGATGAAATATTGGTATGCAAATCCATCAAAATAACAATATGGTAATTGATAGAAATTCATGAAAATGACCAACACAACTTCACACATAGGATATTTTTTTAATTTTTAGAAATTGAAGCATCTTGAACTTGTAGGGGACATCACCGAGTAGATATTTGAAAAGAATTTAATAGAGGAAATTATAATAAAAATTCAATAGCCATTCTACCTCTTCCTTACTCAATCACCTTAAGTCTAGATTCCTTCATGATTTATTTGTAATAAGCCTCCTATAATCACATGTAGCTTTTTCATTTTAAGGTGCAAAGATGTATTTTAACTAGTATTTAAATATATATAAGGAATTAATTACTCATAAAATAATTAGTTTTATTAGCATATGAATCATCCTTTGTTATCACATCATCTACATAATATTAGTGTGATCAACCTAGATCAACTTGTGTTATCAGTTTAATTAATTTCTATTCTTTGGCCAACTTCATAGGCATGTTTTATATGTCAAATTATTATAATATAGTAGTCCATTTTTCTCATTTTTTTTCTCTTGATTTATTCTACTAAGAAAGTCCTTTACTACTACATGTCAAAGATTACTACAACTACTTATCATTGAAAATGTAATTAAAAATTAATCAATACTCACACTAAAGCATAATCTTGCTTCAAATTTGGATAATTTATCTTTGCATCTTTGAATGATACACTCATGAAGGCTACATGCCTTTCATTTCCTAGGTTTCTCATTTGAATAAGAATGGTTGTACAATGCGATCAAATGAAAATGAGTATATGTATAATAGTTTAGAATAGTTTGGGCTTGTAACCAATATAGGGGATTCAAAAAATGATTTTTTGATTTATTAAACTGCCTTAGCTTACATTTTCCACTATATTTTTGCATATTTCATCATCTTGGTATTTAGTGGCCTCATTATCTCTACAAAACCTATTTCGAATTTCTTTATAAAGTTAATCTTACCAAACCAATAATTCAATTCATTATTTCTTGTTGAAGGTTGTGAGAAGATCTTGTTTATGCTTGAATACAAAAATGGATTGTATACCTTCCTTGTTTAAGTGTCTTTTCCTTCTTTATCCATTGGAATTGCATATAAAAAAATGGATTAAATACAAAAATAGATTGTATACTCAACTATTTATATTCTTCTAAATTCTGCATAATGAATTTGTTGAAAATGCTTTAAAAAAATTCAAACAAATGCAATTGAAGCCACAAATTTTGCATGAAAATGAGCTATGGAAAAACCTAAGATGATGTGTTGGAGGGTTCGCTCGAAGGTGAAGTGTTTGCACGCTTTTTCTTTGCATGCACCCTGTTCGCCGCACACACTCTGTTCATCGGCCACTGTTCTCTGCTCGGTGAAAATGACAGGGATGAAGGTTTTTTTTGTTTTAATCTATGTTAAGGGGGTTTGGTCGAACCCCTTTATTTTATTATTAAACCGCATAATTCAATGGGGTTTGGCCAAACATATGGTTCGGTCGAACCCTGGGGTTCGGCCAAACCCACATAAAGGTTCGGCCGAACCCCTTCACTTTGTGTAGAGGGGAAATTCGACTTTTCCCTTCCTCCACAAAAGTGTTCACCACTTATGTGGGTTCACCCCTATCTATGTGATGAATATTTAATTCCTTGACCTTTTATTATCAAACACTCTATTCATGACTAATGATATTCTTTGAGCCTTTTTACCTAAGAATTTTTTCTAATTTTATTTCAATTTACATAAAATAAGAATAAAAAGTCAAATAAATTAACTAACTAACTTATTCAAACTTAAAGTTAAATAACATAATCTAAATATTGTTTTGTTTATATAGACTAACAAATATTTCTTATAATTTTCTAATAATTAACCATAAAATTTAAAATTGCAATCTAAAATTCTCCTTCACCTTAGAATTAATTAACATAATTTAAATTTTATTTTATTTATTTATTTTAAATATTTCTCATATTTTTTTAATAATTAAATATAAAATTTTAAAATTTCAATCTAAATTTCTCCATATCTTTTTTTCATAGTATCCTAACTTTTTTTATAAGAATACACCTTAAAGAAGTATTAAACAACTTACTATTAGATTATTAATATCACGTTTTAGATATATTTTTTATGGTTAAAATGTGTATTGCATAATAATTAATCTTGGATAATTTCAAGTGCATTAGTTGTACTAGATATGTTAGTGGGGTTTGATGGCCTACATAATTTGTCCTTATACATTATGTGGTGTTGTGTTATCGTATTTTAAAAAAATATTGTAAGATATAAGATGGAATGTCTTGTTAGAAATTTAATATTTAATAAGATTAAATAATTGGTGGTTAAATATGGACTTGTCAATTTATCCCTAATCAACCATTAGAAATTTAATATTTAATAAGATTAAATAATTGGTGGTTATAGATGGACTTGTCAATTTATCCCTAATGAATATTTAATTTCTTAACTTTTTATTATCAAACACTGTATTCATAATTGATAGTATTCTTTGAAACTCTTATAAATTAATTTTATCTGCCTTAAACTAAACTGAAATTAAAATTAAGTATATGAATTTTGAGTAATTTGATTAATTAATGTATTTTAATTTTTATAATTATCTTTATGTAAATGAAAAAAACTTAGATAAAATTAATTTATAAGAGAGTTTAAAATAATACTATCAATTATGAATTAGAGTTTTGTTACGTTGAAAGGTTATCATACAATGAAAGCAACAAAGGAAATTCGTAAACTTTTTGAAGTTTCATTGAAAATGACGGGCAAGTGGAAGTTTAAGAATAACAAGCACATAAAATGATTTTTTTTTTCTATTTTTCGAAAAAGATTTAAATTAAAAGCTTCCCAATAAATAGCTTTTAATTTTAATACTTTTCCATTAAAATTACAAACTAAGATATGTATGCTTAAATAGTTTTTTATATATTATTAATTAATATATATAAAAATAGTAAAAATAGTTTTATATATATATTATTAGTTTTTCATATATTTTATTAATTTATATTATAATAAACAATGTTAAGTATTGATAACTTTCAGCGTTCTTTATACTAGTTTTAAGTGGTTATTATTAAATGTATTTATAAATCAATTATATGATTTGTAATTTTTATGTAAAGTGAATATTTATATTTTATAAAATTTATATCTTGTTTTAATAAAATAAAAGTTTAAAAATGAATTTGAGTAATTTTATTAGTTAATGTATTTTACTTTTTATTATTATAAATGGAAAATAAAACTTAATAAAATTAATTTATAAGAAGTTCAAAGAATACTATCAATTATGAATAGAGTGTTTGAGAATAAAAGGTTAATGGATTAAATATTCATTAGGGATTAATTGGCAAGCCCATCTATAATCACTAATTATTTAATCTTATTAAATATTAAATTTCTAACAAGACATTGAATCTTATATCTTACAATATTTTTTTTATAATACCATGAACACAACACCACATAATGTATAAGGACAAATTATCTAATTCATAATTGATAGTATTATTTGACTCTCTTTACAAATTAATTTTATCTAAGTTTTTTTTCATTTACATAAAAATAATAATATTAACTAATCAAATTATTCAAAAAAAAAATTATTTTTTTATTTTATTAAAACAAGACATAAATTTTATAAAATATAAATACTAAAAATCATATACTTAATTTATAAAAACACTTAATAATAATCATTTAAAACAATTTTAATTACAATTAATAAAAATTACAAATAATATAATTAATAATTGTGCGCAGACAATTATTAGCGGGCACATAAACCAATAGCGCATAATATAGGAACAAAAATAAAGAGAGAGCATGTTAATTAGAATAAAGGAATGAGAATATATTCCCACTTTTTAACGGAAACAAAAATAAGGAGAGAGCATGTTAATTAGAATAAAGGTATGAGTAAAGAAAATAATAGTAAGAAGAATTCCTTCTTGTTTTTTTAAGGTTTCATTTTTAAAAATGAAATATGTATAGAAGTAATATATTAAGTGGTAAGTTATTATTATTATTATTTTTAAATTATTCTTTAAAGTTGACGGAGTATATATATGTATATAAAAGACATGTATTTCTTTTATATTCAAAAGGATAAATAAGAAAATAAATAAATAATAGATTAGGAAATAGATAGAATAATAATAATTTATCACATCCTTAGGACTTAAGGATAACATTAAATTCAATAATCACTTATTAGTAATATTAAGAGTAGTGTCTGTGTCCGGCGGTAATAGTGTTTTTGACCAAACCATTTGAGTTTTTGTTGGCTATTTGAGCTATAGCTTCCATGTTAATTAATTATATAAATCATGAGTCAACGTTTATCCCAACACTGTGACTGATTAATAACTTAAGTAATGTGTTGCAAAAAAAATAGTTGGATTTTTCTAACATAAATTTGGGGCATTACACCCCAGTAATTAGAGCAGGAGGAGGGACATCCCTCCATGTAGCAATACCAAGGACAAAGCCCACAATTCGCTCAACCTCTCTAGATGGAAGAGAAGAAGAGTCCCCACCCAGACCCCTAGCCTGATGCCAGTAGACCACATCAGGACCAAGCGCAACAACGTTGAGAGAGAGCACATATGCGTCCACATGAATCATAGCCTTCCCATATGCAGTGGATTGTAGCAGCTTGCACATAGACGTCTTCATCCTGCTCGTGCACAATTTCAATCCTTTGTTGTTCACACCCAACAAAGGGCACCCAGTAGAAGGGCCCTTGTCATCCAAACAATCACCCCCAGTAGCTTGCAACGTCGCGCTCGGGCCCTACTCACCATCGCCATTTGAAATCTGCAGACTCCCACCCAACGACATTGCACTAATGGTATTCACTTTTGCCATCATATTTATCGTGGAGAATGTTAATATGTGATGAGTCAAAACATTCAATTTATCCAAGAAGATGTATGTGTTTTATCCACTTGATCATGAGGTTTAAATTATGTGGTTTTATTTATGTACTTTTTCATAAGTTACTATGATTGATTTATATAAGGGTTGATTTAATTTGTAGGAGTTTGTGCCATATAATTACCTCTACTCGAGAGATGATACACATAATTCATTGTGGTATTTGGCTAAATTAAAACATTCATGGGAAAATGGATTTATAGCAACATATTTCTTTGTTGATTTTTATGTATAAATGATTGGTCTATACTTGTAATGATATGATTTCAAACTTAATTCAAATTTAATATTTTGTACTACTAAATTATTGATTTAAAATCTAGAATTGAAACATAAATATTGCTACAATTATGAAGGTATAACTACACTTAAACCTTGGTTTAGTGAACTAATATTTTACTATCATATTTTAAAAAAAAATGAAAATTAAACTATGATTCTTCACATGTAGATGTTATTTATGTACTAACATGAATCTTGGAAAAATGGACCATTATTATAGATTTTGAATGTAATGAAATGTTTTTTAAAAATATTTCCAATAGATATAGTTTTAACTTTCATTTGATTTTTTTTCATCTATAGATTGATGGTATTCATTTATCAAAAGAAAAATATAATATTGTGATGTAAAAATAAAGGTGTGTCACTTGTGAGCCACATGTTGATTTAACCTTTTATGCAAAATATTATTGTCCAATCTTGACATACAAGAAAAATATTAAACTTCTTGTAGATGACATTATTGACATGTATAATTATTTCTCTTAAACAATCTATGTGGTACCATTTTCCTTCCAAACCAAGTGGAAGGATTTTATTATACCCAAAATACTAATTTGAATAATGTTTTCCATGATCAAACAAAGTCATCATAACATGGAATTTTGCACAAAAGTAGCCCTCACAACAAGCTTTCTAAAAGGTATAGATTTTAGATATTTTATTTTATTATAATATTATTTATATTTTTTAATCAACAAAGATATATAATAAAAAATAAAAGACATATATTTGACACATGGAAAACTACTAAACAATGTAATTCCAAAATAAAATTTAAATTTGGATTATATGAAGAAATTATACATTGCAAAAATTGTATCTAAATTATATATAAAAAAAATTAGATAAACCATGGTAATGGGACTACACCCATTTTGATTAAAATATTATATTAAAAGTTTTACAATTTTAGATAGCTTTAGTGGTTACAAGGCTTATAAACAAAAAATCCCAAGGCTTATAAAATTCATACTCTAATTTAACTACAATTTGTTAGAAACCCTAGATTAGACATGCAAACCTAAACACCTTCCATAGAAGAGAAAACATCAAAAAAGCAGAGCTTTGCATGTAATGTGCAAAATATTATTATTCAGGAAATTCAATATTACAATGAGATGATTTGCTTTATAAAAGCAAAGTATGCAACCCTAATGTTGACCTAAAATTAGCTCAATCTAAGTAAAGTTATGCAAGTGTAATTAAATATTAATTACACTAACAACCCCCCATAAGTGCAACTTAGGGAGACTAGATAAGCATGCACCTAAAACTAAGATGAATGCAAGAAATCATGAATGGGTCTCGACAACAAGGCCTGATTAGGTACCCATGTACAAATGCAATAGTGAGGTAGAGAAGGACAACCCAGTGGGACAATCCCCCCTACAATGAGATGACTGTTGCAAAGAAGCACTGGAAGAACACTGTGGAGTAACACTGGAACCGCAATTCGGCAAGCAAGGAAAGATACTTCTGTCTACAAGAAACCATATCGGAATCATAATAATGTGACAGCAGACCCGATGCCACGGAACACTCAAAAACACCAAACTAGAACAACCCTGGAATCCATAGAGCAACAGTAGATGATATGATGATGACAGAATCTGGAAGCCGTGAATCTCGATGTCGATGCCAAACTGAGACTGAAACTCTTCCATGGGAAAAAGTACCATACAGACTCGGGAACAATAACCACAAATTTAGTGGCCCTCAAACTGAGATGGATCCGATGCGGATCACTAACCATAGGCTCTCAATCTAAAGTGTGAACCAAAATGAATCTGGTATGTGTCAAGCTAAGACAAAATATGGCCAAAAGAAACTAAGAAACTAGATTACAACCCATGTGAGTTTCCATCAAAACATGATGAAAATTATTATGCAAGAAACCCCCCTGATGGAACTTTATATCAGTTCATTTATTACAATCCCCAATGATTGCAAAAGGAGAGAATGCCTAACATGCATAAACAAAAAATAAAAATAGACCTCAGATCTGTGTAGAGGACTGAACCAGCTTTCCAATGCCGCAAGAATGGTGAAAAAAGGATCACCAAGTCAAAAGATATGCCCTCCGAAGTGAAAAACAGAACATCTGAGTTCAAGGACCTGAAAAATAAAATTGGAGAAAAATCTGGAAAAACTAAAACATTGAATAAATCGGCACCGGAATCAGCTTTCCAATGGTATCTCGTTTGTGAAAAACGGACACCGTACACAAAAGTTACACCCGATTTCGTGAAAGTGCTCCAGAAAGGCCAATAAGGCCTGCAGGCAATCCAGGGGGCTAAAAAAATCTCGGCCCTTGGTCCTGCATGAGACCAGGGGCTGGCGGACAGGGGCCTGGGGCGGAGCCCCTGGTCGCCCATACGACCGCGGGACGAAGCAGAAGGAGCCAGAGAATCTGTAGAACCTTTGGCTGAAGCTCTCAACATGCACTAATTCGACTGATATTCCACAATCTCAAGAGTGCTCACACTGAAGAGGTAACGTTCTTCAATGGCAGTGTGTTCAAACCCTGATCACAGGAGAATGCACAAGAAAAATGCTCAAGGCAAAGAGAAATAGTCAAAAGATATTTCTCATTGCCCAAAATGCCCTTATATGCAAAAGGCATGACTCCCAAGAAAGATACGCCACTTTTGATATTAAAATCTTTTAAATTATAATTTAAGTCACTTTTCAATAGTTTTTGACTTAAATAAAGTGGGCGCACTTTATTAATTTAAGTGATTAAATATTAAATCACTTTTAGGGAATATTTAAGTGATTTAAAAAGTATAAAGTCAATTTGACTTTATAATAAAATATTAAGTTAATAAATAACTTAAATCACTCAAATAGGCATAACTTCCACAAATCTTCATAGAATCCCGTGCCGTCAGAAGCTGTCGACTCCTGAACTGCTGACGCCTGCTATGAACCAATATTGGGCTCTGAACACGAGAATGATCAAACTCTCCAGAAAGTACCACTAACCCTCTAACCAAACCTGTTAGCCTACGAGAGTCTGAGTAATAGGCTAACCACCATCAAACAAGATCACGCCAAAAAGGGGGACATTACAGTCCGCCCTCCCTGAAATTGCTTGTTCTCAAGCAATCTCAACAACAACGAATACACCACTCTACCAGGATCCCAAGGATAGTGTCGTGTAATGTCCCTATTGTCATCAAATGTCCCCTAAAACTTCCATATCAGATCAACTGGATCATCATGTAGTACTCTGTCAATCTCAAGACCATCTGTCACAGGAGAGAGGAACTCACAAGAAAGCAAGTCAAACTGCTAACAACACCTGCTCCCTACAACTGCATGTGATATGCTATCATCCAACATGTCTAACACGTGCATACCGTAACTGTGCATCTGAAACTGATCATGTACATGAAGAGTGAAAGTAACACTGTGAATACTCCTAACCATATACACATCATGTAACTCCTCAACGAGCCCTGTCTGAAATCCCGGTGCACAGACAAAATTTTCGATACTACAATCAATGCTCACCCCTAAATCAAGGCTAAGAGTAGAATCATCATCCACCTCAAAGAGCGGATTATCATGAGATAATGAAACATCTGCCTCGAAAAGAGGATTGTTTACAAACTGAGCCTCATAATTGTTATGATCCCAATCAAACACCCTTGGCACCCTAGAAAAAGAAGCAGAATCATAATCTTCCTCAAAACTTTCCTGTTCCATCTTCTCACTTTCCTCACTGACAAGAAAGATAGAACGCATGCTCCCATCTGCCATACTAGCTTGTTGGTCCGTTAAATCAGCAAAGTCATCATTCTCATGAGAAATGCAAATCCACAAAACCTGATCAATACCTGCATGCAAAAGACTTGTCACAGAGAAAGAGAGAGATCAAGACAAGGGTTTGGCTCTCACAATGTGCAAGATGTATTCCAGAAAAATGAATAGAGCATCAAAAAAAATACAAGAGATCAATCCTTATAAAAGGAGATCAAAACCTAAAAGGAAAACCTAACCCTAAAGGTGAGTGCATTTAATAATTAATATTAATTATTAAATGACTAATATGTGTGCAAGGCGAAATCTTAAGAGGAGAGTAAAGTTAATTAATTACTTTACTCTAACACCCCCCCTTAAGATGAGCAAGAGTGCAGCTACAAACTAGTGCAAGAAAGCAAAAGTAACTACAATGCATGAAAGTAAAATTGGGTCCCGGCAACTAGACCTGATCAGGTACCCAAGTACAAGGAAATCTCTATGAAACGGAGAAAAGGAGAAAACCCAGTGGGAAAAAACTCCTCTCCAAAAAGAGATGCAAAAAGGAAGTACAAATGAAATGTCTCAAGAGACTCTCTCAAGAACATATGCAGATATACAATTAGATACCCCCCCATGAGAGAGAGTGGAGACTCCAAAGCCCCCCCAAAATGAGAGAACCCCTGTGCCAATGATCAAACCGATGTGTCGCCTCGGAGGAAGAAATAGATCCAACGGTCGAAGAAGAGGAAATCCCTGGATGTGAGGTGAAAATGGAAGTCCTAGATGATGCGCACCGAAGAACGAAACATCAACATGAGTGTATCAAAAACAAAATGGTAAATCAAGCAACTCAAGATGATCCTGAAATGGAATCTCCAATGAAGAAGGGATAACAGGTGTGCTGAATCTGTCATCTGTGAGAGAAGGAATGTCCTCTGATATGGCCTCAACAACTGCACTTGATGGCTCGATGAGTGGAGCAACAATGTCAGTCACAACTGAAGAGGTATCCTGCTGAACAAATGTGATCTCAACAGGAGGAAGAGGAGTAGAAGTCTCAACACTAGTCTCAGGAACAGATGGAAGAACACATAAGTTCAAGTGACCGAACTTCTCCTCTGATACTGCATGCTCTCTTTTAGAAAGAGAGGGAGATGGTGAACCAAAGTGTGTGAATGCATACAATCGGGAAGAATGATCAACTGTCCCTGTTGCAACAATGTTGCCAGTCTGAATGTCTCTGATGTGCACTGAATCAGGTGTGAACTCAACTGTCTTCCCTGTCCCACTATGAGCAATCTGATAGATGGAGAGAAGGTTAGTGGACAAATATGGAACACATAATACATCATTGAATGTACCGTCATCAATATCGATAGAACCTTTCCCATATACACTCATATAAGTGTTATTACCCATCAATATGTGTGGTGAGGACGCAGCCTTGAAAGATGAGAACATGTCCTGAGAAGATGCCATATGGTGTGAAGCACCTGAATCCAGTAGCCATCTAGATGAATGTGAACTGGTGGTTGCACATAATGCATGACCCTTATATGGGGCCTGTCCATCTATTTGGAATGATGGTGGAGAAGAAGACTCGCCTGAAGTAGATGAAGAAGAGTGATGAATATGGTTCTTCTCAAGAAGAGCTGTCAAATCTGAAACCTGTTTTGCATATCCATCTATCTTCTTCTCATAACACTTAGACTCATCATGTCCTATCTTAATGCAATAAGCACACTTAGGTCTATCTTTCTTCGATGATTCCCCCTTAGGAGAAGGTGAATCAGAAGTCTTCTGTGAACTAGAATCCTTCCAATGCTCTGTGGTCTGTGGTTTTTGTTTCTGTTTCTGCTTTTGCTTCCCCTGAGATGACTGTGCTACCAACGCTTGGTGTGGTGATCTTGTGAGAGCATCCAACTGTGATATCTTAGCCTGCTCTCGTGTTAAACGATCACAAAACACCTCAAAAGAAGGCATGGTAAAACGTGCACCCAAGGCATCCATAGTGGAATGGAAGGTAGATGAGAATATCTAAAAGTTCCCACAAAGCTTTGACAAAATCAGGTAAATACACTCTGTATCAGTCTTAACCTTACCACAACCCTGTAGAAGAGATCTCTATTGTTTGAATTTCAGCAGAAAGTCCTCAATGGAGGGAAAAGAATCAGGTACCAAGGAAGTTAACTCGGCCTCAAGCTGCAAAGCTCTGAACTGATTGATAGTACCAAAAAGTCCATCAAACTTGGTCCAAATGGCTCTAGGTGTCAGACACCCTTCAAGATGAAACAGGAGACTGTCTGAAATGTGCAAAGCAATCAATCTCATAGCCTGATCCATATTGTTCCTGTGCTGCATAACCTCAAAGGCTCGAGTCAACTGAGGCTGAACCTCATCCAAACAGGACCATAATCCTCGAGACTGGAGAAGAGTCATCATGCGACCCTTCCAAGTGTGATAATTATGCGGTGTGAGAGGTTCAATAGATCTATCGGCCATCCTGTGAACTGTGCCTCAACTGCTCTGAATTTTTTTTATTATTATTATTTAGTGGTCTTTCAAAACTAGACAGAAGATGCAGAAGGGGTTTGTTTGTTTTGGTGTTTATAGATTCTGGTTTCTGATGTAAATGACAGAAAGCAGGAAAAAAAACACCCCCCCACAATGCAAAAATCCAATCCCCAGTACAAATTGAAAGCCAGAAAACAATAGAAAGCAGTAATTGGTTGAGACAAATATTTTTGTATCTGAAGAATTTTCTGGTGAAATAAACTATAGATCTGGAAAGAGCACAGAACCACCTTTCCGACACCTATTCGCTTTCGAAAAACGGAGCAAAAACGAGCAAGTTATGCCCCTCGGAGTGCAAAAATATCATCTGACTTTGACTGCGAAAAACTGCATGCAAACTGAATATTTTTGAAGAAATTCCTGCACCATCAGAATGGTCTTGGAACCAGCTTTCCGACGCCTATTTTCGTTCGAAAAAAGGAGCTCAAACGTTCGAGATACACCCGATTTTGCGAAAACAGCTCAAAAGGGTTTTTGAAAAAAATGAACAGCCCTCAGGGGCTTAAAAAACTCCGGCTCTTGGTCACATGGCCGACCAGGGGGCTGGTCGCTGGCAGCTAAGGCCGAAGCCATTGGCCTGCATGTGACCCTCTTTAGCTGGTAGCACCACCACCTCCTGGTGGTTTCGCGGGGGCTCGGCGGTGTGGGTCACACCGGCGGCACCCGGTTTAACACTGGCCACACAATAATTTTTCAAAAACCTTTGAAAAATCAATAAAAATTTGATTTTTTTATATATTTTTTTGAATTTTTTGCCTCGAAAACTGTGTCGTACGGCCCTGGTGAAATTTTTTTGCTTCCCAGAACGACTGTGGCCAAATTGGACAAATTTAATATGAAAATAGGGGTTTTTGGACGTTGCGAGCTCAACGATGAGGTTTGTTTAAGCTCAAAGTGCACCAAAAAAATAAATTCCCCCCAAATCCACAAAAAACTAGAAAATAAACATAGATCTGATGCAACCAAACCTAGATCTCTAATTCTTTCAAAAACCGAACAAGCTGTAGCATATCTGGCTCTGATACCATGTTAGAAACCCTAGATCAGACATGCAAACCTAAACACCTTCCACAGAAGAGAAAACATAAAAAAAGTAGAGCTTTTCATGTAATGTGCAAAATATTATTATTCAGGAAATTCAATATTACAATGAGATGATTTGCTTTATAAAAGCAAAGTATGCAACCCTAATGTTGACCTAAAATTAGCTCAACCTAAGTAAAGTTATGCAAGTGTAATTAAATATTAATTACACTAACACAATTTTCTTTCAAAAAATGAGGTTAAAGGACCTCCACTTTTGTAATAAATGTCATATGATTTTCTTTAAAAAAAAATCAAATTTATTAAGTTGATGTTTTAGTGTATGCAAAAAAATGGAAAATATTCTAAAAAATTGATTAAAGTTAGATGAAATTAAACACAATAGTTTTGAGGGGCTTCTACATGATGTCTTGAATATTTATTAAAAATAGAAAAAAAATACAAGATCTCAATTAGAATTCTCTTCTATAGTACATCATATCTTTCTTAATATTTTATAATAAATTTTAGTTTTTTTTTTTAAATTTATAATCATGCGTATGTTTAATGATAATGACTTGTTGTAAAGTTTAAAAATGATTATTAATACTAATTAAAATATAAAAGATTTTTTTTTGAAATCTATGCATTTGGATCTATCAAAGGATTTTTTTTTATTTTAGAAAATACATAATGCAAAAAAATGTGGTAGTAAGATAGGTTTTAAATTTTTTGAAAAACCATAGAAAAAATACCACATACTTTTTGAAATTGTTTCATAATAATTCTTTGAAAGACTATCTATAACCTAAAGTGTTTTATTTCAACGTTTTCCAACCAAAACACTTTCGGCTAGAAATCTCAACTCTATGTAGGCACCACAACAATCTAGTCATAAGTTTTTCATCTAGGAAATAGTTCTAATTGAAATTTCTTAGTTGTTCTAAAGTGTGACACTAATTTGAACCTTCACCTCTATTTATAATGCATCATCCATATAACATGATCCAAAAGACAGATAAGAAGATCTATCACTAGTAAGAA
Organism: Sequoiadendron giganteum; assembly: GCA_007115665.2. Taxonomy (NCBI): domain Eukaryota; kingdom Viridiplantae; phylum Streptophyta; class Pinopsida; order Cupressales; family Cupressaceae; genus Sequoiadendron; species Sequoiadendron giganteum. The sequence goes on along the minus strand of CM021104.1, from coordinate 675,953,485 downwards.
AAATATAATCATCATAAAGAATATTTGATGCAAGAGTATCTAGGCTCATAAGTAATCCTACATCACAAAAAAAAAAAAAAATCATGTTTAATTTTTGCATTTTGGTGCAGCTTGGAGCTTCAAGAGCATCTTGTGGAGTGTTTGAAGGATAAAATATTCATTTACCAACACTTGGATTTTCATTTCAAAAATCAAAGGCAAACAATGTGTTTAATGGGATTTTAAAATTATTGTATTATATAATTTCAAGACTTGAAGGGTTTAAGGGGTCTATTGGCATGTTAGAGGGAACTTTAAAATAATAATTAATATTCATTTTATCAATTTGGATGCCTATAGAATTTTTCACAAGGCAAGTGACCACTGACATTCCATTCTTATCTTATTGGGTGCTTAAAATGGAGGGAAAAGATAGTGATTTTTAGAAAATAATAATAATAAATGACTCTTTAATTACCAAAGGAGCATGACTTGTTTTTGTATTTTATTCCTTTTCCAAAAGAATCTACATCATCGAGGTGTTTGATATGGTAAAGCAACATTAACAACACATTTTGGAAGCATAACTATGTCTTTATTTCATTCTTTGTGAAGGAATTTCAAAGGTCAAATGAAGGGAAATGAAAGAGCGGATTTGGATGCCACTTTTTTGGTGCTTGCAAAGGTGTAAGAATATATAAAATACACTTTAATAGTGTAAAAAAGTATCAATAAATAGCAAAAAGGTGGGAGAAATAACTTGAAAGTTGCTCTTGAGAGTTCCATAAGAAAGAGTGCAGGAAATTAGCTTGTGAAGAGAAGAATAGAAGAATAGAAAAGGGATTTTGTAGGTGTGTTGTAGGTGTTCAAGGAAGCCATGAGATCTGAATAATGAAGAGAAAAATCACATTTCAAAAGATGAGTGGAGCCAAAAAGGTTTGAAGAATTTGAAGACTCATAGACAAGATGTGTCTAGAAAAGCTCAAGCATTTTATTTTTGAATTTTATTCAATGTTGAATCCTCCATATATGCAATTTTCATGTATGAATGTGTATGACCGTTGGAATAAAGATATGTTTCAATTTTTTTTTCCATCTATATGTTAATTTGGATTGGATGACATGTTAAGGCTGCAAGATTGGGTAGTTTGATAAGACCCCTCAAACTTGATTGCATCAATATTTCTAGGCTGTCATCATAGAAATATATTCCCACTAAGAAGATATCATAGGGGGAACATCAAGAGAGAAATAATCATCAAATACATTACTAGGATCCTCAAATAAAAATTTAGCGAAAGAGACACACGCACGGGAGAGTCCATATATGCAAGGGGATAGTTTTCATGAGATGTAGCAATAATGTACTTACTAGGTGTAGTAACATGACACGAGTCAAAAATATGACATGAATCAATATCCTTCATTGTATCAAATAAATATGCATTGATGTCACAAAGAATAATGAGATAGGAGGCAAAAGTGGCTAGGAAGGTGGAATAGGAAAGCATAATGAAAGGTCTAACCATGTCGCACAATCAAAGGGTGTGTTGATAGTGGTCAAAGAGGTAGTAAACTTGATCAAATCACAAACCCTAATCAATATAAACAAATGGATCACAAGAGAGAGTGGATCTAAATAATAAATGTAAACCAATTATGAAATGAAAGATCCAAGAAATCAAGAAAAAATAAATTGTAAATTGTAAATAGAAAGTACATCAAAACCCTAGGGAAGCATCCCTAGAAGGGTTCAAATATCAAGTTCACAAAAATATAAAATATTCATAAATAAATATCTAAGCTAAATGAATGCAATAAAGTAGTAAAAAATAAATTCACATTAGATAAAATGAGTTGGGATGGAACATGCACTTAATTGGATTTGAAATAAGAATAAAACTTAAAAATAAGTGTACATTGAGAGAGGATATGGAAAGGACTATGATATGATTTTTCCAAAAAATGATAGTGAATTTAGAACAAATAGAGTAAGACAATTAATCTCTATGAATTTTGGAATTGTGTAAGAACCTAGGTCAACTTCACAAGTGTAGAACTAATTTCTATGACTGCAAATTTAACCTCTTATTAGTGGATTCAACCTTTCTACATAGATTTGACTCTAATGTCTTTAGGCCTTCTATATATACCAACAAGTTTCATCAGTTGCATATAACAAAAAAGAAAACTTAGTTTCACCTATACCAATAACTAAAAACCTAGTGAAGTTGTTGAACACCTTTTTGAACTTTTTATGCATGAAATTTCACCTTAGACAATACTTTATGGTTTACTCAATGATTTTGTTAAACTTTATACAAGAAAAAGGAGCAATATAACTAATAATGATATAGTTGCACGATATTGTCTTAACCTAATGCTTGAACAATGTGTATGGAGGTGACCAAATGACCTAGTGTAAGTGTTAGAGTGAAGGTTTTAACTTTATTATGTTAATTAATTTGTCTTTATTCCTCTCTTAATATTTCACCTTTGGTTTGCATATTGTGACATTTAATAATTATATTTAATTATTAAATGTCCACCTATTAGGGTTACTTTTAGGTTTTGCATTATCTCCTTTCTTAAGGATTGATCATTGTATTTTTACTCTCTTTGATTAATACATATTTTCAGCTTTCAAAGCACCCTTGCTTTTTTGTCTCCAATGTCTTCTTTTGTGACAGGTTATTTGCATGCAGGTGATCTTCGAGGTCTGTGAAGTTGGCTTTCACAACTTCTACATGGTATCAGAGCTCCAGACCTATGGCTGCCTGTTCGATTTTTTGAAGATTTCAGATTACAGGGTTTTTATTTCTATGCAAGGGTTTCAAGCAAATAACCTGCAAGTATTTCAATATTTAGTGGAGAAGTTGTTGGAGCATATCAATCAACCACATTTCCATCTTTGTCCATCGGAAACTTAGTGAAATTCCACTTAATATTGTCACCCAAAAGGCCACCTTTGCTTGATTTCAAGAACTTATAAATATGAGTTGCATTATCACCATTGACCTTAACATGCATCACATAATTGCAAGATAAATACTAAAAATCCAATAAGCATACCAGATAAGCTAGTTAATACAAGATTGTTTCTTATATGACAGATGAATTCACATCAATAACAAAACAAAATAACCATGAAAATAACAAAATAGGAGTGATATGTTGACCTTGTCAATTATTGGGAATTCCACTTTAAAATGAGTACAATTTTGTAACCAAGTTATCCAAAAGAACTTTGGCAAAGGTTTTGCAAACTACTTAGTGGCAGAGAAAAATATGATAGTTTGAGACACTTACTTTAAATGATGAATTTATGAACTCCATTGCATAAAATTTTATTGAAAAGGGAAAGTACCATGCAGCTGAATACAAAAAACTCATCTTAGAAATTTGCACGACAAGCACAACCTATGAACTAGATTCAAATTTTGCTTAAAAAGAAAAATCAAAATAGTAAATAAGACAGTTTGAGACACTAACTTTAAATGATGAATTTCTAAACTCCATTGTATAAAATTTTATTGAAAAGGGAAGTACCACACAACTAAATACAAAAATATGATAGTTTGAGACACTAACTTTAAATGATAAAAGTTTGTGCAGCAAGCACAACCTACGAACTATCATGAAAAATATGACAGTTTGAGACAATAACTTTAAATGATGAATTTATGAACTCCATTGCATAAAATTTTATTGAAAAGGGAAAGTACCGTGCAACTGAATACAAAAAAATCATCTTACAAATTTGCACAGCAAGCACAACCTATGAACTAGATTCTAATTTTGCTAAAAATGAAAAAAACAAAATAGTACAAGGCAAGAGAAAAATTCCAATTTCCTTCAAAACCAATTGTGTTAAGTCATTGAGGAGTTGGGTGCATCACATACAATGCACATTATCATGTTGCCTCTATTTGCAAAGCAACATTCATTTTATTAAAAAAAATGCAGGCAAATATTTTGGACTCCATGTTAGGTGTGTTGTCCAATGAATAATGCACTTAAAGGCATTGGTAAATTTCAAGGAATTTTAGAGCTCATTGAAACTAACATGAAAATATAGATGTTCATATGCAATCATCAACACACATAGGCCATCTATCAAAAAATTGTGAAAGTGGAACTTCACAAACCTACCAACATATGATTTGCTTTGTATGTAATCAAAAGGGGTTTTTGTTCCATGGTAGTCAACAATTATTGGGGAGCTTGTACTCAATTTACATTAGATACTACAATAGAGGTGAGATGAATGGATCTTGATGATAATTTCTAAGGCAATGTTAAGTTTGTTGTTGACTTCATCCAAACCCATTTGTTAGGAAATTAGATTTGCAAATTCTAACAAGATGTGTTTAGAAGAGATTTATGAAGAAAATAATTCTATGTGAAAGAATCAAAACAATAATAGACTTGAGGAATCTTGATCTAATTCCTAGATAGAGAAAATAAACATAGAAGACGAAACAAACTTGACACACCTCTTCACAATGTTGCTTATGCTTTAAATACAAAGTGATACAACACAAAATTCACCAAGAAAAGGCCTCCATATAAGAATAGAGAACTAATGAAGGGATTTCAAGGTGCACTAAGAGAGAGATATATGACCAAGGAGAGAATGCTTTTGTGTAATATCTTTTTTTTCAGGGAATTTTTTTTTTTTCTTCTTTAAAACCTTGTATGATATGCATGCAAAGAATACCCAATAGGGATTTCAAGAATAGAGAAGTAAGGAAGGGATTTCAAGGTGCACTAAGAGAGAGAGATATCGCCAGAGAATGCTTTTGTGGATTTATTTATTTTTTGTGGGAAAAATATTTTTTCTTCTTTAAAACCTTGTATGATATGCATGCAAAGAAGACCCAATAGGGTGGTAGTGGAATCATGGAGAACTGGTCTGATTATGATTACATTCATTTATTGAAGAGGAATTCATCAAGATCGAAAATGGTAGACAATTTGATCTCGATCATAGCATGCTTTGTCTCCTCTCTTGAACAAACCCAGTACAAGAGTATCCTTCAACAAAATAGGACTAAATTCCATCTAATGAACCATTGAGGCCTTGATGAATCGAAGGCTGAATAAGGTAGAGAATTTGGTCTACGTCATAGCATGCTTTGTTTCCTCTCTCAAACAGACCCAAGGTAAAGTAGTGTCCTTCAACAAAATAGGACCAAATTCCATTTGATGGAACAGTCGAGGGCTTGGAGGATTAGATGGTTCAGGAAAATAGCCTCAATGATTTACCCCTAATTCTATTACCTAAAAAGGAGCTATAGTTTGAAAGTGATGAGTATCTAGAGAGCATCCTAGCTAAGGATCCAAAGATTGATGACATAGCTATTGTAGAATTTAGCTCTTAATCTATTGATGTTCCATTGGATGAATCATGATACATGATTCCCACATATAATTTATCTTTTTTTCTTTTAGATTTGGTATTTGTTATCTAATATGCCTATTTCAATTTGTAATTGTTAGTATTTCAAAAAGATTATCAAATGACCACTATGAATATCATTTATTTCCATCTATTTTTGTATTTTAAAATGTTAATTTTGAAACATTTTTATACGTTAATATTTGTTTTAATTTTTGCGGTAGCATGGCCATTCTATATTTAATATTTACTATTAAAAAAAAAAATTATTATTTAAATTTAAATTTTTTATTTATCCATCTTCAACTGCCAATTTCCCATTTCATTTTAAAATGGTGTACCACTATTTGTCCCCATATTCTGTCATAAGTACCCATATCCTAGTAACTACACTCATGAAGTGTCCGCTATTTTTTCTCAGCCAATTAGATATAAGTTTACACATTTAACCAAGCATGAGATACTAAGAAGTCAGTTTTGTAATACTTGGGTCATTGCTTAGTTCAAGCTAGGGATTCTCTCCAGATTTTTTTCTTAAAATATTATGGTCAAGATCTCACACATCACAATATCTTCAAAGGGATAGAGATGCCATTTTTTAAATTCATCAAAACTAATTTACTCTTGAATGAGTGGAAAGCGAACAATGTTGGTGGTAGGGTGCTCTCCAATTTAATTCTTTCAAAAGCTTTTTATGCAAGTTATTTCTCATTCTTAAGTTTTATTGATATAATTTTGAGTGTAATATATATTTTATGAAAATCATTGAGTTCAAAAATTTATATCTCTTATGAACCCATCTAGATCCTTCTTATGGTGAATTTCAAGTTATTCCTAGATAACTTAAAAAGTCGGTGTGCCTAGCTTTAAGTATTGGTGTTACCCTCCCCTCTAAAATTTTGTGTGGGGAGATTCCACCAAGATAAATGAAATATTATTTTATGGAATAAATTGTTGACTAATATTTGAGTAAATCAAAGTTATATTTAAATATGTATTAACAGGTGATACATTTTAAATGAGTGCATGGTAGTTTTATTTTTATAGTCTCAACATATTGACAAAATGTTTTGAGAGCAATTTGTGTGGCCCCTTGTTTTGTCATGAATCGTTAACTCAAGCAATTGGTTTTATTAACAATTGAGGTGCTTTGGGATGAATGACATTTAGTAGTGGGCTATGTTACTAGGAAAAAAGGTAATGTCTCAATGATAGGTTTAGACACCTAAAATTGATCACTTCAATTTAGTTAATTTACTCCTAATTCGACCAATTTCATATCCACTATATTAATTAAATAATACCTTTTTATTTAATTAATATTAAGTTATCTCAACCTTCATCATAATCATTTTCTTATATTATCTTTAAATCCTAACCTAAAGTAAATAATTATCTGTATTTATTTACCCCCATCCCATTCATCCATTAAATTTAATAAATACCTTTATTTATTTTATTTAATTCCCAAATCCCCTTTCCTTCAAATAGGAATTAAATCCAATTATTTAATTCTTATTTCCTTCTCACCTCATGTCACATCCTCCAACTCCCCCACTTACCCTCCAAACCTACTCCTAATCCCCACCTAACCTACCCACTAAGCATTTGCACACACTTAAGCCCTGATTAAGCGGGTCAACCCTCCCCCATCACATCAAGTACATGGGTCATGTCCCTTCAAGGTCCAATCTCCCTCTCAATCCCTCTCCTTGTGCCACTTGGCACAATATTGTGGCTTGAGAGATCCCAATCACCCTCAACCCTTGATCTCCATCAAGCAATCCTAGTCCTTCATCCATTTTCATCCAAATCATATATATTCATCACCTGACCATTTTATCAAGGATCTCACTCATGTTTCATTAAAGAGTTGTTATGCTATTGAAATTTCTAATGAGCACACATCCAATCCACAACCTTGGGAAAATCTATTCAATGGGAGGTTTGACATGTCGGTTTGAGCTTTCTTAGCCTTATCTTGAGTGTTTGTGTGATTTTGTATTTTGTTTGGTTTTATTGTTTAAACCATTCACACTTAGCACAATTTCATGCACACAATAGGACCACAAGATGGATAATTAAACTACACATATGGTCTACAAATAAGGCTAGGAATTGGGATTCCCCAAATGATTCCAATACCAAGGAAAGAGAAAATAAAAAACCTATGAAGAAATATCACAAGGACAAGGATTGTTTGCTTTCTCTTATTAGCTAATGATATGAAATAGCTAAGTCATGCACTTCTACTTGATGGATTGGTTTATCCTTTATCAAGCAACCATTAACAATAAGAGGTTACATTTAAATGTCAAATAGGGACATTTTTTTGAGATGATGTTGGTATTGAGTGTATAGTTGAAGATTTTTAGGGGTTCCTATGAAGTTGAGCATAGTAATCAAGTTTACTAAACTAAAAGGGAATTCATTTTAAGGAAAAATACAAAAATTTCATTCACTAAATAACAAACTATTGATATATTTTAATGTTACATGTAAATATTATATCTATAGATTAATGGATACTAATCTACTATGGCTACGGGTATAATTTTAAACAATTAACAATCTAATGCAGAATGAGTGAACTAATTACTGATTTCAATAGTGGAGTGGCAACATACCTTAAGTGGGCCCTTGCTTGGGTATCAACACTCTCTTAATTCATAGGATAATTATCTACTCAACTCTTCATACATAATTTGACTCAATAATTTTAGATAAAAGATTTATACTTTGATTTCTATTCAAAAGAAAGATATAATTGCTGAAAAAAAAGTATGGTTACTTTAATCTGTAGATTTTTGCAATATATAAAATACTAACTCTAGAGATAACTAAGACTCCTAGATACAACTTTTCGACTTATTCCTTTAAAATAGGAAGAGGATTATTTTGTAATAAAGACAAAAAAGGAAATTAAAAAATGAAGTCCTAATACAATTTTTCTAACAAAGATAAGGAAATTGATTTCATAGGCATGCACAAAAAGGTGGCAGAGGTGTTGGTCATAAGCAGAAGATTATGTGTCCTTCTAGAAAAATCCCACTAGTTGTTACACCCCAAGCAATATTACCTAATTACTATTACCTTGTTTGGTTAAATTGATTGAATAAATGAATGTGTTTTATGGATCTCTATTTGAATACATGTTTTATCAATCTTTATATGAATATGTTTTATAAATCTTGATTTAAAATATGATGAATGAATGATTGATGCACTTTGATATTTTATAATGTTTCTAATTATGAAATGTATGATGCATATGATTATGTTTGTTCAGCTAACTACGGTTATGATGTGCCAAGTTGAGTGCAGGAACATGTTCAATACTCTAGAAGAGAGGAGAAGTATCGCTCAGGAGAAGAACTTGGTCTGGTAACCCTAAACGAGCCTAAATTGAGCAATCACACACTCATGTCCTAATTGGTCATATAGAGATTCAAGTAAGTTTTGGGAAAAGTAAGGAATCCTTGTTGTGAATGTTGTGATTGAGAATTGTGATTAATTCTTGATGTTTTATGTCAGTCTTTCCTTGTATGCTCGTTGTGGTATCGATGAGATATATGCATAAGATATATATATGTATATGTGTACATGTCTACAATAGACTCATACATGTGAGTGAATACGAACATAAGTATATGTATGTAGACATACCTACGCATACACATGGATGAATCACCCATATGCATGGGGATATCGATTGGACTAAATTGACATATAGATATATATGTGTATATTCATCCCATGTATGTATGCCAATCGAAGGGATTGTATATATGTGTATTTTATAAAGATAATAAAATAGGGCTATGTAAACACACATATATATACATATAATCATACATATATGTATATACATAATACTATTCTTTATTTAAATAAATATGTTTGTAAACCTTATGAAATAAATAAATATATTAATATAAGGGTAAACCCACAAAAGTGGTTTACAATTCAAGTGAGGAAAGAAAAGTTGCAAAAAATGACCTCATGCAAAAAAAATGGGATTTGGGGATTCGAACGAAATTTTTGTTCGAGCGAACCCACTTTGGGTTCGCTAGAACCTTGGTTCGAGTGAACTCATTAAATGCAGGGTCCCACCATTCCCAAGAAAAAATAAAAAGAAAACCTTTGTGGAGAGGGTGTTCGCTCGAACCCCCCTGGTTCGCTCCAACCCCCCTTTTCCCACCTTCTCACCCTCTAGCACCAAAAAACTTTAGAATTTTTCCCTTCAAAGCTCGGGTTGAGGATGAAAATGGAGGAGACTTCACAGACCCAACTAGATGATGGTAGTCCTCGAAATGAGCTATCCAATGAATATAATTTTAATATGTTTTGGTTTTATTATGTATTTGTTTTTTTAGTTTTATTTAACATAGGTTTTTCACCGAAAATAAAGCTCTTTGTTCTGCACATGTGGAAAAATAGAAGATTATAAAAAAAAATGAAAAATATGAGTGCACTAGATATTGAAGTCCTTGATCCAACAAAAATAAATAAAAAATCCACACATACAAAAAAGTTGTGGTATACAATCCGCCTATGTCTGAATTGTAATTGGTTTGACTCTGAAACTTGATGAAGGAAAAAATATTCAATGAAACACTATGAAACAAATTGGAAACACTAGATATCATAGTTAAAAATCTAAATTCGAAAAAATTAGAATTTTATCCTTCATGGAAAAAATTTATGTGTTATACGGTGAGCGTCACTCCTTAAAAATGGTGTTTACTGAAAAAAGTAGTTTTCGGAGGAGATGGAAAAAGAAGTGCAATCTTATTCCAAAATTTTTGAAAAAAATATATTTAGAATCTACTAACAAAATTTCACAAATCACTAGTTTGTATCATCTTCAAATTCCTCACAGTTTAGCCGCTATAGGTGTCTGAAAGTGAAGATTTAGTTAGAAAAAATCAGTTCAGTGTCCAGTTTGGCCAAAAATTGTAAACCAGTATTGTGGGATCACCCATAAATATATATATACTATTAAAACATGTATATATATACATATATATAATATATGAGAATTGAAGTTGATAATAGAAATCATAAACCGCATAAGATAGCGTTGAACATATTAGAAGTAATATGCAACAATTCATATCATGTAAACCATGGGCGCATCAATCATAAATCGTTGCTTTATGTTGTGAATAAACTAGCGCATAAAGTGAGACAAGACCAAGTCAAATTTTTAAACAAAGCATGTATGAAACACAACAGTTGTGTTAAGTGCTTGAGAGAGGTAGTAAATGTTGTGAGCAGCAAGGAAAAAGTCTACAGGTTGCACTTGTGAAGGTGGCGCCATATATTGAAGATTTTGTAATGCAAAAGAAGTCTATGAATTCAAATAAACTTGCAAATAAGTAAATGGAAACAATCAAGTGTAAACTTGGCAATGTTTTGGAATGGAATTCGAAATAGGAAACCTGCTTTCAACTTGTTGTCCCAAATACTTAGCCGACTCGGCCATGAAACTGTCATGTGTTGCAAACTTGTGAGTGAGTCATTGCATGAGGAAGAAATGTGGCAGAGATACTTGCTTGTTTATAGCCTTTGATCGCTCACAAATTAGTGTAAATAGAGGTTCCCATTCTACCAAATGCTACACTTATCTTTCTAAATATATTGATGCTATTTTTCTATGAGTTTGAGAGCTTGTGAGTTGAGAGTTATTTTGGTATTTTGTATTTGAGGTTATTGTGAGATTTTGTGAGAAGTAGAAGAGGATAGTCAAGTGGAACTTGGAGGAGGTGTCAACCAATTTGAGGATTCTTACTAGGAAGGAGTTAAATCATTTGGAGCTTATACAGGCATGCTAGTTTCTATTCTTATTGTCTTTATGTTGGAAAGGATAAATTAGTTATTTATTATGTTGAGAAAAGAGTGTTTGATTATGTTGTGGAGTTTGTTTGAGATTTTTTGATTCAAGGTTATGCAATATGCTGTAGAACCTGTCTTGATTGGTTATGTCTTTATGTACCCTATATATAGGAGTTTATTTGAGTGCAACATAGTTACTATGTGTAGCTATCTTCGCTAAATGTAGGGGGTCTATGTTAGACGTAAGTAACATTATGCAAGATGTTGTTTAAACACTTTGGTAGTATAGACATATTGTTATGGAGTGATTATGCGGGGTTATTCATGGGATTGGTTAGATATGTGGGAAAGGGGGTAACCTAGATATAGAGTATAATGGTCAATATAAACCAAATCGAGCTAGGAAGGTGGGTGAACTTGTGATGTCTACTCTAAATTAAGGGTGATGGAAACTTTGGCCAAAGTAGTGTAAGTAGCCACTATTTACATTGTCAGTTTCACTGTGATTCAAGATTACATACTATGCATGGAAAGTTCATACATGTAAGTTGTAACCATTGTATGTCAATATAAAGTATTATATGTTCTAATGGTTCATGGTTAACTTAGCTACAAGTTTCACTCTGTTACACCTCGTGTGTTATTATTTATTTACTATTACCTCGTTTGGTAAATTGCTTCAATAAATGTGAATGTGTTTTATAAATATATGAATTTTGATGGAAATAAGATGAATGAATGTTTGATTCTATTTAATGTTTTATGATGATTATATATGTGAAATATGTGTGAAGCATATGAATGCATTGATTCAGCTAACTACTACTATGGTGAACTAAACTGAATGCAGGAACAAGTTCAAGCCTCCATAAGAGAGGGGAAGTATCGCTCAAGAGAAGAACTTGGTCTAGTAACCTTTAATTTAGTCTCACTGAGCATTCACACACTCATGCCCTAGTTGGTCTTAGTTGATTCAAGACAGTCGAGTAGATGGTAAGTGATCTTCAGTCTAGTTGTGTATGCTTATATTGATTTGCAATCTTGTTGTATGAATGTTTGAAATGAGGTACATAATGAAGTCTTGATGTTAAGTGGAAATCCTTCCTTGTGTGTTTATTGTTATGTTGATGAAATATATGCATAAAATGTATATATATGTGTGTTTTTATGGTAAACTCATACATATGAGTGAATACGTACATGAGTATACGTAGGTAGACATACCTATGCATGCTCATGGATGGATAACCCATATGAATGGGAATACTGATTGGACTAATGTGACATATATATATATATATATATATATATATATATAGATACATTCTATCTATATATGTCGATCAATAGAATTATGCATATGAGTGTCTTTATAAAGATATTGAAATGATATTACGTATGTGTATGTAAATTAATGTAATAAAATATATATTAATATATATATTCATATATATATATATATATATATAAGTAATATTATTCTTTATATTTATATATGTTTATTAATTAAATGTATTTGATTAACACTATGAAATGAATATATATGAATATATATATATATATATATATAGATATGATGTGCATATATATTATATATATACAACACTCATATTTTCATGTCAGACACTACAAATTTTCGTCGAGCATTGGGGGCATCGTTCGTGTTTGCCTAATTGACCTCTGCAACCTCTATAATATCCTTTTTTTTGGTTAATTAATGCACTTATTTTTTAGGTTTTACATATTTTTAGCTACTTTAGTGTAGTTGATCCATCTGAGCGATCAAATCTCTTAAGTGGGGGAAAAATGTATTGTCAAAAATTGCACCTTATTCCAATTTCACACTTACGCATTGTGCCTAGTGCATTTATGAAAAAATCCATGATTGGAATTTCATGATTTTGATTTACCAGCCTGTGGTTTGAATTTTGAAAGAATTTGGTTAGATAGGAGCACAACGCACAGACATCTCAATAAAATTTGAAATTCAAATAGGAATCTCTCATGCAACTTATTCCTGATGTGTGTCTCAACACCCAAATATGACTATAACAACTCTTCCCACTCAATCAAGAACAAAACTCACTTTTCTTCCTCATTTTCCAAAGGAGGTGGGCCATTTTCTCACTGGGATCTCTCTATCTCTCTCTTAACAAAACTCTCCCAAAATACTCTCACGTCTTGGACATTTGTAGCAGCAAAGACTCCTCTTGCTTATGATTTTTTCACATCTATTGTCTCAAGAGAGGGACCACAACTACTGGCAATGCTCTCTTGCTTATCATCCAAAGGATCTCGTCTATTGTTATGTCTATATGATCTCGTCTAGTGTCTTTTAATCATGATAGGGGTTCTCCTCCATAGTGGGGTTTGTTTCTATCACACGTCTATTTTACTTTTTATGTCTTCCAATTTTGTTTGGCTATCCATGGAGGTGGAAACACCAATGTGGGGGTTTGATTGAGTCAAACCCCTATACAACCCCAACAATTTTCTTTTTCTCCATGTGTGTAAGTGACAAAGAAGTTTAGCGAGTAGAGGACTTCATTCTAGTAATTTTTGGGCTCTATTTGTATAGACGACAACGAGGATGTGCAAACACCCTCATAGCATGCTCATGTCCAAGGCTGAGACTTCATCTGACTAGTATCATATTCAGTGTATTTAGTGTTTTTCATTTCTATGAGTTAAACAATTTTATCACCTCGTATTTGTAAGTTATTTGACATTTTTAATTACATCCATTATTTTTGAAAAATTAAGCAGCATTTTCAGGGTGTCATACCCTTTACACAGAGATCCCAAAGCGCCGAAGGAACACATAGTTCAAACAAAACTTGAACTAGAATACACACCCAGAAACAGCTAACCGTCGGCTGTAGAAAAAATTAGAAAACCCTCGAACCTGAGGCCGAGAAGAGGCAACAGATTTGGGGAGACCCTTCTTCTTCCGCGGCACAACTGACTAGGAAGGCTCAGAAACAAGAGCCAATGAGCAAGGCGAGGGAAGCGGATCCAAAATAGCCAACCCGAGAGAGGAGCCACCACACAGCAAGGGGGCCGACAACGAAGCAACAGAGGTAGGGACTGAAAAAGGTCCGACAGAGTCGAACAACAAAGAACTGGCAGGTTCAGGAAACACACCATCAGTAGAAGGTTCTGAAGGAACAGAGATAGTAGAAGGTTCCAAAACCACAAGGACAACAAAAGGTTCCATAGTAGGGACCGAGGTAGGCTCGAGAAGGTCGTCCTCCCCAGAGGAAACCGAAGGGGGAGAACCAACAATTAGGTGTTTCATGGAAGCATTCTTCCACCAAGTGGCAACGCTCTTGTGGTGAGCAAGAGGGCAACCAGAGGCCAAATGACCAATGGAGAAGCACCTCCTGCAACGGAAGGGGAGGCCCTCATAGTCCAGCAGCTGCGTCCAAGGTCTATCCTCCACCATTAAGATCACATCCCCGTGGAGAGGTTGGAGATGTCCAAATCAACTAACACCTAAGCCACTGTAGGATGCCCTAAGTCACGAGTAGTGGAATCCACCATCAGAAACTGTCCGATGGAGTTGCTAATAGCTTCATAACATGACTCCTCCCAGAACTGAAGAGGGAGATTCGGTAAATGGACCCAAACATGTCTGGTATTTAACAGCTTAGTGAGCGGATTGAAAGAGCGAGACCAAGGCCGGATGGATAGCGAATGAACCCCCCACATCCACCTTTGATCCAACACACAATCACGCTCCACAGCAAAGGAAAAATTTGCAAGGAAGAAACCCCTAGCACAAGGGTAAAGCTCAATCTGCCCAAAAACAATAGGCTTCCAGGAGGTAGAAATCCAATCGTGGAGATTGGAGAGAGATGGCCATAGTCCATTGAACCTACAGACCACACCCATTTTCAGGTAATAGATCTCATTTTCAGCAACTTCAGGTCCACAGACCACCACCGGTGAAGCACAGGCACAGGGCATAGGTTTCACCCTAGTCTGAACAAGTAAAGAATTGAAAATAGCCTCAGAAAAGGATTTTTGGAGGCAGCCCAAAGGTAGAAGATCACTAACAGGAACAACAGGCGGGATCCCCACATCCACGCCAACCACACCTAGCAATGGATGAACCCCCACAGCCAATCACTGATGGAGCAAGGACCCCAACAGCTACACCGTCGACCGACATTGAAAATCCCCGTGCATTCCCTAGTCTGCAACCCACAGGAGAGATCACCAACACAGAGGCCCGTTGCCCAGTTTGAAAATTTTTCCCGCTTGGAGACATTTTTTGTGCATTCCCCAATCCGCAGCGTTGTGTGATGAAAATTTTCTTAACAAATTTTTTATATCCATTGTTAATCATAGCTTAGAATTCAATTTAACATATTTCTATTTCTAGTTCACTTGAGTCGTGCCAATTGATGTAGTTGAGATCTATTTTCTCCTTAAGATCTCATTGTCTTAAGAGTAGCAAATCCCTTCCTCTACAGGTGTGTGATAGTTAGGTTATTGTCTCATGGTAGCCTATCTTTTTTGGCTACTTTTTCATTGTTCTCTAGTTTTGTTTTGGATGTCTCTTATTGTAAATGGTTTCAAGTCCCCTAAAAACCTATTTTCCTAGTAATAAAAAACATAGAAAGAATAGCAAGCATTCATACATTAATATCAATCAAGATTACAAATAATTTACTATACAATAATATTGATTTAACATGATAAAGGTTATGGATGGTCAAGAAAGAGTAATCTTGTCCTAATAATGAGGTGAATGCTTTATGCCTCATCAACCTACTAGAGAATTTCTTTCAACTATGATAGCCTCTACTGGCCTGAATCCTTCTACTAAGGTAGTCCCCCTTGGCTTCAATCCAAAGGTGGATTCTATTTCAAAATGGATGGAATTTGTTGTCATGGTAGGGTTGGGGGTCCCTTCTAGTGACCTTTTGTGTTGCAAGAAGCCTTTATCATGCTCACTATCCTCCCTGGTCCTCATCTATGAATAGGATATGATTGAAAATGCAAGATGTTTTGCTAATGTTGGATTAATCTACAAATTGAATCATTGATGGCCCTCTCTTTCTAACTTGCATCAATGGGTGTTGAATTCTTGGAGGCCTCTTACGAAGCCAAAATCAGCTCTCTCCTTGTGCTAAGGATTTTTGTTTATTATGACTTTTCAATATGTTGTAGATAAATAAGTGATGTTGGATGGTAAGTTGTGTATGTGGGGTCAACATTTCCTCTTGTTAAAGCCATGGTTTCTTTCATTCAACTCTAATCCCCTCAACATTGTACAAGTCTAGGTTAGAATACCTAATCTCCCCCTCCATTTTTTGGTTGTCTCCTACTTTGAAGATATTGGCAACAAGATTGGCTATTTTCTTAGGATTAATGTTGCTTCTTCGAATTTTGGCCACATCAAGTTTGCTCATTTTGGTTGACTTTAATATTTCCAAGGCTCTTCCTAAGGATGTCATCCTTATGGAGGAGGAAAGGCCCTAGACTCATTTGCAGAATTATGAGAGCCTCCCCTTCCATTTTAAAACATGTTTTTCTACTAGACATCTTACTTTTGGTTGCCCTTTCTCTTTTCATAGGTTGGCTTGTTCAACTACTTGGTGGAAAATTGCCTGTCCCAATCACTTCACTATTGGTAATTTTTGTAATTCAAGGATTTTAGTTTTTCTATAGATTCCCCAAATATTGATGGGAATCCTTAGGGTGGGTCCCTCTATAGAAAATGTAGCTTTGACTCCTTCATTTCCTAATGGAATGCCTTCTCCAAGCCCCATTCTAGTTGCTACTCCTTTGGAGCTCAAAACTTTCAAGGAGTCTGTCGATGAAACCCTTTTTCCTTGCATGACTTTAGATTGTGTGCAAATTTTGTCTTCTTTGGTTAGACACTCTTCTCCTTCTTGTGTGGGTGAATAGGTTGAGGCGACAGTAAAGGATTATCCTCTCCTCTCCCCCAATCTGAGAACTTGAAAAATGGTGTATCATAGACTATCATCCAAAGATGGAAGAGAGGTCTTCCTAAATGTGAATCTATTTCCAATTCACACATTTTGGATGTATGAACTACTAGGTGGGGGCCTAGTATTGTGAGGGTCATTGATCCTGTGGTTGATTTTTGAGTTGGCTATATTTATTGGGTTGCTATTGTTGTGGGGTAGCTTGGCTATAGTTGCATTATTATTAGGCTTTTCTTTAGTAGTTGTCTATTGGAAAGGGTTTCAAGGGCCCATTAAAACTTATTTACCTCAAAAATATTAGGGATGTGGGGGGGATTAATTGTGATATTGGTCGAATTAAGTCATTGTAAAATTGATCAAATTAATTCATTGTGACATGATTAAATTGGTTAAATTAATTCATGTGTTAGAGAATAGTTAGTTTGGGGATAATTTAGTTTGCAAGAAATTTATGTAGAGAAGTCGAAGCAAATTAAGTGTGTATTCAATAATTTATAAATTAAATCATGGAAGAAACATTGTTTAGGTAGTACACACATAACCTTTGGAGTTAATTTAAAAGATCAAAATCCAATCAAATTTGGGTGAGAAGATCTACATTCAATCTTGTATCAAACACCTCAAGAGATTAAAAAAAAAGTTAGGAATGATAAATTCTAATTGTAAATCTAGCATATGGAAAGGCATTGCAATTGAATTTTGGAATTTGGCCTACCTTAGAAATTACACCGAAAAAAAAGTAAATCAAATTTGACTATAAGGTTGTTACATTTTAGCTCTACAACAAGGTATAGCTACATATAAGTTTAAAGAACAATGTCAAGATGTGTAGCATAGTTAGTTCTTGTGGGATTTCAAGGATTTAGCTATAGTGGGTTTAGATATGCATTTTGGTGGAATGTACAACTTTAGTAATGGTGATAATAATGCAAGGGTCCTCTTTGAATTGTAGTTTACAAATTAATAATTATAGTATAAACTAGTGTTCCCAAACTCACTAGGTACAAAACAAACTAAGGCCTATACACTTGCTAGGTTTAAAACAAACTAAGTTGAGTATTAAGTTGAACCATGTCATCTAAGGCGTATCGACTTGGTTCTAAGTCTTGGCAAGTTTTTTCTAAATTTTCTGAGTTCTAAAGACTTGTTGGGACTTGGAGTCATGGAGGTCAAAATCAAATGCATAAAAAATCTTAAAATCGAGTTTATTGCCCCCAAATCTCACAAGGTCATTGCCCTTCAACCCCACTATGTGCTCCCACCCCAAGACCCACACTCTAATTTTAAAAAGAAAAAAAAATGATCATTTTGGGTTACATAAAATCAAAAAGTAATGTATTTTTAATCTCTCAAATGTTTCCCAAGTAAATCATAATTAATTGAATTATAATTGTGCATTTGGTTTGTTGATTTAATCCTAATCTCAAGTAATGGTACTATGTTTGTATTAGAATTAATAAATAAAACATGTGTTGTTATTGTGCTAACAATTAGTTAGATTATTGGTAGTAAGAGTCTCGCAAGTATACCAATTAGATAGATAGGTGGCTTATGTAGGTTGAGATTTGTGGGAGCTTGTTGTGACTCTTAGAGGCTATACAACTTATGTAATCTTCTTGTGTTGAATAGAACAAATTTAGAACTCCTCTTTTGTGGTCTCTCTATTTGTTAAAAATTTGTTATAGAAGAAAGCAACCAATCAAAAAGTTCAATATACATGAGTGCAAATTAGTCTTTTTCATTGGAACAAAATGCTTAGCTTTATAATAATAATGTTACAAAAGAAGTAAAAAGTACTTTGTATAGACAACAAATGGGAAGTTTAAACTATTTAACCACAACATGTACTAATATTGTATACTCAACCAACATACTTTGCCAATTCATAGCTAACCCACATAAGAAACATTGAAAAATAATCGAAAGCATTATTCAACACCTACAAGGAAATATTAACTTTGGTATTAAATACACTAATCATTTAACTTTTAACAATTTATTCAAATTAAGATTGGGCAAGTGATTCAAATAATAGAAATCCACCACTAACTATGCATTCAACATAAGATCTAGCTTTGTGTCTTAGAGCAACAAGAAATAACCAATTATAACAACCAAGTATAAAACATCATGTAGCTATCAGCAAGAAAAGTGGGAGCACAAACTAAAGTTCTAAGCCCTATGAATCTTGAGTGTTGTGTTTATACCTTGATGAATATGCTAAACATATCAAAGGATCTACAGTATAAAATATTAATGTGTGGTATCTCAATAACAATTAAGAATGCATCATACATAATTAAACACTCATACACATCATAACCATAAACTTCTGGTATCTACATATTTGACTGCATATAATATCATATACAATGTATTCAACTCTTGATCCTTCCTTACTTATATACCTTATCTTACATCCTCATAATATCTTATACATATACATGCAATTGAGGACATGTCCCTTATAAAATATTATTATTCGTACTAGGCTTAGTCAGCCTTATGTTATGCACTCCTTTTGCAACCAATTGCGCAGAGTTCTAAATGTTGTCGTACCTCTATTCTATCCTCTGCCAACACTACCTATGAAGCAATGTTGGTTAAGATGCATTCTAGAATATATGGGAGAAAGAAAGGAGGACCAATGCCTCAACTGTGACAAAGAAAGTTTAATAAAGTTAACAAACAACCCAATTATATCATGCTAGATAAAAATATATTAAAATTAAACATCAATTTGTAAGAAAAAAATTCAACCGAGAGAGATTGGCTTGATGTATTCTCACACAAATGAAAATATAGCTAATGTATTGATTATGCCTTTGTGAAAGATAAATTTTGTGATACGTAAGGATATGCTTTGTATCATAAAACTCTATTTCTTCTTTAAGGGTGGTGTTAGAATAAATGAACAACACATTTTTTGTTATTTTGTTCTCAATTAGTTAGAGTGATGGCAATAGTAATCTCAAAGGTTTCTTAGTAAGATAGTTAGTGGCTTATGCAAGTCCAAGTCCAAATCCATAGGAGTTTGTTGTCTCTTAAAGGCTATATATTTTATGTAAGCTTCTTGTGTTGAATAGACAAGAGTTACAATACTTAGTTTCCAAGTTTTCTATTTGTTAACACTTTGTTACATTGCAATAGTATTGCAATACTTATTATATAACAATGCTAAGTTGAGTGATACAATTTTTTCTCTACCATATATCATGACTTCATGTTAATGGTTTTTGTTTTTGATGTCATAGATATTATAATGCATAACATTTTAGACTTAAACATTAAAAATCTATATGTATTTAAAAAATGTTGTTTCCTTTAGCTCAAATCTACTTTTCTACTCATTTAATCTATATATACTTATATATCTGATGAAAGTAGTTTCTAATCCATTAGTTTATAGTCTTTAAAGTTAATTGAGTGACGGGTGCATAGTACAAACCAGACCTAGAATTTGACAGCCACGCTTACTTGTCATATGGAAATTTTGTGACGGTTTGTTCATTTAAATACCTGTCACTTTACGTTTTATGAAAAAAATTAACTGTCAAAAAATATTTAATTTATATTATTTTATATAAAATCTTTTATATTAAAACATCATTAATTTTATTAATCATACATATTAAATCAATATATTAGTAATCTATGAAATATTATTTTATAAAATAATTATGTTAGAAATTTTAGAAACTATGCATGCACTCAATTAGTAAAATCAATTGCATATAATAAATTTTATTGATAAATGAAAAATTGTATAAATAAATAAAATTTACATTTTGACAATGCATATATTATTAGTTTAAGAATAATTATATTACACAATATGATTGTTTTTTCCATATATTTATTCTCTAATTTGTAAAATTGTATTACTATTTTATTGATTGATTCCTAAAATTATAAAATTGGAGTGAACATTTAATTTAATATTTAATTACAATAGATTGAATATAAACTAATATCATAAATTCATCCATCAATTTGAAACTCTTTTATTTGAGTTAATTTATTTTATATTACAAATTGATTTTATTTTTCATATATATTTTAAATTCAATTATTTAAAAACACATTTAAATATAAATATCAATTTCAAATCTAGCAAGAAATAACTATATAAAATTAAAAATAGTTCAATCCCCAAATTGATCTATATAAAAACACAGATGTTGTTGTATTATCTTAAATCACCTGAAAAAAAACATGAATGAATTATTTGTAAGAGACATAAAATTTACTCACCAATAAAACCAAAGGCATATTATCTTCAAAAAAATCATCTATCTAAAAACATGAATTATTTGTAAAGGACATAAAATTTGCTCACCAATAAAACCAAAGGCAGTATTATCTTAAGAAGAATCAAAGAATCCCTGTAAACAAAATGCTATAAAATAAGTGCTTTTGAAAAAACAATGAATGGAAATTTGTGTTATGTTATTATTCATATGATATCTATATATATTAAAAAAATATGTAAAATTAGAAAATATTGATAATTAGAAGTAAATGTAAAAATCTTAAATTTAATGTGACAATTAATAAGAAGTTTCTAAAATATATAGAAAATAAATCTTGTTAAAATATTCAAAAAGTTTAAAAACGATTATATTCTATTTTAAAAAGATTTTGAATCAATATTAGAAAAAACTATATTTAATTTTGAAAGATTTTGAATTAATAAATATATTTATAATAAATCATATATATTAATATAAAGTAAAATTAGAAAGAATTATTCCAATTTTAAACTAATTTATATTTTATCATAAACATTATATATATATATATATATATATATATATATATATATACTTACAATAAGTTTTTACGGTTTAATAATAATTTTAAGTGTCATATTTACGATTTTATAAAAATATAGCAAGTCAACTATTACAGTTTAATAAATTTTTAGGTTGTAATATACGGTTCAAAATGCAAAACACGGTCAGATAGACCATCAAATTCCAGGCCTGGTACAAACTTTAAATCCTTGTCAAGTCTTTCCCCAACCTGAGTGCCGAGTCCAAATCCAAATCCAAGTACAAGTCTTGTAATCAATATGAAAAGTGAATTACATACATGAAACCTCATGGGTAATTTGAAACATCAATAATCATTCGTCTTCTATATATTCACAGTTCTTTTATTGGAAGTTAGCTTCTAACAAAAACTTTCTAGCATTCCATTGCAGTTGCATGGCCTATTGTTACCTTATGTTTCTAAATGCTCTATATTTCTAGCAATGATGGAACAACATAAGTCCATTTTCTTAGAGAAAGCAGCATAACATCACACGGATAATAAAGGAGTAAATTTCTCTTATTCCAGCATGGAAGCTTCAAAAGCCAGGTAGGTATCTTGGCTAGGCACAAACCAAGAAAGTTACTTTTAACATTATACCTATACACTCATTGAAGCTGCCAGTTTCTGTCCATGAAACAAAGTGAAATATTGAACAAGGAAATGAAATTAGAACCCAAAAATGAGGACTTAATCTGTACAACTGACAAACATTAGATCAAATCGGAAGTAATATTTTGCAAACTTACATGCAACAAAGAAGTTTGTTGTCGACATTTAATAACCCAGTATACTGTGATTGGATATCCCAACTTAAGCTAAGACCTGTACTCTGGATAATACAATCAAAAGACTTCCTCAGATAAAGTGCATTACCTTATAATCAATAACTTCAAATTTTTCCACGGCAGCATCTGATTAGCAAATTCCATTGTGCTTGCATTGCCTATTTTAACCTTATACTCATAAATGCTCTTAATTTCAAGATATCGTCCAAATCAGTCATAGAACATAAGTCAATTTTCTTAGAGAGAGCACAAACATAGTCAAAGAGTAAGATTCCTTTGTTCCAGCAAGTGAACCTCACAAGCAAGGTAGGCATGTTAGCTGTGCTCAAACCTAAAGCACAGAACCAGAACGGGTGCGACATCTGAAGTTTCCCAAAGAGAATATATAGCAGATTAACATGGAACAAAGCAGCTTATTATGAAACATTTAAAAATCCACTACACCATGATTAGATAACCTAAGTGAAAGCTCAACTCTATACTCTTCTGTACATTCATATAACTCCCACCGTCCTTAGATAAAGCGCATTGGCTTATAATCAATAACAATAAATTTGTCCACTGCTGGTAGTATCTGATTAGCAAATTCTATGTGGGCAGGATGGACTAGATAGGCATCACGACCTTCAGGATTGTCAAATGTACATTCAAAAACATGTGTGAAACCTTGTTGCTGATTTTCAACACTAATATCCTCTCCCCTGGAAAAACAAAACAAAAAATGAATGTAAAGGATTGTGATCCATAATCTACTACAATAATGTAGTTCCACCAATCCATGCAAATAGAGTTTTTGATTCATTTCCACTATCATCAACAGAAAAGTGGATGCCATTCTAGCATGGTAAAAGAAACTGGCCGGGTATTTATTGCTGTTAAAAACATAACATGTTTATCACTCTAGGTTTATGGACTTCAATAATTACAAAACACAAAATTTACATTTCAGAATCGGATTCTGCCATCAAAAAACAATCTATAGTTCAAAAGAAATGATCATTGTATTATTGCATTCCAGATACTCATAACTCATAAGCATGCACTATACAAAAGTGCAAAAAGTTAATGCATTATGCCCATGACATACAACCCAAAGATATAAAAAAGAAAACAAGATATATTGCCGTATCAAGATGCTTAAATGTTAACATTATTATAAATGGGATTTCTCCTCAAGGAAGAGCATAGAGCCACTTCCACAGGGAGGGAAGAGCCCTCACATCAGACCTTGAAAGGAACTAATCTACTTGACTAGTTGAAAATTATCATTGTGCAATGGTGTATTAAGAATTTAAGAGTATAGAAGAGACAAAAGGCAAGTAAAGAAAGCATAGAAGAGATAAGGGGCAGTCCTCTTAAGGAAATCTCCAATAAAAAATGCCGAAGTTACTTCAGCTAAGAAGTTCAGAGAAGCCAAGAAAAGCTCACTAGCCAGTTATATCCTACAATTACAAATTCATCTGCTTGTATGTTCAAGAGTCGGACAAGAATACATCATAATCAAGTTTACCTGCAGCTAATGATACAATAACTTATTAGACATCCCTTGTCACCAATGACATTTTATTTACTTGCCTAGCACCCAACTAGGGTTCTGTGACACATTACTTATGGTTGGCTGGTAACCCAAAATGGCACACAAGTGCCAATCAAGCTTGGCTAATTTTGATGACATGGTGGCAGATAAAATTAAGGAAGGCTGCTTCTTGTTTTGGGTGACGTACATGTGGAAGTGTAAAAAGTAAGATGAGAAAACAAGAAAAATATTTCAATTTTCAAACAAGGAAGCAGAAACATTAGTCTTCATAAGGCAATACAATTAGAATGTGTTACAAAGAATGGAAATGAAGGGAAGGGAAGCAAATAACAAGTACAAAAGATGAGAAAGGAGGCAAGAGAGAATGAAAGGAGATGATAAAGGGAAGCAAAAACTAAACACAGATTAAATGGTTAAATGTTTCAAACATCATCTATATGGACAGTCTGAATGGGCATAGCAGGCTGCAGACGAAAATTCATCCAATCCTTTCACATAAGAAAATGAGAAACTCAAATTGCAAAACACAACTCCTTAAATTCCCAGTGGACACCCCTTGGTCTAATACTGTCAATCATTAGCATAGTACATGTTTACAGTAACTGCACAATAGAAAAGTTTAAGGTTGAACTTACCCAGGTTAACATGAGAGAAATATTTCATATGCTGTCTAGTTTACTATGGTTTCAGATGCCCAAACCAATATCAGATTCCAGAGCCATGTGTAGACCTCAATCTCCTAAAATCAACAGAAGCACTTTCCTCTTGTTCAGAGAATTTCTTGCTTTAGGAGATACTCATAATGGCACTACAGAGAGATTAAATACCAGAATCTGGTTCAATTTATATTCTTGTGTTTGTCATTAAAAAATCAGAAACCCTCAAACTCAGAGGATAGCCAGAGAACATTAAGCATTTATGATCAAGTTAGATCACTGGCATTTCCCTAGAAAGTTTGCCCAACCAAAGCAAAACTTTGGAATTACAAAAATATGAATCATATTAATAACCTCATTTACAAGATAATGGAGATCCCTCTTACACATAAACAATCCAACTATAATGAGGCTGAGTAATTGTGGTAATTATAAAACATGTGTACTGTAAAATTGCTGAAAATTGAAAAACCGGCCAATGGTTTCAACTTTCAACTGTTTTCAACCATTTGCAACTTTCAACTGTTTTCAATCATTTGCAACTTTCGACTGTTTGAAACTTTCAAACTCTTCAATGTCTATCTGACATTTTCAAGCTCAAAAATTTACCATTCAAGTGATATATTACAAAACTCATGATCAAGATCCTGCAAGCTGTTGAGTGTTGTGATAAGGGAAAAAATTAGGAAAATGTCTTTGACAGAAGCTGGGACGGACAAATCTATTGAGAGAATACAGAATCATGTCCTACTGAAAATAGAAATTTGTTGTAGACTAGTTTGGATAGAAACAGGAAAAAGTTAGTTGCTCTAGGGGACCTTTTTCTCTTTCCATTCTATAAAGAAAATATCCACTTTTTGTTGAGATTGACAAGATAGGAGAAATTCTGCACAATAGTTTGGTTTCTGTTGATTTGATTTTTTTGCTGCTCATAACTATATAAACTGCCATCCTGCTTCCCCTCTCTTCCCAATCCATTCAGGTGTGTTTTCCTTCAAGTACCACCACAAAGAGTGGTTGCAGGTGCACAGCAGAAAGGAGAGATTTTCTGCATCAGTTAGAGCAGAAAGGAAATCCTTTATGCATCAGTTGGTATTAAAGCACATTATAAAATAGCCTTAGGGAAGGAGAAACAGGAGGAATAATAAACTCAAGAAGGAATGACGGGAATGCATTGCTTAGGAGATTAGAAGCAATTAAAGCCATATTCCAGCTGGATGAGACAGAAGCTGAACAAAATAAATTGAGAGCCCCAATTAGAGCAGCAGATCGAATGGAAACACTAATGGAAGCCATTTCAAAACATGGAATAAAATGAATGCCAAAAAATTTAGACCTTAATGACGATTTGAACCCTGACCTGTTGATGAATTGGCTACAAGAACTAGAAAGGCATGGATGAAGGGGATCCAAGGAGTATAGAATTTGCAGTGGTAAGGATAAAGTCATGTCAGTTTATGGTGGGATAGCCTCCAAAATACTGAAAGAAGACAAGATAAAGACAAGATCAAATTATGGCCCAAGATACTAAAAGTATCGTGATCCAAATTCTTACCTGCAAATTATTTGTAGGTGTTTAAAATTTAAAAACAATTCCAGAATTTGAGGAAAAAGAAGCTGCCTGTTGTTGAATACACAAAACAGTTTATGAAATTGCAGATAAGAGCAAATTTTCAAGACAGTAATAAGCTGTCTTCTGCTAGATATACCAATGGACTCTAATTCCAACTCTAAGGAGAAAGTGGATTGAGGTAAGGGTAAGTTGTTGAACAAGAATGGCAATAGTACCTTCTTAACAGGAAAAGGGAGTTCCACGAAAACTATCAAGAACGAAAAGACTTGAGGAAGGCCAAGAAGTGAAGCCAAACTCTCAAGGAAGGGGAGGCTTCAAAGGTAGAGGAAACGGGCAAACAGTTGGTTACAGAAAGCCATTCAAATGTTTCATATGTAGTGGACTGTGGAGCCCATAAAGCACTATATTCTCCATGGCTCAAGAAGAATCTGCAACATAAGGAACTGAAGCAAAAACTGGAGGGAACTTGATGTTGCAAAGGGCAATGCTATCAAGAAACAAAGAGAAACAAAAAGCCAATTGGAGAAGAAAGAGTGTCTTCTGAACAAAATCCAAGTGCAAGCACAAAGCATACAAGGTGATCATAGTGGAGGTTCTGCTGACAATCTAGCAAGTAGAGAAATGAAACAAAAATTAAAGCTTCCATGCAGTCAAAAATCAAAATCCATATAAGATTTTTTGGTTCAAAAAGGATTATAGTGATTAATCTTGTCTGGTTGCTTTTAACATTGGTCCTTGTGAAGACAAAGTGTTATGCAACATGGTGTCAATGGATGTATATGATTTGCTGTTGGTAAGGCTCTTGCAATATAATTGGAAGGTAATCCACTATGGCAAAAGAGTACCGATGAAGTACAACATCTTCTAAAACCATGGAACGAAGGGACATCTGAAATGTCATCTTTGTCACTTGTAAGTTTGTAACAATGGGCTAAAAGCCTAAAAGAAGTTATTAAAATAGACTAATAGAGAATTTTGTTGTGTACAATGCCCAAGAGAAGAAAGAGAACCTTGAAGAGAGCAAAGCCCCACAAGAAGTGCAGAAATTGTTGGTTAGGTATTTCAAAAGAACTCCAACAGAATCACCAATAGGATTACTTCCCTCTTGAGATATTTTACTCACAATATTGACTTGGTGTCAAGATCAAAACATCCTAACGTAGCTGCTTACAGGTTGGCTCCACAAGAAAATTAGGAAATGAGACGCCAAATACCAAAATTGTTAGCAAAGGGATTCATAAGGGAGAGAATGAGCCCTTGGACCACACCTGCCTTGCTCTCATCTAAGAAAGAAGGAAAATGGAAAATGCACATAGACCCTAGAGCTATCAAACAAGATCACAGTGAAGTATCGATATCCATGGACCATTACCTAAAATGGATAACACATTAGCTTGATTGGTTGGTGCAATAATACTCTCCAAGGTAGTTATAGGTAGCAGTTACTATGAGATCCAGGTTCAAGAAGGCAATGAATGCAAGGCAGGTTTCGAAACCAAGGATGGTTTTTAACTTTGCTAAAAAGGTTAGCGATGTCATTCTGATTGTCTAATGCTCTTGCCAGTTTTATGCAAACCATGAATGAAGTATGTAGGCCTTTCATTGGGAAATTTGTCATAATCTACTTTGATGACATTCTAAGTTTTAGCAGAAATTTCCTAGAGCATTTGATACATTCAAAGGCAGTGTTTGATACACTTAGAGTAGAAAGGTTGTTTATAAATGTTGAGATGAGTGAGTTTTGTAAGGATAAGTAGTTTTCCTTGGGAATGTGATTTCAATAGATGGCCTGAGTATTGACCCAGAAAAGATTAGAGCTGAATGGCATGTTCCTCAAAGAATTACATAATTTTGAGTTTTCATGAGTTCATGAACTTCTATAAGAGATTTATCAGAAATTTCAATGAGGTGGGTACACCATTGACCAAATGCACAAAAGAAAAATATTTTTCATGGACAAAGGAAGCTCAAAGAAGCTTTTAATTTCTCAAAAAGAGGGTGATCAAAGCTCCAATCCTAGCCTTAACAAACTTTGAGAAGTTGTGTACCATAGAGTATGATGCTTTAGCAGTGACGATTGGAGAAGTGTGAGCCAAGAAGGAAAACCAGTTGCCTAATTTAATGAAAACCTCAATGACATCAATAAAAGTTATAGAACTTATGATAAACAATTATACGCCATTGTTCAGACATTGAAACAATGGAGGCACTACCTCTTGCATGGGGAATTTATGTTGTTATCAACAATCAAGAGCTGAAATATATAGATTCTCAAGTATGTGTGAACCAAGGTACTTTCTTATTGAGTAATAAGCCTAGCCCCTATGCTGATGAGAGAAACCTACAAGAGATTTTGGGATGTTCAAGATAAATTATGAATAATAATGGGTGGAGTTTTATTTGAGACCTTAATATCCTTAAAGGGAGGTGTTATAGTGTGAGCTGCTCAATTGTGAGCTTAGTTATGTTTACCATCTACTGTTAAGCGTTATTAATTGGGGGGAATCATTAATGAAACCTTGGTTATGGGAACCTTGCATATATCCTTTGAGAGACGTTGTAAGGAGAACTACATGTGACTTTGATCTGATTTGAAAGTGGGTATGTAAGTGGTCCTTAGGTGAAGGATGCCCCTATGACCTCAAGTTCGTAGGGGGAGGGTTTAGGGGATAACTCCAAGGTTAGGGTTGTTCCTAAACTTGTTTGGCCTTCCCTCTTTAGTAGGCTTCAAATTGAGGCTAAAATTTGTATTAGATGGTTATGGATGAGTTAAGAGATCTTGGTAACTCATATCCAATAATGATGTAAATTTTGGCTAGTAAGATCTAATGGGGGATACAATGGATTTTCTTATGGCTACAAATGGTCTAGTTGTGATAACTATGTGCCTAATTTTGGGTTGAGCTTGGGATGACATTCCATAAGATTTCCTATGTCATTCGTAGGTAGAAACTATAAGTATTATTGAGTAAGGTTGGATATGTGGCCTTTTATCTTTCTAATAAAAAATGTGTTTTTGAATAGTGTATTCTAGATAACAATTTGAATGAAGTGAGTGGATTCGACTACTTTATAGTCAATATTTTTTTATATGTACATGTGGAGTAGATGCCATTTCATGTTGGTTCAATGTGATTCTTATGTATTTGTAAAATTCAACTCCAGACCTATAGGAATATATATATATAGGCTCTTAAATCACTTGATTGTGATATGCATATCTAGGTCCAATTGACCAATACTTGTGAAACCCTATGATGTGTAGATTATGTCTATATGGTTACAAGACCCCCACAAATTAGAACTAGTTTGATACTAGAGCAGTTAGCAAGTTTTCATTGGACTGTGTCAATGGTGGATAATTAGAGCTATTTTTGTATCTTATGGACTTGCCAACATTCACTTGTATCATAGAGGTGAAGGATTGTCAGAGGCAAACCGAGATTTGATACTAGAGTGGTTCAGATGCAAGTAACAAAAACTGGAGCTAATTGTTTTATAAGGAGGGTTAGTAGGCAGTCACCTATAACATGAAGGTGATCAATGCCAAGTGCTACCCATATTGTGAAGGGGTTAGTTGCCAATATCACCAAGGTCACTAGGTGGTATATGTCAGGCTTTTCCTTCTTTGGTGAAAAAACTCGTCGCTAGTGGCATAGGGGTGATAGACATCAAAATCCACCAAGTCAATGATTCAGTGTGTTGTGGGAATCTTGTTAATGGTCTTATGTGATATATTTGTTATACTTAATCCTTACTTGGTGATGATCACAAGTAGTATGGGATGCTTGTCATCATCACAATTGATGCAAAAGATTGAGGAAAAGGATGGGACCTACGATGTAGTGTGTGATGCACCGACATTCATTTTCCATTTGGGATGCACTAAAAGGGTAGGTGCTAATCACTCGTTGTGGAATGTGTCAGTCACTTACTATGTACTTGTGTAAATGGCCTCGAGTTTTGTACATATTGTTATATTGGTGCACTTGCTAGTGATGACATCAAGTAGCATGGGATGCTTGACTATCATCATAGATGGTAGTGGATTGGAAAAAGGATGGTGTTGAGGGTGTAGTATGGGATGCAATGGCATTCCTTTTCTAGACGAGATCTACTTATGGAATTGTGTGTTAGTAAATCAAGTAGTGGGATGATGCATATAGTAGGTTGCATCCACTTCCATGTTACCAATTGTTCTCTATGTGAACATGTGATGTAT
The DNA here is from genome assembly GCA_007115665.2 of Sequoiadendron giganteum. NCBI lineage: Eukaryota > Viridiplantae > Streptophyta > Pinopsida > Cupressales > Cupressaceae > Sequoiadendron > Sequoiadendron giganteum. The sequence continues at coordinate 675,922,716 of CM021104.1, read as the reverse complement.
TGTGTGGATCATTCACACTAGATATGTGTAATGTGCATATGAGCTAGTCATTGTTGTACTTGTGATGTGTGTATGAGCTAGTCATTGTTGTACCTATGATGTGTGTATGAGATAATCACAGTGGTACTTGTGATGTGTGTATGAGATAGTCACCCTATGTATTAGTGATGTATGCTTGAGCCAATAAGTATTTGAACTTGGGATTATGAAATAATATGACACCTCTGTGAATTTGTGTGTTTGTACACTAATGATTGGTATGGAACCAACACTTGATTGGACATTTTGTTATCAGTCTAGTGTAGCTAGACTAACTTAAAAGCATAAGCTTAATTAAAAGTCATGAGTTAAAAGTGAGATCATAGATCTCATACATGAGAAGAGAATGAATTATCTCTAGCATTGGTGTACAATCTATGAATCTTTTGATTCTCGAAAGGGGATATGTAGAAAGGGTCATCACAAATGAATCCTCAAGGTTTAGGTCTAGGTCTAGGGATGACCCTGATATGAGGAGCTTAACACTTTCTAGTGTAATATTTTGAGTGTTGGAATGGATTTGTCGTCATAATGGTGGTTGTGTAAGTTGGTAGTTGTTGCGAATTGAATAAAAATAAATTCGTAGTAGCCATGGGGAAAATTTTATAACTTCGATTTGGGTTTAAAATAAATGAGTTTCTTTTAATCCCCAAGATACACTATATGCTCTCCTCTTGCACCCTAGGGTGATCTTGAGGATAAGAAATAAGTAACATCTTGTTTTCTTTTTAGGAGGGGATACCTTGGATTTCATCACCAATGGGATGAACTCGACTCTAGCATTTTGATGGAGTATAAAAATCGGGGAGTGAATTGAAAGGCATGCCTCATGGAAGGGAATTTTATCATTTAAGATAAGCCCCCAAGAACTTTACACCTTGGGGAAGTGAAGGGTAAGAGTGGATTACTCTCTCTCTAAGCTATTTGGCATTGTTCACTTTCATATTCACATATTAGACCTCACATACCCTTGTGGTATTTAGAGGATCCTCCTAGAATGCCTTGTAAACCCTAGATAAGACCTTCTAGTCACCCTCTTGTACTGAATCGAATAAATAGTCTTCCAAGAAGTTACTAACAATGTACTTTCAAGTGGTTGAGGTAGAGTTCACTTTGGGAAAGGCTTAAGCCTCCAACATAATGGGTGTGTAGGTGGTGTTAGTGTTTCTTAGATCAGATTATACAACTGAAAGAACTTAAAATAATGCAACATATAAGACAATAAACAAAGCAAGATACCCTAGGAAAACCCTCCTCTTGAGGGAGAAAAACCCAGCAAATAATTCTCTTATATAAAGTAGAACAAGAGCAGAAATCTGCTTACAACTCAAGCCTAGCACATAGGCGAATTTGATACAATAGCACTTCTCCTAAGTGCGAATATGAAATACCTTGAATTAGGTCTGCTGCTACAAGATAATAATCTGCTGCCTAAGTGCGAACTTGCTTGAGGATATGCGAACTTAACTTGATTTCAAATGACAAGGAAAGACCTTGTACTTATACAAAATCAGGCGCCTTTTCACTTAGGTCGGCCCTCTTAGAAAAACATAAATAATTGATAAATACAAATAAGGTCGGCCCATGCAACAAGTAGTAAATGGGAATCATTAGGGTCGGCCCTTTATGCTTTGATATTTATTATTGACATAAATTAAATAGCCGAATGGCTACTCATTTAATTTATGCTTCCTTCTTGGAATGCTTGCAATGGAAGTGCAGCCCTAAGCTGCTATAACATCAACAGGTGGTACATGACCTTGCATTCCCTAGCTACCCACACCCCTGCTAGATGGTATTATAGTGAACTTACAAGAGGTGTCAATTATTTATTGAATAATTATAGGGTTGTTAATGTGCGTTCTTTTCTATGTGTTGTGAATACCAAGTGTATGATTGTAGCCTTATACCAATAATCCAAAAACATTAAAATATTCCAAAAACCGAAAATTCTATTGTCTTTGTTTGCTTAGATTAAGATTATCCTCTTGCTAAGGTTAAGTGCCATCATCTCCAAGTCAATTCTTACATCTCACATACTTAATCATCCCCTAACATCCATATTCATTGATCTCTTTTTTAGAATCATCCATAAACCTACTCCATCCTACATACTTAATCATCGCCTAATATCCATATTCATTGATCTCTTTTTTAGGATCATCCATAAACCTACCCCATTTTGACATAACCCTAAGTCACATTTAGTGTACCGCCCTTAGGGTTTATCCATCAACCTATAATCCCAAATCACATACCCTCGTTTACACCCATCTTATATCATCATATTGTCTTAGTCCTAGGTTCTTATCCTCATTCACATCATATCATATCATCATCTTGTCTAACATTAGAGTCCACATCCTCATTTACATCCACATCCATAACATCATATACCTTTCACATCCTATCAAACCATACACATCCATTATTCCTTGTTTAGACCTTCATTTACATCCATACCATACCATCATTTTGTCCAAATCTTAGGATTCATTCATATCATAGCATCCACTTGTCATCTACATCCTCATACACATTTATATCATAACCTCATACCATACCATAATCTTGACCAAATCCTAGGTTTCATACCCTCCCTTGCATCCATATCATAACATCTCTTCCAACATTAGAGTTCACACCCTCATTTACATCCTCATCCATAACATGATTTTACCTTTCACATCCTATCATACCATACACATCCATTATCCTTGGTTTAGACCCTCATTTACATCCATACATCCATAGTATAACATCATCTTTTCATCTACATCTATACTATACATCCACATCATAGCATTATCTTGTCCTACACCCCCATTTACATACATACCATAACATCATCTTGTATTTCCAATCCCACATCACATTTTTCCTATCCACATCTTAGGTTCCACACCACCATTAACATCCATATCATACATAATCTTGTCCAAATCTGAGGTTTACACCACACCTACCTCAATATAATAACATTGTATCCTAACACCATCATACCTTGACCAAATCTTGACCATTTGAACATAGCAACCAAATTCCCAAAAACAAAAAATAAAAAAAAATATCGTCCAAAAAATCCAAAACAATCATAAAGTCCAAAAGTTTAAAAAATAAAAATAAAAAGTCTAAAAAATACCAAAAACATGGAACAACATATGGATAATCCTATGGATATCCATTATATTGAAGGTGAGAGACTGTGACCCTAAATGCATCACGATACACCTAAAATCCAATGGTATTCATACCAAGAAACTCATGATCATTTTTCACCTAATCCATCACACACCATTTCATATCATATTCCAACTCTGCCTAACCCCATTAACTTAGATATCCACTCCAATTTAATCACCAAAAATGATCCTCCTCCATGTAATCCACCTCACACAAGCTTTCCATCTATGACATCATTAGTTCAGTCATTACCTCCCCTATGGTAGAGAGGAGCTTGTATTACTCAACCCAACATTACTAGCTCTATGTGGGGTCCTATACTTGTATCTTAGATAAGTCTACAAATGTTGCTACAGCCGTAGGAGCATTACTTGGGATAGAGATTGACTCAGGATTTAATTGGGAAAACATCAATAGAATTAAAAAAATTGTTTTCTCTATCCAGCATAGTCCAAATTTGCTTTCTTAAAACAAGAGAGGGGTCTGGGGGTGGCAGCCCCAATGGGGTCAAGGGGCAACACCCCTTGCAAGGAGGGGTTGAAAGGTAGAGACCCCACCACTAAACCCTATTAAAGCCTTTAAGACCACACAAACCTTCATGACACATGTCATCTTTTCACAATTTTTATCGCTTTTAACCAAGCTCCAAGCCCTTCAAAAAATGCAAGGTCAAAGCTATAGAGAAACAATTAGGCCATAACTATGTTTCCGGACAATATACTTGCTGGTTTCTGTTTTTAGCTTCAATTCTCTTTTTTTTCCTTGCTTGTGCTTGCAAATGAAATGAATATCTTTTAGTGTTAAGCGTTTTGATTTTAAATTTTTTCCACCTGACTATCATGGCAGAGTTTTGCAGATGAGACTTGGCAAGTCCAACCAAGCTCACTAGGTACCTAGTTCCCACGTCTCTAGGACTTGTTTCAACTAGATAATATCAGGACTTGCCAAGTTTGGGTGACCCTGGGCAAATCTTGTAATTATTGCTTACTTTGCTTTTCCTTAATGCATCCTAGTGGCTATTCATTATTTTAAATGTTTAATATGCATATCCCTAAATAAGAATTCTCCAATAGACAGCCTAGTAATGCCTCGTTGCTAAAGTTTAATATATATCATATTCGGATCTGTTTAAAGTTGATGCACACAATTGTCATTAATTGGTAAGCAGTGTTCTTCAAAGTTGCTGCTCCCTGCTCTTACAAATTATTACTCATCATTCTTCAAAAATGCTGCTGGGTGAGTTTTAAACTTTTGATTTACCATCCCATATCCATTTGTTCTTTCTTTGCTTGCTATTTTATCAGCTCTTAGTTTTTTGTCCTTGTAGATTTTAGCCAATTTATTAGTTTGGTTTCACCTTGCTCATCTGGTGTATTGTGTATGCATGGACTTACCTTTAATCAGCCATAAATGAATGCCAATATCACCAACAAATGCATTCAAGTACAGAGTCACATTACAAGAGGTAGAATCAAACCCAACACACCTGCTTGTAGATTTTTTGTCACTATGTTAACAAGTCACTTACACTTGGAGCATTGATCACCATTGTGAACAAACAAATTGGAAACATGTGTTTTCTACTTTACAACAGACCACACTATTCAACAAGGGGATTGGTCCTTCATGGAATGATCTAGTCATGAAAACTAAAAACGTAATCTGGAAATCGCGCAAAAGTAATAAACTCCCTAGTAAACTTCTTTGATCATAATTTAAATTATCAAATCCTGCTATATCTTGTTCAAATCCTGTCAGATCCATTTTTTCGAGACTAACTAATTCTTTTTCATTCTGATCCAGATTACTTTTTTTATTTTAATTTTTTACAAATTGATATTTAATTTCTCTGCAAACCTACATCCCAGCTGCATTTCTCAAGCCCAGAAATTAAAATTTTAATATGTCTATGATCCAAAAAGGGATCCATGTCATGATTGAAAGGTCGATTGTTCATCCACCAGCAGTTTCAGGGGAACCTTCACAAAGGAGAATGTGATTCATCAGTTTCAGAGCTTGAGAAACTTGTATACAGGCCAAAATCAGCCTTGGGATGTTTCGGAGCATCCTAGGGAAGAAGCATAACATGTGTGAAGGTTTTTGACCCAAGTATTCTCCCACTCTTGGAAAATTTGCCACTTTCCATAGGCGTAAAACTCCTCAATTCCACATCAAATGCTCCACTACTGCAGCAATCTCATCAAATACCACAGGAATCTCTTCAAATACCACAGCGATCAAATCACCCTCTGGCAAAACCAGGGAATTTGGCTAAGGCAAAACAATTATTGGAATGTGAAGAGTTTTATGTTTCATTTTGACTTCTATGCATTGGTTTTCATGCTTTGAGACTAGAGAAATGTGTAGAGGTCTATAAAAGTCAGTTTTGAACATGAGCCAAAGGTTGGCACTCATATTTTCCTCTTAGAATCTTCATGTTTGCAAGTGAATGTTACAAAACAGCAGGGTTTTAGTGAATTGCAGACTTCATTGTAGATTGTACAAGCACATATTGATGTTTGGAGCTTGCTTAGATGTGTAGGAGTCCTACTGCAATGTACTTGACTGATTTGATAATGGAAATGAGGATCTGTTAGCTTTCTCTTGCTAGAGGTTTCTCTCCAAACTATGGTTTCTCCAGGTTAACCCCCATGTTCAATCATTGTCATGCATTCCTTTGGTTGTTGCGTACTTCTATGCTTGTGTGATATTCTCATATTCTGTTAAACATGTCTGTTCAAGTGTAAGATAAAAAAACAGATAAAGGACCATAAATAGGAGGTGTTTGTGAGACGCAACTTTAAGAAATCCGTTGGTGATGAGCTGTTAAAGAGTATCTCTCTCAGTTTACCGATCAGTCTATGTTAGACTATTTTAAATGTAGGGGAGAGGAGCAAATAGTTGAGCAGGGTCCAATAGTTGTGATGATACTTGAGAAATAAGTGTTATTTCTTTGTTTGAATAAAAGCTAGTTGATGTGATTTTCACAATTAATATCTGTATATTTTTAAAAAATTGCATATATATTAACATATATATACTATACAGTCGTACCCAAACGTACCATACCCAAGGAAAAAAATTGTTGTACCGGTACCCGTACCCGATCCCGTACCTGAACCAGCAACTCATTAATATTTGAATTCAAAATATCTTAACAATATTAATGACTATTCCAAGGCATATTCCTATAGCCAATCATATTAGGAATTCACTAGAAATGCTTGCAAACCGCAATCTCAAAGGTGGTGGACCTTGTATCACGAGAGCATGTAATAATTCTAGATCCATTCCATCCCTCAATCTGCCTTGGAGGTTGGCTGTCCTCCTCAATCAACCCCAAGAGCACCATTTAGGCCTCCTGGCCCACAAGTATGGTAGAACCTCCAATTTATCCATCTCAAGTGGTGTGCTTGATAAGATGCATGAAGGCTGCCCTCTTCAACACCCAAGAGCCCCATTTGGCTTCCTAGCCCACAAGTATGGCAGAACCTCCAATTCATCCATCTCAAGGTGGTGTACTTGATATTAAAAATTCCTAGCCCTTCAGCATCTTGTGACTCGGAAGGTTGATTGGCCTCCCTATTTGCAAAACACTTCTATAAATTGAAAATAGATTGCTAGAGGAATTTGCTATATTAATTTGTAATAAAATATCATTATGCAATTATAATAGATTTACTTACAAGTGTCTGTAATAACTTGATTTCTGCAATTAACATATATATATATATATGGCTATTCCTAATTTATATGTATTTTAAGATTATCTTTTAAACTTACTTCCCAGTAATATTCTTGTTGAAAACAATATTTATTTCCAATAGATATCTTATATTTCAATTCCTTATTTTCTTTTTCAAATCTGATCCACTTAATGATCTCTCCCAAGGAAACGATCTCCCTTTTATATCTTAATATCTAAATGAAATGATGCACCCCTTGGAATAGAGATCTCCTTTCAAAGGTCATGACTTTTTGTTTAAAACTTAATGTTTGTTTTGTTTTATTCCCAAGCGCTGCCTTTGTTTTTAATTCCTTAATCGCTATCTTAAATAATGATCGCTTCCTTTAAAAAGATCATTGCCTCTTACTCATCGCTCCTTTCCTTTATTAAGGTAATCGCTGCATGTTTTGGCGAGGGCATGACATCTATATATGTTTCTAAGATCCAAGAAACAAAGTAGGAAGAGAATAAGCATGTATTGAGCATTAGAAAGGGATAGTTTGTCATCAAAGGTCCATTGGAGGTCATAGAAGTTTGGGTAGGTCCTATGAGAGCCCAAGAGCATGCCAGGAATGGCCCAAGAGCCCCATTGATCTTGGAAGGTCCATTACTATGTAGAGAAAGACTAAGTAGAGACCAATTTGTAGGAATCCATAGTTGTGATCTCTTGAATAAGTTCTTGTAAATGTTGTGCAAATTGTTTGACCAGATGAGAGTATCTTGTAATAGCCATTGAAGGTCTTACAAAGGATTCAGTTCTTTAACATTATCCCACAGACTATGTAAAGTCCTATGAGTACTTGCAGTCATGAAGATAGTGGATGAGGAAGCCACTTGACCTCATTCTTGCTGGAGTTTTTCCCATACGTGGGTATCTCCAAGGTAAATTTGTGGTCTTGAGATCTTTGTGGCTTGACTGATGCTTTTATGTGTTCGTGTTTTCAGTTTTCTCTCTTCTACAAAATTCTGTAATGCTGGTGAAATATGGAATGGAATATACATGCTAGCTTTTATGGATCAAAGATGCAAACCTGTGTTTAGCATTTCCCCTCACTCAAGATTTATTTATTCTAGTCCCTGGATGAAGCTTATTTCCATAACAAAAGATGCCAAGAATAAGTCCGTGGTTGATTTGATATTTCTCCTCTTTAAGCTCAAAGATGCAAACCTGTGCTTAGTGCTCCCCTTCCCTCAAGATCTATTTATTCTGGATCCAATTTGTTCCCATAACAGAAGGTGTAGATTTCCAAGTACCATCTTGCCAGTTTGGACAGTCACTCAAGTGTTCATTGATTGTTCTATCCAAACTTCCCAATGATGGCAGCTAATTTTAGACAGTGGCTATTCCAGTGACCTTAATAGTTAAAAAAGATGGATCCTAAATTAAATGAGAATCGCATCACCACAGTTGTCTCCGTTATCTTCCCCGGACTTGAAAAAAGCTTTCTTTTGTCTTCATAATTTTGTCTCGATCAACCCAGAGATAAAGCAACAATAGAATTTATAGTAACATAGATCTTACGTAGTCTCAACTGTTGGGACAATTTGTAAATACCATAGTTATAAGGTTTTACTGAACCAGGGGCACTGTTGTCAAACCCAAAGTAATTTTGGTGGATTGAAATTTGTAAAATTTCTAATTAGAAAATATAAATAATATCATCCAAAAAAAATTTAACATTTAAATACGAAAGATCCCTCTGGAAAGTTCTTTCCTTGATATATGCCTTCACATCTCATTGGGTATTATAGATGATCATCCTACCTAACTATATTCCATAATTGAACTAGTCTGTGATTTCCCCTAAAATTTATTTGAAATAATTGACGTACTATTATAAATTTATAATTAACAGGATTAAGGTGATTCTTCTAGCATTTAGATTTCATTCACAGGGCACTATGATTGCTTGGGCCTTTTGGCAACTAGATGCATACCTCCAATTGGAGATTCCTCACAGATGAGTTTTCAAATCGGGTGTTCCAATAAGGACATGGTAGCAAAATTAGCCTCATCACTTTTAAATAAACCGGCATAAAATGAGATCACTGCTAAGCTGATTATAATGATCAAAGAGTCCTTTGTTTTTTCTTGCTTCAATTGATAGTCATCAATGGAAATGGACTGGAGGGTAGAAAATCAGAAGATTCTGCTTGTATTAGTTCTGAATGTTTTTAACATTATATGTATCATTTTTATATTTTTAAGTATTTATCAAAGATATCTCGTTGCATACACTTTGACTTTGAAAATTACATACTTAAGATCATAAACTTTAACAATTCATAATAGTGTATATGCAAAGCTTTTGGAGAAAATTACGGACTTTTATAAATGGTCACATAATATTATCATAGTATTGATCTCCAATGGACTGAGCTCATCTACGAAGCTAAATGCATAATCTGGAAATGGTGCTAAAAGCCTGAAAATTCCCAGCAAATTGCTTTAAGAAAGGAATTTCTTTGGAAAGACTCTGATCAGGTCACAATTCCCTATCCTTTAAGGAGCACCAAATTTAAGAGAGGACACATAAGAGTTTAAAACAATAATCTATTAGTAACATGTGGAAATAATGAAGTAAAGCTTAGAAGCCAGGATTTAACACAAATTCTATCTCACATATGTTCTTCATCTCTATCAAAATAGCCTACCTAGATGTTTGCAGACTTCTAGCGGACTGATCTGTCCTGTTTGATAAACCAAAGTATAACTACCCTGCTTTGGCCATGAGTTTCTTCTGCAGAAATACCTCCATCCAAACTTGATCAGAAATTAATCCTCTATAATGTATAAGGCTCAGTTGCAATTCATGGTTATATGCACCTGTTTCGATGTTATGAACATTTTCTGGTCTTATTATTATACTAATAGCAGAACCTACCACTTATACCATTGGGATTGATTAGTTAGAAAGCATTAGCGGCAACTTAGAAATCCGGTTGAGGAATATCCCTCATAACCCCAGAGGGTAGGCATCGGGAGCAGCCATTAGGATTAGTTGCCACCGTGCCCCGGACTAGGCGTTCCTTTCGCTTCTACAGCCTTATTAGGTTGTAGTAGTAGATGATTACATCCTGAGTTCAAGACCAACAACTAAGCTTTGAAATTGAGCATCATATTTAACGCACGGTAGCCTTGCTAATTCAAAATTAACTTGCTTTTGATGACATCTCTGTGAGGATGATTCTAATGGTACGGGAATATGTAAAGAGATGAATGCTTCTATGTTTTAAGTTTCATGTGATATTCATCAATGGAACCAGCGAGTAGGTTACAAAAAATTATGTACATATCAAATCTTGAAATCCTTAAAACTTGAATAAACTCTTTCTGTGCTTATAAGTTTCTAACTAATTATCAGATTACTGTTGCGCGCATTTTGATTTTTTGATCTAAGCTATACACTTTGATTTTCAGATCTACGCAATAATCTCATTTATGCTTCGCAATTCCAAGCCGTTTACGAAACCTTTTGTAATTTTGTTGAAATCTTGAACTTCAGAAAACCTTGGCATCCCCTCAAACTTACAAATTTTTCAAAAATGTTAACAGTGGTAACTGTCATGAAACAATTTAACCTCCAATTATTAAGGGTGCATAAACCCCGTGTTATAGAATTCTCTACTCAGATCTGGCATTATGAGAAACTTATCGTGAAGCTGTGTTTTCGTGCTGAACGACTCGTTCTCTTTACATCGTGTCCATGACGGAAAGTACACTAGTGTCCATGACAATCATTGTTATGAAAAAATTAGTAAAACGCCTAGATCTCTCACAGGCCTGTACCTAGATCGAAATACTTTTTAGATTTTCTTTAGATATCTGGAGCAGGTAGTAGTTTCCTAGGATGATGATGAACTCAGCTGAGAATTAGTTGGCCACCAACCTATTATATGAAGCATTTCGATATTTTCAAAATGTGCAAAACCCATTATTGAAATGCAACAAAAAGAAATCTTTTAGCCATTTGATAAGATTTCATTGGATGAAGTAGGTACCATTGAAGAGATTTGAAGGGTTCTATTAGAGTGACGAGGTTTCCGAATGCTTTGATGAAATCTTCAATTCTTTCAGGTGTAATGTCTGCCTTGAATTTCGCCAGGAAGATGTGTTTTACTACACCCAAAGACTCCATTTTAAATTTCCAGAGTCTATACTGATGCTTCACTGCTTAATACAACAATACCCAGTGATGAATATTTTGGAATGTTCATAAGATTGCTTCCACTAAGATTAAACAGATAGGACATCGCACTCAACATACGGACTGTTTATGTGGAGCTCTCTCTTACTTAAACTCTGCCTTTTAACTAATAACAATCATAATTTAATAAATATTATTCAACATAGATTAAATATAATCTTACTTTTGTTATAATGGAGTGTATTATAGTAATATAAAATACATTGAGATACATATCTTTGGAGATGTTTATTTAAATTTTAAGTACAAGAACATTAAAAAAAAATAGATTTTTATATCTATCTTATATTATAGTCTACATAAATAACGTCAAAATATATTATTTTGGAGGTTTTTTTTTTTCTAAATGATTTTGGAAATGTTAAAAACATGTTTTTTTTTTAGAACATAAACTTAATAGAAATGAAACAAAGCGGAATGAATATAATTTATAGTTACAAACATTGTATTAAATCAAAAAGTATATTTCTTACATCAATTATATTCTAAGGCTTTGAGCCTATTTTTTCTTGCTTTTTTATTTGCAATTTAGTTTCCTTTCTTCATTTGTCCATATCTGTCGTATGTGAATAGTGGCATCATTTGTAGTATGTTTATAGATTTGACATGAGACATTGCCATGAATGTTAATCATGTTCTTTCAGTTGATTTTATATCATCGGTGGTTTTTTGAAGAGTTGACCCTTGTGATTTGTGTAGTGTTGATGCCCAAGCCAATCTTAATGGTATTTGTATTGAACTACCCTTTTGAATTGTTGTGATTGGAACACTGGAAGGACGTTGATCATTGAATGAAATTTTTGAGTAACTGTTGAATTGTACCAATACATAGGTTGGTGGTTGGGGTGGTGACGTTTTAAGTCTATATACAATTTTTTGAACATATCTTAGAGCTCCATTGACAAGTCATGCTTTTATCCATAGGTTTCATGTTAACATAACCCTTGCATTTTTACTTAATAATAATTGAATATCAATTTCATCATCTATGCATCCTTTTGTTGCACTAACACTTTCATTTTTTGTTGTAATGCTCCATGCAATTGGATTTTTCAATGAGTATAATTTTTTTTTTTTGTTGTGGCTATGAATATTATCATTTGTTGAGAACAAATGAATATTATCATCAAAGTCCTCATTGGTTGTTGCATCCAATCTTGCATTAGATATTTTCATTAGCAATATCCAATCATTTATTGTAGGGTTTACATCTTTAATATTTGTTAGAAGTTTCAATAAAATATTTGTTGCCCATTATTTAATGCATCTTGTCTAAAAATGTGATCTAAAGTAATAGCAAGTTTGAATTCTTCTCATAGTATTTTAGCTTGTCTTTTGCTTTCATATGGTGGTATGTCATTAACAAGAGATAATTTTCCAAGATCTCCAACCAATATCATCGATATTTTTTAAAGGAATATATAAATGTTATATTGAAATGTATAATTGATAAATAAGGAAATATTGTATATTTCAAGAATTTTTTTAAAAATTAATCATATATGATGATTACAATTTGAATGAGACTCATACCTGCAAAGGGTCAATTTGCATTTTTAGGAAAAGTTTGACGGAGTTGAGAATCTATGCTTTCAATCAATCTTTCACCAAGAAAACTCATTTCATCAATCAATATGTATCTGATATGTGTTAATTCCTCTTGAAAACTTGTTAATTTTGTCCCTTCTAGCTCTTTGAGGTATTTGATTGGAATCTTCAATTTGGAAAGAATAGTTGATACATCTATATTGAATGTTGCAACTCTAGTTGGTGCAAGTAAAAGTACGGGAGATCGATCTGACATTTCACATTCTAAAGTGCTTCAGTTATGACACATATCACATATGACTTCTTGTTCCTACCATACCTTGAATTACCATTAATAATGAAGATTCAATTTGATTTCTTTAGTAGTATGAAATGATAATCTTAAATATTTTTTCATGTTTTTTGTTGAGGTTTTCATAGTTGATAGAGTGTCGTATATCATCTTGAATCAGACAACCATTATTTTTCATGGTGGTAATGAAATTGATAGCTTCATTTGTGTATTCTTCACTTTAAAATTCATTAGACCAATTCGTTTGTTTGTCAAAATCTCTCCTACCCAACATATCTATTTTTGAAATTTGCATAGCTTACCCATGATGAAGTCTAGATATAATTTCCCATTCATGCTCTATAGTAGTATCTCATACATTTTTGGTGTCTGCACTTTGAGAATCGATAATATCTTCAATAATGTCAATCACTATTCTTCATTCCACATGTCATTGATTATAATTGATTTTTTCCCAGTTTGACACTATTGGATCATTGTTATGACCAATATCTCTTTGAATATCATGAAATGGTTTATAGAGTAACCATTTTGAGAAGCAAAAATCAAACCATTTATTCGAGTCATGTGTAGGAATAGATAGAAATCTGGGAAAAAACTCTCACAACAGTTGTTGTCTCTCTTGCATTCCATTTGTTATCTATCTTTCATTTAGGATTATATATCCATGATTTTCCACATCAATTAGTGAGATAGATTCCATACTATATAAGGCCTATTTCTATATGCATCAATGAAAGATATTATTTGTTCTTCATTGTTGAAATATAGAAAAAGGGATCCTAGGTCCTAAATGCAAATAATCTAGGATGCAAGGGGCCTTTTTCCAAGTTACATTAAGATGTGGATCAACAAGGTGAATACATTGACTATCAACCATGAAGGTGAGACAATCAAACCTAGATCTACATCTAATTGAGGATGGGAATGGATTAAAAAAAAATTGGAATGATTAACCTAATTAGACTATGTGCCCTAATATGTAAATTGCACTAGATCCCGATAACTAACAAATTGAAATAGTAGTTTGTAGGTGGATCCAGAATGTGTAGAGTGATATGTACCTACCCAAAAAATCTTGTTTCAGCCACTTTAGAAGGACATAGTTTTCCAAAGGTGTCTAAGTCATTGTACGCATGTCCCAAGATCAACTTTTGGGGTCCTCTAGTGTTGGATTTGTGGTTCTATTTTTCATCTATAAAAATTTTGGAATGTTGTCAGATAAATCTATAGATGAGTTTTTGTGTCTTGACAAGATGTATGACAACAAATGCAATAATGGAAAAATTGTCTCCAATCCTCTTCAACCTGAGATCTTCACATTCATAAAGAGAGGAAATGTTGGGTCATTTTAAGGGCTTGCCTCAACCAAACCCCATGTAAGTGTTTCCACTTCCACAATGGCAACATGTCAATGATAAAATGGATAAATGGATAGGAAGGAATGATGAAATCACAAAGTGTTGCAACTCACCACCCTTCAATGGCTTCCTTGAATGACTAAAGTCATACACATCACTCCTAAGTCTTGATATTTCTTTCTTGAATGTTTGAATGCTTTCAAGACCTACAAAAAGGGTTAGCCTTCACAAAATAATGATAACTTAATAACATGAACTCACATACACTTTGAAACGATGCTTGGATCTTGAATTGATTTAATAAAGCTCTAAAATGTTTATCTTGACTTGCTCTTGACAATAAATCTTGCTTATAAAATCTCTTTCTAGTTTCAAATGATGAAATGACTAGATATTTATAGGAATTTATTCAATTTCTCAAAAATTAGATTCCAAAATTTGACACTTGAAATTTGAATTCTAAATGTTTAAATGTTGCCAACATGTCCAAAAATGGGTCTTGGATAAGAAGGGGGGCCCATATTCCTAATGGTGTATGGGTCCTAGCCCAAATTTACAATACACTGAATGTCGAGGGCAACATGTGAGTTGGATGCATTTATTCAATGCTTTCAGTTTATTGAAAAATTGTACAAATGGGCTCCATAATGCATAATTTTAGGACGCTAGGAGGTCAATTAGGCTCAATAATTTAGGGGGGGCAAAACATAGTGTGAAATTGTTAATGACGACAATTTTTATTCTACAATTATTATTTTTGGTGTGCAACACTACACATTGGAAAACCTTCGTTGATACATTTAGATTGATAAATCTTCTACTGATTTCTACCAATGGAAGTTATAATAACATGTGACTTGTTTCTTGAGCTCCAATATCTCTTTCTATTATTTTCAGTCAAAATCTTGTTATAAGCTTTTGCATCTAGATCATCTAGAAATGTTTGCTAGATGTATTAACATTTGTTCCAGTATGTTTCCAAAAAAATTTTTTGCTTTGGTTGCATACTGAGCAATATATTTAATTACAACATGTTTTGGTAGAATATATAGGTTTCCATTTCCAATCTATATTCTCTTTCCACAATTGCAAAATGTAGTGATTGTGTGAGTTAAGTTTATCATCATTTCTATCAAGATCATTTTTTGTTCACTGGTGTCTATATATTCATATAATTTTGCTCCTTGCAAATTTAATGGCCATGGAGCATTATACCTATAAGTCATACCATTAACATAAATTTATATTTAATGATATGAATTAGACAAGTACATTTTTTTAACAATAAATTTAATCATTTGTTGTAAAAATGATTACCTACAAACCATTTGTCCTCTTTTTCTTATTAGTCATGCACCCTCTCTACACATTTTATGTATTTCTACTGTGTTTTATATCTCCTCATACTCCAAGGTATCAACATTTTCTTGTGCAAGTTGTCTTGTGTTTTTAATACATGGATGCATAGTAAAATTTTGGAATGCATGAAATATAAATTATAATCAATTAATTTGTTGTATATGTTGGAATCCAGAAACATTTGTAATTGTGTAAATGTTATGCAAATTGGATTTTTTACCTGTAAATTTCGTTCATGGGTATCATGTCTTAGATTCCTTGCATGAACAATCAAGTTGAGGTATCTTTCAACAAAAATTCATTGATCTTCATTTGACCAATCAATAGTATCCATGTTTGGTGCTTCATTTATTCATAAAAATCCATGTACATGTGTTGCTCCTTTATGTTGCCACTCATATTTACACCACTAGTCTTGAACATTCATTCATTTTTGAAGGGTTTCTTTTCTGAAATGAGAGTGTTGTAAGTGCATGTATTGTGCAACTATATGAGGGTAGTCAATCATATTTTATTTTTGCCAAAGTTGTGCTTCTCTTGGAGTTATTGGTGATGTATTCAACATTAATGCATGTCAATCTAGTCAATAAAACTCCATTGCACTCAATGTAAAGAAAATGGTAGGTGTACCAATTTGATGTAGCATGTCTATCAATTCTACTTGACATTTTGTCTAATATGATCTTGTACCCCTTTTAAAAGAATTTTTTGAATTGCATCAATCTATCAACAAGTTGTGATGGTGACATATTGTTCATATCTTCACAAAACTCATTTATAATGATTTGCATGTCATGGAGATTTATTTTCATAAAAATTATAGTTGATATTTTTGCACGATGTCTTCTTATCATATTTTTCATATAATATAAAAACTTTGGATGTTTATCGAATCAATTGTCTCTATAATAACATAGGTACCTCACATATTCGTTTAGATGTACTTACTTGATTCATGGTTCTAACCAATCACATTTACCATTTGGAAATAATGTTGGGAATGTCATATCTAGTAATCCTAATGTAACATATTCATTTATTTGAGATCCACCAATTGTTGGTCAGTTAATTATTGTCATTGGATATGTATTTGGGTTGTTCACCTATGCATGGATCAAGTCCACCTCTTTTTATGTGTTAGGTGGATGAGCAACCATTTATGTCATCTGTTCAATGATATTACCTTCAATATTCTCCATCACTAGTCTGACATAAACCATATCATTTGTATTTGATTGAAATTTCATATGCACAGTCCTCAATTGTTCAAAAATATTTTAATGTGAATTTATAGGTAAAGTGTCAAGAGAATTTGCATCGATTGTGGCATCTGAGGAAAATATAATGTGGGTGATTTTGTACTGAAGTGTTGTATAAACATGATTCATGTTCACTTTGAAGTGGTAACTTGTGACATGCTGATATTTCCTTTAGAATATAATAATAGGTAAATCTTTGATAAAATGTGGTAATTTATTTGATATTTGTTCAATATGTTGTGGAAAGCTTATAGTGTGTCCTCTATATTTATATTGACCACCTCTTGCATGTGTAACTTGTAATATTGGACTCACACATGCAATCAACATTTCTTCTACTTATGTGAAGTTTGCTAGTTCAATTGGTTGAGGTCTAGGATTCATCCTATTTGTATTTGAGAATATGTTGATTCCTCTCTCTTGTTTACATCTTGTGCAAACAATATCTTCTGAAGTGTAAACAAATTTGATTCTAATGTAATATTCTTCACAAATGTAACAAATTGTTGGTGAATGGTAGGAATCTAAATGATTACAAATTACCATTTGCATTTATTTGAAATCAATGGCAATTAATCAATTTGGGTTGGGTGTGTGTATTTTCTTATCATCTGCTTTCTACTTCTAATTGTTTTATTGTTGCATGTAATCTTCATCTTGCATTTCTTTCTATATTTGTGTCATTCCTTTTTCTTCTTTGTTCATCACTTTTTGCATCTATCATTTGCTCCCTTCATCATTTTCAATACTTTGTTATTCTCTTTGATATTTTTTCCTCTATTTCTCAACTTCAAAGTTTCTCTTCAATCAAACCATAGCTAGAAATGAAAATAATATTGTAAAGTTTAATAAGTAAAATGTATCATCTAGTTTTAGAAAATATTGTTAGAAGTAAAGTAAACAATTGTCTTAAATATATATGTCAACACTATCCATATTAGTATTATAGTAATTTGAAATTCAAAACCTATAATGTATAATATTATTTTATTATATTCTATTAAAAATATATGTATATATATTATTTTTATATAAGGATAATGATATTGTGATTATAATGATGTTTAATATAAGATTTTTAATATTATTATGTTGTGATATTATGTTATATTATTAAATTAAATTATTATTCTATTAGTATGAGTTATTTCTAATTTTATTTAAATGATTTGATTATTCTTTATTTATATTGTATAATGAAATTAGTGTGATTAGAAAACTATATGATTAGTTATATATTATCATAAGTTAAGTATGAGTATTAATTTAATGTTATTAGAATAATAGGATTTAACAATTATAAAATTGTTCATATGTATATACTTTTTGTTATATAAGTATAATGTTATTATCATTATCAGGATGTTTAAGATAATATTTTTATTACTCTTATATTATGATATTATTATATTAGTTATTTCTAATTTTATTCAAATAATTTGATTATTATTTATTTGTATTATATAATGGAATAAATGTGATTAGAAAATTGTATGATTAGTTGTATATTATCATAAGTGAAGTATGAGTATTATATTAATGTTATTATCATAATATAATTTAACAATTATCAAATTATTTATATGTATGGGTAAGTGCAAAAAGATGGGGGACCAAAATATGGCCACTCCACTTTTTGGTCTTGAAAAAGAGAAAACGTGAGCGCATTATAATTATTGAGGGAAGGAGAGAGAGAGAGAGAGATGATACTTGTTGATTACTGAAATTTGACCTCTTGATTACTAAAATTTGACATGTTGATTGTATTTCCTCTCTAATGTATAATTAGATTGGTGCTACTAGGATACACATAGCTCAGAGGACCTGAGAATCACTAACTAAACAGTTCATCTTTCACAAGAGGTTGCGTTTAATTATCAACCAGGGACTCATAAACTTTAGATAGTTGTGGAAAAATATATGTGTTCATAGATCCTAGACACATCCTACATCAATGGAGTATAGGAAAATGCACATGTACAAAAGACTACAAAAGTTGGAAAATGAAATGAATTGCTAATTCACAAAATAAGGGAAATGAATATAAATTGTTATCTTATGCTACTGATACCTAATGCTTAAGACTATAATGGTCAACTATTAAAACTACAGTTTCCTAGCCTAGCTAATTCCTTTGGAGTATGAAACCAAACATGAAGCTACAAAATTTAATTCAAAATTATAGAATGGCATTCATAAATTACAACACATGCATATAGATGGAAACTACCAACTGAATTCAACAATGCATTATTTAATCTAACAATAAAAAATTAAGTGGATTAGCAATACCTCAAGTGGCCCTTGCTTGAGTTGTTGCTTCCATAGAAGTTGCCAAACACTCACTTACCCACTTAACAAATCATGATATCAAATTAATTTCCTTTATTGCATTCTAATATTGAATACTTACATAAAATCCAATAATAATTTATTGAAGATCTCTAATTCAATAACACATATTCTATTGTTGCAACTACTAAGTGATAGATAAACAACTAACTAGCAATAATCAACTTATCAACTCAATCAACTAGATTTCCTCCTTGATAGCAGATCCCGCTATATAGGCCACCTTTTTGAACCCTCTATATCATTTAAAAAAAATAGTAGTTTAGAAAGTAGATTCTAAGCACTATGACTCTTGTTTTTGTTACATCTTAAATTTTTGTGTAACTAACTTAAATTTGTCATCCAAGGCCAGTCTTTCCTAATTTCAAAAAAAAAGTGGCCACTTAAGACCCCTTTTTGGCCCCCCATCTTTTTGTATCCACCATTATCCTCAAGAAAAATAGTTCTTTAGGTGTTGACCATGAACTGGCAATGCCATGAATTCTCTATCAAGGCTCTTGAGGTAAAAATTTCCTTAACCACATCCTTCATTGATTTGATAAGGCCCAACCTACAGGGAATGAAAATTTTCATGTTTCCCTTTTCTTCTGATCTAGAATTCCACATGAGGACAATATCCCTAATCTAAAACTCTCTTTTTATATCCCTCTTATCAAATAAGTATTTCATTTTTTGTTGTTTCACTAAATTCCTTTTGTGTTCAATCGTTCTTGTCTCTTCCAATTCAATCAACTCATGTATTATTTGGGAGATGGCACCTTTCTCCTCCCCTTCAATTTGCAATTGCAACTTATACACTGGAAATTCAAGGCTAAATGGAAACTTGGCCTCCATACCATACACCAATTCAAATGAGCTCTTCTCAACAACCTTCTTGTATGTGATTTTATCTTCTCAAACAATAAATTTTAACTATCATTCCACCTTTTCTTGTTAGCATCCAAAGTTTTTTTGATGATGTTCATGATGCTCTTGTTGCTTGATTCAACTTGTCAATTTCCTTGTGGGTGATAAGGTGAATAATTTGTTAAAGAGATCTCATATTGTGAGCACATGTGACCAACAAATTCCTTGGATCTTAAACACATTGCATTATTAGTAACAATTCTTGATGGCACACCAAACCTAGTAACTATGTTGTAAAGCAAAAAATTAGTCACCACTTTTGACATTGCATTCCTTGTAGTGATTGCCTCAACCCATTTGGTAAAATAATCAATGGCCACCAATATCTACTTATATCGATTGTTGGATTTTTTTTGCTATTTCCATAATGAATTAAATACCCCACTATTAGAATGAAACCTCTACTGAAATGGTTGTAAGGGGAAGTGTACCTAAAAAAATTATCTTGCTTGAAAACCTTTGACAAGCATCACACCTCTTTACAAATTTGGCCATATCCTTGAATAATGTGGGCCACCAATTATAAGAAGTGGTCCTTGACATGTAATTTCCACCACATATCTATGTTGACATTCCTTAACAAATTTTATTGATTACTCTTCATCTAGACACCTGAGGAGCACACCATCTAGATTTATCCACATTAGTTGTCCTTCCAACAACATATACCTCTAAGCCTCAATTTTTAATGTCCTCTTTTTCTTATCATTCAACTCAAGAGGACAATTCAGGTTCTCTAAATAAAATATTATATCGTTATACCAAGGACAATCCTTTAATTGACAATGGACAACAATTGGGTGGGAATCTACTTGATTAACTTTACCAACATTCAAATTTGCCTCAGCCATTAATTTTTCGAAGCCTTGACCTCTAACTAGATTTGTAGTTTTCATATGCATGTCATATTCTTGGATCTTTTTGATTTATTTGCACCTTTTTCTGATACTTCATGTTGCACAAAGATGTCCCTGACAACAATATGAGCCACAAAAGCAGTGATCTTGGCCCCTATAAGGTAGAGTCTATTTTTGTTCACATCTTTGACAAGATCATATGCGTGCTTCTTCATCACAAAATAGTTTAATTCAACATATCTCAATTTTTTTTTGAAGAAAGCGATTGGTTGTTCAAAACCATCTTCATTTTTATGGTAATAGAACAACAATAGTGTAAAAATATGCAAAAGAAAATAATTGGAAGGGCTTAGAATAGTCTGGACTTTTTAGCATTGGTGCATTCTTAAGTGAATATTTTATCTCTAAAAAGGAAACAATTTATTCATTATCCCAACTAGAATATTTCCCCTTCAACACTTTAGAAATTATCGTTGTCTTCTCAGCGAAGTTGGGGACAAACCTTCATACAAAGTTTACCTGTCTAAATAAAGATTAAACTACCTTAATTTTTTTGGGTTGTAGGATAATATCTATGGATTTGACATATTTTGGATCAATCCTTACCCCTTCTTTAGACACAATATATCCAAGGATCTTATCTTCTTCCACACCAAAAATGCACCTTTTGGGATTCAAGAATATTTCATACTCTAAGCATCTCTGGAAAACTAATTCCATGTGTTTGCAATGATCATTTTGATCATTGGAGTAGGAAGTCAAATCATCTTGGTAGATGACCATTATCTCATTTATTAGGCATGCAAAAGCAACATACATAGCCCTTTGAAAATGGCTCCAACATTATTTAACCCGAACAACATTTGGACATACACAAAAGTTCCTAATGGCATAGTTAAAGTTGTCTTCTGCTACTTAGAATCCTTGACCATGACCTAATTGTAACTTGAGAAGTCATCCATCATAGTCATTAACTCTGACCCTATCACTTGTTACAACAAATGGTCCTTATTAGGCAATGTATAATTGTCCTTAAGGGACTTGATATTCAAATTTATAAAATCCACACATAGTCTAATATCCTCATTCTTCTTTTTTACTAGAACAAGGTTAGACACCCATTCTGAATGTCTAATTGGTTTAATAATACTTCCTTTTAGTTTCATCAATTCCTTCTACATTTGAGGGGCAAGAGTAGGGTTGATGGGACACCAATTTTGTCTGAATGATTTTTCATCGGGTTATAATAGAATAGTATGTTGAAACAAGTCTTCTCTTTAAGCCTTCAACTCATCATAAGACCAAGCAAAGCATTTTTTATATTTTCTTAATAGAGCAATCAACATTTGCTTCTCTATTGGCTTTAACTTCTTATTGATATAAATCATTTGATGGGCTAACATAGTTCCTAAATCTATACCATATATTTCTTCTTTGATATGATTACTCCTTATTTTATAACAATCAACATTGTCAAACATCCTTTCTAAGACAATAAGACCTTTGTGAATAGTATCTGTTTTAAGCTAAATAATTTCCTTTCCAAAAAGAGTCTCCTTACCTTATTCATCTTTTTCCACCATGAGTTGTCAATCAATTGATGGTTCTCAAAATGATTTATACAATTCATAAATTCATAAATATATTGGTCATCATTGAAAATTTTCCAACTGTAGATGTTATCTGGAATATTAGGCCTAGTAAAAATTTCAACATCATATTTATAGAGACGGAGAGAAAAGGAAGCATCAAATTTTGAAGCTAACATAATAAGTGTATCAACAACCACATTATTATCCCTTTCCACCCAAATGATGTTGAATGCATCAAAAGATTCAATGGAATCCTAGACTGCACTCCTATATATTTTTAGCCTTCTTCCTTTTTCAACATATGTGCCTCTAACTTGAGACATTACAAGTTCTGAATTACCATGCACTCTAATGCATTTGATTCCATATTTGGAAGCCGCATTTAAATTGATAAGCATAGACTCATACTCTACCATGTTATAGGTGCACTCAAAGTCAATTTGAATATGAACTTGCAATATTTTCCCTTTGATGACACTAACACTACTCTTACACCATTACCTTCCTTTAAACATGCACCATAAAAATGCATACTCCAAAGTCCATTTTTTGGATGAAGATGTGAGGGTACTAAATTTAAAGAATTTTTCTTGTCAAATCCATCATCATAATAGCCAACTAGACAACCAGACTGAACATCAAGGTAACAAACCTCATTCTCTGGTTCATTAGGATTTTCCACAATGATCATAATTTTATTTTCACTATGCAATTGAATAGCTTTACTGTACAACGGGATGGTAGCATAGGATAAATCCATTTGAGGGCTACCACCCATTGAAATGGCTTACTTTTTGGACAAGTACATACCCCATTTAATTGGACAATCAACAATGATAATATCTATTGAAAATTTCTTACCTGGGTATGTAGCAATTTGTACCGGAACACTATTTACAATTCCAATCATATTTACTTCATAAGAATCCATGGCATAACACTTACCATTAGATCTTGAAACTTGCAGCCTTAATTGATTCATAACTTCCAATGGCATCACATTTTTGGATGCTCTAGAACCTAACAAACAGTTATGAATGAGCCAACCATTTATCAACAAAGAAGTATAAAATGGATCAATGGTTTTTTTGTCACCTACATAAAAAATCCCAAAATATATTTCAAGGGTCTCTTATGCATTAACTTTGTCTACCATATATTTGGGAGCAGATGCAACTTCATCTTTTTGATCGAATATAGTAGGAGCATTGAATTATTACAATATCCTTTCCTTATGTTCAAGGATCCTTAGCAACTCTCTAATTGGCATTTGAGCTTTTAATTTACTGAAGGTTTGAGCCATGTCAATAGGTTGCTATGCAGGAAAAGGAGTGGAAGATGTAATTATTATGGCATTGGTATCAGGTATGAATGGCATTACTTTATCATTAGTAACAATTTTCTTTGCATTACTCACCTTCACAATCTCTTATGTTGCTCTTTGTTTTCCATCATCTCCAATATTTTTTTGATTTCTCCTATTTCAGGTAGAAACATCAACACCTTTTATTTTGGGAGATATAATTTGTGTAGGGGTGCATTTGGTAAATGCATCTTCTTTCGCAATGGAGACTATCTCTATAGATCTATTGGCTATCCTCTCTACAATATAATATTTTTTCCCTTTAAGCAACTACACCTTCAAATTTTCCCTTGGCACCTACTTTCTTGTTTCTTAATTGGTAATCACTTTGTACTTGAATGAAAACAACTTCAACGAGAGCCTTAATGTATTCACTAGAGGGATTTATTCGTATACCTCTACCTCATTTGTTCCTTGAGTTGTTCAACATTTTTATTTGGAATCTCATATGGAACACAATATTTGTCATAATCATTCTGAAAGAATTTATCACCCTCATAAGTATCCAACTAATTTATATTGGTATCATTATAACATTCAAGTTTAGCCTCATGCTCTTAGAATTATTTCTCTCCATCAAGTGCAACTGAAGCAACACACTTGGATTGATCATGAGACAAGTAACATATATCACACCAAAATGAAAATTGTTCAAGATTCACGCGATCCTTCCTCAAGGGATCAAGGATTATTTCTCTTGGTACCCTTGGTTTAAATTTCTTGGTACCACTTGGTTGTCATTTTTTCAAGTCTCTTAGATTAGTCATAGTTATAAGGCTTGTTATGCACCCTCTAACCCTCATTGTAATGTGTAGGTGTAGGATTAGAAGGCATACCTTTCCCATTCTTTACAAATTTATAAGAGAGGTCCTTCATGGCTCCCATTAGCTTTTCTATTTTTCTTCAACAATGAGAGGCTTGTTGGAAGTTGCTACATTTGATTTTAAGAGTTTCACATAAGACCTTTTTCTATATTCTCGAAAGCTTTTAGGTTGCTCTCTATATTAATGGCCATTGTATACACTTCCCTCAAGGTTTGAGGGTTCTTATCTTCAATAGATAACCCAAATTTGAATCAAATAATATAAAACAAGGCACATAGGTTTATTCGGCCTTTTGTGTGGAGGAACTTTCCTCATTTTCATAATGAAATTGTTATTGAAGGTAGAAACCAATTCATTTACCCATTTTTTGATGGTGGTCAACTCATGGATTGCAAACTTTGGATCCACTCTTTCACCATATTGCAGTCGGAAGACCCTCATAAACTCATCCCATGAGTCTACTGTGTTATCTAGAAGACTCTTATACCATTCTTTTTCACTCTCCTCTAGTGACTACACAAAAAATTTCCTCGTGACATCTTCATCTTCAATTTCATACTCATCAATGACATCAATGAAATGTCTTAAGTGATCCTTGTAAGGAATCTTGTAGCCATTATATGACAATTTCCACATAACCCAAAATAGATATTTATGCAAATAAGTACTCAAAATCCATATGCAAGAGAATAGACAACATACCCATTAAAGATGACACAAGATATACCCTGGAAAAACCCTCAAGAGAGAAAAACCCAACCTCCAAAATCATCCATACTGCATCATATTAATCAGCAATAAAGAAATACAAGAGTTACAATGAATACCTCTGAAGCATCAAGCCTCTCAATGCATCCTCATGTGTCCAAGCATGAATCCACACATCCCATGCTTTGCTTCACATATGCACTCCTCAAAAAGACTCAATTATAATAGCCAAACCACTCAGCCAACCTTAACCACTAAACATGTGCTTGTTTTTATAGATACAAGCTCACATAAATACAACTAGTGGTAAGATAAAAACCATGTACCACAAAACCATGTGAATACAAAACCACTAACCCTTTATTTAATATTTCCCCACTATTAAATTATTGTCACATGTCTCCCACATATTAAATAATAATACAATGTTACAATACAATATCAAGTGGTCTCCCAAAATAATTACCTAGTGTGATTAACCACACCACCTAGGTGCATCACAACTAACTAATTATTTAATTACAACATTATAATAAATCATTTTATGCAATGGTGTACAACATCATATCCCAACATTCTGCCACTTGTCATATAAATTGCATAAGGGGTCAATACATGAAATACATCATCATAGCCATACATGTAACCACATGAATCTCCAACATGCTCTCGTACTCCATCAAGATACCTGCAATAAGAACAAAGTGACCACCATCTCAAGCAAGAACTCCTTTCATCCTCCAACGTGCCACCTATGGAAGAAAAGGAACATTCCAAGGTGAAGATGCACCAATCCACAAGCACAAACATCAAATCCAAGTGATAACAAAGGATCTAACCAAGCTATTGTCAACTGAAAAACCCACATGATTGGAACTAGCATCCACAACACATGCTAATACTCCAACCATCCATACCTCCAAGGTATCAATAAATTAGTAAAATCATGTTAAGAACATATGCAACCCATAAACTGTAATCAAGTTCCATGTATCAAACCTATCAATGAAGAGCATACAAATCCAAGAACTCCCACTGCATAGGTAATGTCAAAACATATCAAGTCTACAATCAACACTATATCAAGGTGTTATAAGTAAATCAAAGCATGAAGTACCAAGAAAAATAACAATGATCCACAAATGCATCCCAAAAAGCTGCATAATCTCTCACAACATGTTTCCACCATCCTCCCAAAAACATGAACATCCAGGAAGGAACCATGAAGAGAGAAATCTATAAACCATTATGTCCTCCTACCAACACCTCAAAAGTGTAATGTTGTGTCAAG
The DNA here is from genome assembly GCA_007115665.2 of Sequoiadendron giganteum. Classification (NCBI taxonomy): domain Eukaryota; kingdom Viridiplantae; phylum Streptophyta; class Pinopsida; order Cupressales; family Cupressaceae; genus Sequoiadendron; species Sequoiadendron giganteum. The sequence goes on along the minus strand of CM021104.1, from coordinate 675,895,847 downwards.
TATGATATCCTAACAAACCCAAATGAAAAGCTTCAACAACATCCATACACTCAATCTCATAGATCAAGTACAACATATGAATCAAAGTAACGATGCCAACATGGATGTAAGCCTCTCTAATCAAGAAGATCAAACTCAAAGTAACCATCCCCAAAACTAGAAATCAGCCCATAAACCATCTCCTAACAATCCTCATCAAATAATGATATCATAAACTCAAATGCACAAGGAGATAACCATGCCATAACATCCCTCAAAACGAATCCTCTAGAACTAACTATCCATAGCTCAAGATCCATATCTATGAAAGATAAATCATATAAACTGATGTTGAACCATCCTCAAATGAGTATCCAAATCAATCACCATGAATCAACTCATTCCCATGAGAAATCAAAGCACAAAACATAACACATTTGAAAGATATAATGGGCAATACCTCTCAAATAATAAGCTACCGAGTAGACCAAGAGTGGGGAAGGACAATACTCCTCCAGGATAACCAAGACATCATGACTCGCTCCAAGAAAAATCTCCTCTATCATTCCATAATGAACTCGCATCCATATTTAGGTGAAGGCTCCTTGGTCTTCTTGTTAAAGCCTCCAAAGAGTAACCGTCTCAAGAAAGTGTCTATAATCACAAGAGAACTCCAACTATCACCTAAGTATCCATGAGTACCTATAACCAATCAATCAATGCCAAACTCCAAATGCAACATAGCACTATGATGAAGTAATCAGTCAAATGATCAATGTACCCAAAACAAAGAGAACCGCACATGATCAATGTCAATTTTCCAATCATGAATTAGGAACGTAAACATGACAGCATGATCTAGCCATCTCCTCCTAGGAGATCACATGCACCAATACATACATCCTGGTTTCAAGAGAACAAGTACCATGCCAAACTATAAACAAGTATCAACAATAAACCATGACATAATATCAAACATACTCTAAAACAAGAAACCGTATCTCCAATCACATGAAGATAACCATAACCAATGATGCATCCACATCACTACCAACAACTCCCACTGAACCGTGATATGAGCTACACATAGCATCATGACTACCATCCTCTCCATGAAGATCATCCAAGTTTGCACACACTCAACTACAATATCAATAACATACAAGTGAAACCAAGATCTCCAAGCCAAGAAGATACATACAACCACCAAACCATCATAAACATATCCATCTCTTCCAATCCATCACTATATCATCCACAAACAACAAATTGGAGTTGTGAAGAAGGATCTATACGTGCGATGAAATGCGAACCAATCTATGGAAGGAACATAGAGTAAAAATTATCGACGTAGACACATAACATAAGTACTTAACTGTGAATCAGTTCAACTAAGCAAAGTATTCTTCATACCATCTTGATATTCACCAAGTAGCATTTACATCAATGACAACACATGTCTTCTTCATTCTTTCAACAATCTCCCCCTTCGTCATCGATGGCAACCTGTGCCAAAACTTCTTCTCCACACCTCTCTCCCCCTTTGACATCAAGGGCAATGGGTGCATACACACAAAAGCTTATATCAACCATATGTACAAACTGAACTGAATTGAAGTAACTAACTCCCCCTTCGAAAAAGTTCATAATAAATCCACATATGTACAAGAGATCTAAAAAACATGAATGAGCTAAAATGGAAAATGGTCAACCCGAAGATGTTGACCCAAGCTTTTGTAGCATATGGCTTTCCAAATAGGCTTTCCTTCTTCACAACTTCTTTTTGCTCCAACAAGCAACCTGTGTAAAGTCTCAAGCTCCATCAAGGCATTTGTTCCTTCTTCCATAGTGTCAGGTTTAAGATTTATCTGTGAAATCCTATCAACACTGGACAAGGCACATGAAATAGGTATGCACTTTGATTGTACATAGTCCCTTAGCTTTCCAAGTTTCTTGATAATATTTTTCTGGGTCTGCAAAGTAAGGAATTCATCATGCAAATCTACTATAGCAAACCAGGTATATGATACTTTCTATCTAGTGCCAGATGGTAGTCATTTGATGCTTTGGCAATCTGAGACTCAATCTAGTCCTTTTCAGCTTTTATACCCTGTGTGGCTTCTAGCCACGCTATGTAGTATAAAATCAGCGTTATGCCTCATCCTCATAGTCATGTACCTCTTTCAAGAATTCTTCAACCTTAGCATGGGTTGATGCATATTTTTGTGTAAGCCTTGTTATAGCCTATGTCTCCATTTGACCTTTCAAACCGGAGGCATAACCTTTAAAGAAATCAACCAACAATCTAAAGTTCTCCATAGAAGATAATGAAGTATCAATATTAGTACCTAGAGTGATTTCTTGCAAGACTTTCACCACTTCTTCCATAAACTCGTTACTCTTTTGGTATGTTTCAAGAATTTATTTTCTTGTTGATACATTTAACACATCACTTAGCTGCATCTTATGTTCATGGGGCATCTTGCTTAAGTCACTAGTAGGCAATTGCAACAATTGTGAAGAGACTTCCGGTTGGAACCATGTCTGACCAATTAGTACTCTTTATAGGATCACCGAAGGATTTGCCTGAATTGGGTAACACCTCAAATTTATCATCTTCTTCATTCTTTATGGAGTTAGTAGCTTATTCTTCTACCTTTTCTTCTTCTTTATCGGAGGGCTTATCTTTTTCTTTTTCTTTGTTTTCCTCCTTTCCTTCATCTTTTCCTTTTTCTCCTTGCTCACCTTCTTCATTTTTGTCTTTCTCTTCTTCTTTTTCATCATTACTTCTACCTTTGTCTTCCTCATTTGTCTACCTTTGCTCATTTTCTACTTCATGCTTATTACCTTCACTAGTGTCATGTTTTGTATCTGTCGGAAAAAAAGATATCTCAAGATTGCCTTGAACTATGTTTCCCGGAGAGATAGGAGTGTCAACCTTCACAATTTCATCTCCACTCACAATCTTTCTTTGTGCATCATGCATATCTTAATCATTTTCTTGCATAGGTTCTTCCATGTCCAGAAGAGTATTATCTGGAATTTCGTCTTCATCATCACTGCTTTATTTTTATGAAACATGTCCCTTGTTGGAAGAACAAACAAGAATCATCTCAATTTTTTGTGCTACCTCGGTAACCTTCTCTTCGATCTCCTTTTATATTTTCTCAATTTGATCCTAATCTTTTCCCATGAGAAGCATTATCCTCCACTTTGATCTGAATGAACTTTCTTGCAGACTCATGCTAATGTGGCCTTATCAGTTTTAGACAAGGAGAAACCAATCTTCTCCACAACATCTGATTTGATCTTTTCTTCTAATACAGTGGCTTCTTCTCTCTTTTCTAGTAAAACCTTCCATACATCATATGTGACCTTTTTCTTGATATACTCCATATCAGCTTCAACATTGACAATATATTTGATGATAGTTGCAATTATAGTGACTTTGTTTTCCTCATTTTCATTCTAATACATGACAGCAATTTCTTTCAACATCTTGTTATGCAAAATACCCTCAAATAGTGCATTCAAGTTCATTGAGCTTGGAGGATTCTCTGGAGTAGACTTCTTCTTCTCCGGATTACCGGATTCGGGTTTCTTTCCTTTCTTTTCTTTTACCTTGTGCACATGTATTCTAAAAGCTCATTTTTCTTTCTTTGTATCTTCTTCTTCAAAAGAGACAATTATCTCTATTATTTGTTTCTTCGAAATGATGCTACTTCTTTTCATAGTCAATGGTGACTCTTCATCCTCATCTTCTTCTTCTTCAGAGAGCACACTCATGTCCTCTCTTCGAGCTTTTTGCTTCTTTCCTCTTTTTGTCTTAGAGGCAGATGAGTAGGCTACCGAAGTAGCTTTTCTTTTCTTCAACTGAGATTCTTTTGCCATCAAAGCACTAGTCTCCATTATCTTAGTGTTGTGAGGAGTAGAAACCAGTTTAGACTATTGTTGAGTAGAGGAACCAGTTCTACGAAATCTTCTAGGTCTTGAGGACTCAACAACAGTACCTGCTAATTCAACAACTCTTTTCCTCAATAACCGTACTTCTACTGAAAGTCTAGAACCTTGGAAAATTTCATTCACAGCTTTTGTCATTCTTTTCTTGCTTGCAAGTTCTAACAATTCCATATGTGCTTTCATCAATTTTTCTTCATAAGTCCCATGTCTTTCTCAGTTAGGATCCTTAAGACTGTTTAGCAAAATTTTAATAAGACCATCAACCTCAACTTCATTCATCTCATATCCGATTGGAGGAATCCAAACTGTCCTGGATTCCACAGCTTCAACAATACAAAAATCAGTGGAAACTAAGAATGTGATATCATCTCGGTATTTTTCCACTAAGGAGTGAAGGATCCTTTCCCTTTCATTCATTCTCTTCTGAAATACTGCAAAGAATGCAGTAAGTGCCTCTTCTTGAACCTTCATGTCACCAAGACTATGCAAATGTTCCAAAATCTTATGTGATATTGGTTTCCTTTGATTCCATATGGCATTACTCCTTCCTGGAAGCTCTCTTAGAAAATAAAATAACAAACAAACTACCAGAGAACCGAACTTTAATGGATATTTCTTATCCTTGATCTTTTTCAAGTTATCAAACAGTTGTTGTCGAAGCAATTCACATAGATCATGGCCTTTACCCTTTTCCACCATCTCATAAGCAACAAGGATTGTTGTAGTTGGCACAAAATTTTCCCTATTGGTATAATAATTTGTGTATCCTATGACCATTGCCGCATACCTTACTGCAGGGTTCTGAATAGTGTCCACCATGAGATCCTTATGATTGAATGTGGCTCCAGTCAGCTCCACTACATCTTTATTTTTTACAGATTTTAATACTAGAACGAGTCCAGTAGCACAAAGTCCTATTACTTCCCTTATAACCTCTTTTGATATCATGTTGGGCTTGTCTTTCCATAAGTAGAAATCATGTATTCTACTCAATACCATTCTTACAAACTTATAGGTATCATCATAGGTGAAATGGAAAAAGTTGCCAGACGTCCAAATTCTTTGCCACTAGGTTTTTGTATTCGGGCTTGATCTAATGATCATCTCCAATTAACTCATTTATCCATTGATTGATGAGTTTCACATGATTATATTCTTCCAATTTTCCATGAACAAAAGCCCTAGTATCCTCAGTAGGCAAAACCTTGTTTGGAATGCTCGAAAAAGCTCCAAGCGAGTCATCCTCAAATATCTTCATGGGGTATTTCTTGAATTTCGACTAAGGCTTTTCGCTTACATTTACTAAGATAGGTGTGGCCATCTCTACAAAATTTAAATGCTTAAGAGAAAGATTTCAATGCAATGATAAATACCTTTTCTTTGCTTGACTGAAACTAGGGTTTGAAATGCTCTGCTTCTCAAACTTTTGTTTATTCTCTCAAGTTTTGCCCAACTAAATCCCAAATAATTGAAGCATAACTATACATTTGGTTTGTTGATTTAATCTTAATGTCAAGTAATGCTACTATGTTTGTGTTAGAATTAATAAACAAAACATGTGTTGTTATTGTGCTAGCAATTAGTTAGATTGTAGTAAGAGTCTCATAGGTATACCAATTAGATAGATAGGTGGCATATGCAAGTTGAGATTTCTAGGAGCTTGTTGCGACTCTTAGAAGCTATATAACTTGTGTAATCTTCTTGTGTTGAACAAAATAAAGTTCCAAAACTCTACTTTTATAGTCTATCTATTTGTTAAAACTTTGTTATAGAAAAAAACAACCAACCAAAAAGTTCAATATGCATGAGTACAAATTAATCTTTTCATTGGAACAAAAAGTTTTGCTTTATAATAATAATGATACAAAAGAAGTAAAAGGCACTTTTTATGGACAATGAAATATTAAATTTGGTATTAAATACACTAATTATTTGACTAATTAAGTTTACAGTTTATTCAATTTATGAGTGAGCAAGTGATACAAATAATAGAAAAACTACGACTAGCTATGCATTCATATAAGATATATCGATATATCATTGTGTCTTGGAACAACAAGAAGTAGTCAATAAATACAACAAAGTATAAAGCATCGTCTACTGCTACCTATAAAGCAAATTCATTAAAGTGCATTCTTGAAGATGTGGGAGAAGAGCAAGGACCAATACCTCTCAATTGTGACTATGAAAGTTTAATGAAATTGAGAAACAACCTAATTTTATCATACTAAATCAAAACACATTAAAATTCAACATCAATATGTAAGAAAACAAAATTCAACCAAAAGAGATCAGCTTGATATACTGTCACACAAATGAAAAGATAACTTATGCATTGACCATGCCTTTGGGAAAGATAAATTTTTGTAATATGTATGGATATGCTACGTATAATAAAAATCCATTTCTTCTATAAAGGGGTGTTAAATAAATGAATAAAGCATTTTTTGTTAGTTTGTTTTCAATTAGTTAGAGTTATGTCAATAGTAGTCTCAAAGATTTCTCCATAAGATAGTTAGGTGGCTTATGTAAGTTCAAATTCGTAGGAGCATTTTGTACCTCTTAAAAAATATATACTTTATGTAAGCTTCTTGTGTTGAACAGATAAGATTTACTACACTTATTTCACAAGCTCTCTTTTTGTTTCAACAAGATTTACTACACTTATTTCACAAGCTCTCTGTTTGTTAAAACTTTGTTGAGTTGCAATAGCATTGCAGTACTTATTATATAATGATGCTAGGCTGCGAGATACAGGTTTCTCTCTGCCATAGTTCATGACTTCATGTGAATGATTTTTGTTTTTGATGTTATAAATATCATAATAAATAGCATTTTACACTTAAAACAGATAATGTTGTTTCCTTTAGCTCAAATTTACTTTTGTACTCATTTAATCTGTATATACATGTATATCTAATTGATAAGTTAATTGTCTTTAAAATTAATTTCATAATGGATGCAGAGTAAAAACTTTAAATCCTTTAAAAAATCTCTTTATTTCATGATTTTTGCTATTTGCCAAGTCTTTCCCATATCTGAGTGCCGAGAAATACAAATCCAAGTCCAAGACTTGTAAGTATAGTGTAAACTAATCAATTTGAAAAGTGAATTACATACATGAAACCTCATATGGAATTTAAAACATCGATAAACATTCGTCTTCTATATATTTACAGTTATTTTATTGGAAGTATAACATTTTTTTATAGCATTCCATTGCAGTTGCATTGCCTATCGTTACCTTATGTTCCTAAATGCTCTGTATTTCCAACATGTGCAAATCAATCATGGAACAACATAAGTCTTCTTAAAGAAAGCAGCATAGCCACACAGAGATAATAAAGGAGTAAATTTCTCTTATTCCAGCATGGGAGCTTCATAAGCCAGGTAGGTGTGTTGGCTAGGCACAAACCAACAAAGTTACTTTTAACATTATACCTACATACTCATTGAAATAAAGTGAAATATTGAGCAAAGAAATGAAATTAGAACCCAAAAAAGAGGGCTTAATCTGTATAACTGACAAACTTCAGATCACTCTGGAAGTAATATATTGCAAACTTACATGCAGCAAAGCAGTTTGTTGTCGACATTTAAAAACCCAGTATACTATGATAGGATATCCCAACTTAAGCTAAGACCTGTACTCCTCTGTATAATTACAATCAAAAACCTTCCTCAGACGAAGTGCAGACCTTATAAATTTATAATCAATAAGTTTAAATTTTTCCATGGCACCATCTGATTAGCAAATTCCATTGTTCTTGCATCGCCTAGTTTAACCTTGTGCTAATAAATGCTCTTGATTTCAACATATCGTCCAAATCAATCATAGAACAACACAGGTCAATTTGCTAAGAGAGATCACACACATAGTCAAAGAGTAAGATTCCTTTATTCCAATAAGGGAGCCTCATAAGCAAGGTAGGCACGTTAACTATGCTCAAACCTGAAAAAATTATTTTAGATTCAAACCTTTAGCTTTACCTATGTACTCATAAAAGCTGTCAGGTCCTTCCATGAAATAAAGCAAACATGATGCACAGTACCAGAAACAGGTGCGACATCAAAAGATTATCAAAGAAATAATCTATAGCAGATTAACATGGAACAAAGCAGCTTATTATGAAACATTTAAAAATCCAGTATACCATGATTAGATATCTCAACCTAAGTGAAAGCTCAACCCTATACTCTTCTGTACATTCATATAACTCCCACCGTCTTCAGATAAAGCGCATAGGCTTATAATCAATAATAATAAATTTGTCCATTGCTGGTAGTATCTGATTAGCAAATTCCACGTGAGCAGGATGGACTAGATAGGCATCACGACCTTCAAGACTGTCAAATGTACATTCAAAAACATGTGTGAAACCTTGTTGCTGATTTTCCACACTAATATCCTCTCCCCTGGAAAAACAAAACAAAAAATGAATGTAAAACAAGAAATGAATGCGATCCATAAATCTATAGTTCAAAAGAAATGATCATTGTATTATTGCATTCCAGATACTCAAGCACGTATTAGTCAAAAGTGCAAAAATTAAATATAATACGCCCATGATTAACCATGCAACCCAAAGATATAAAAAAGAAAACAAGATATATTGCTGTATCAAGATGCTTAAATGTTAACATTACAACAAATGGGATTTCTCCTCAAGGCAGAGCACCAAGCCACTTCCACAGGGAGGGAAGAGCCCTCACATACATCAGACCTTGAAAGGAACTAATCTACTTGACTAGTTGAATATCATGCAATGGTATGTTAAAGAGTATAGAAGAGACAAAGGGCAAGTAATCAAAGCATTGAAGAGATAAGGTCCTCTTAAGGAAATCTCCATTAAAAAAAAGGCCGAACTTATTTCAGCTAAGAAGTTCAGAGAAGCCAAGAAAAGCTCACTAGCCAGTTACATCCTACAATTGCAAGTTGATCTGCTTGTATGTTCAAGAGTCAGACAAGAATACAACATCATAACCAAGTTTACCTGAAGCTAATGATACAATAACTTATTAGATGTCCCTTGTCATCAATGACATTTTATTTACTTGCCTAGCACCCAAATAGGGCTCTGTGACACATTACTTATGGTTGGCTGCTAACCCAAAATGGGACACAAGTGCCAATCAAGCTTGGCTAAGAATGATGACATGGTAGCAGATAATTTTAAGGAAGGCTGCTTCTTGTTTTGGGAGATGTACATGTGGAAGTGTAAAAAGGAAGATGAGAAAGCAAGAAAAAGATTTCGATTTTAAACCAAGGAAACAGAAACATTAGTCTTCAAAAGGCAATAACAGTTAGAATGTGTTACAAAGAATGCAAGTGAAGGGAAAGAAAGAAAATAACAAGTACAAAAGATGAGAAAGAGGCAAGAGAGAATGAAAGGAGATGATAAAGGGAACCAAAAACTAAACACAGAGTAAATGGTTATTGTTTCAAACATCATCTAAAAGGACAGTATAAATGTGCACAGAAGGCAGCAGATGAAAATTCATGCAATCCTTTCACATAAGAAAACGAAAAACTCACATTGCAAAACACAACTCCTTAAATTCCCAAGTGGACAGCTCTTAATCAATACTGTCAATCGTTAGCAGAGTACATGTATACAGTAACTGCACAATAGAACAGTTTAAGGTTTAACTTATCCAGGTTAACATGAGAGAGATATTTCATATGCTGTCCAGTTTACCATGGTTTCAGATGCCCCACCAATATCAGATTCCAGAGCCATGTGTACACCTAAATCTCCTAAAATCAACAGAAGCACTTTCTTCTTGTTCAGAGAGTTTCTTGCTTTAGGCGATACTCATAATGGCACTGCAGAGACATAAAATACCAGAATCTGGGTTCGATTTATATTCTTGTGTTTGTTATTACAAAATCAGCAACCCTCAAAATCAGAGTATAGTGAGAGACCATTAAGCATTTACAATGAAGTTAGATCACTGGCATTTCCCTAGAATGCTTGCCCAACCAAAGCAGAACTTTGGAATTACAATAACATGAATCATATTAATAACCTCATTTACAAGATAATGGATATGCCTCTTACACAAACTATCCAGCTATAATGAGGCTGAGTACTTGTGATAAGTATAAAACATGTGTCCTGTAAAATTGCTGAAAATTGAACACCTGGCCAATGGTTTCAGCTTTCAACTGTTTTCCTACCATTTGCAACATCCAAACTCTTCAATGTCTATCTGACATTTTCAAGCTTATAAATTTATTATTCAAGTGATACACTACAAAACTCATGATCACGATACTGGCAACAGCAAGTTGTTGAGTGTTGTGATAAGGGAAAAAATTAGGAAAATGTCTTTGACAGAAGCTGGGGCAGAAAAATCTATTAAGAGAATACAGAATCATGTCCTACTAAAAATGGGAGCTTGTTGTAGAATAATTTGGATAGAAACAGGAAAAGGTTAGTTGCTCTAGGGGACCTTTTTCTCTTTCCATTCTATAAAGAAAATATCCACTTTTCTGCTGAGTTTAACTAGATAGAAGAAATTCTGCACGATAGTTAGGGCTTTGTTGATTTGATTTTTTGATGCTCATAATTATATAAAATGCCATCCTGCTTCCCCGCTCCTACCAATCCATTCTGTTGTGTTTTCCTTGTTCAAGTACCACCACAAAGAGTGGTTGCAGGAGCACAGCAGAAAGGAGAGATTTTCTGCATCAATTGGTATCAAAGCACATTATAAAATAGCCTTGGGGATGAAGAAACAGGCGGAATAATAAACTCATAAGGAATGATGGGAATGATGAGACAGAAGCTGAACAAAATAAATTGAGAGCCCCAATTAGAACAGCAGATCCCATGGAAAGACTAATGGAAGCCATTTAAAAACATGGAATTAAAATGAAGGCCAAAGTTTCAGACTTTGATGATGATTTGAACCCTGACCTGTTGATGAATTGGCTACAAAAACTAGAAAGGCATGGATGAAGGGGCACCAAGGAGAGTAGAATTTGCGATGGTAAGGATAAAGTCACATGTCAGGTTATGGTGGGATAACCTCCAAAATACTGAAAGAAGAAAAGATAAAGACAAGATCAAATTATGGCCCAAGATGCTAAAAGTGCTGTGAGCCAAATTCTTACCTGCAAATAATTTGTTGGTGTTCAGACTTCAAACAATTCCAGAATTTGAGGAAAAAGGAGCTGCCTGTCATTGAATACACAAAACAGTTTATGAAATTGCAGATAAGAGCAGAGGGCAATGAGCTGTCTGCTGCTAGATATGCCAATGGACTGTGATTCCAACTGCAGGACAAACTGACCTCAATCAAGCTAAACAAAATGGATGAAGCCTATCAATATGCTTTAAAAGCTAAGGAGAAAGTGGATTGAGGTAAGGGTAAGTTGTTGAATAAGAAAGGCAATAGTACCTTCTTAATAGGAAAAGGGAGTTCCTCAAAAATTATGAAAAACAAAAAGACTTCACAAAGGCCAAGAAGTGAAGCCAAACTCTTAAGTAAGGGAAGGCTTCAAAGGTAGAGGAAAAGGGCAAACAGTTGGTTACAGATCCATTCTAATGTTCCATATGTAGTGGAGCCCATAAAGCACTAAATTGTCAACAAAACCCCAAATGGGCAGTGGTGATTCAAGAAGAATCTGTGACACAAGGAGCTGAAGCAAATACTAGAGAGAACTTGATGTTGCAAAGGATCAAAGAGAAACAAAAAGTCAATTGGAGAAGGAAAAGTGTCTTCCAAACAAAATCCAAGTGCAAGCACAAAACATACAAGGTGATCATAGTGGAGGTTCTGCTGAGAATCTGTTAAGTAGAGAAATGGAACAAAAATTAAAGCTTGCATGCAGTCTAAAATCAAATCCATGTAAGATTTCTTGGTTCAAAAAGAATTATAGTGATTAATCTTGTCTGGTTGCTTCTAACATTGATCCTTGTGAAGACAAAGTGTTATGCAGCATGGTGCCAATGGATGCATATCATTTGCTGTTGGGAAGACTCTTGCAATATAATTGGAAGGTAATCCACTATGGCAAGAGAGCACCGATGAAGTACATCATCTTCTAAAACCATGGAAAGAAGGGACATCTGAAATGCCATCTTTGTTACTTGTAAGTTTGTAACAATGGGCTAAAAGAAGTTTTGAAAATAGACTAATGGAGAAGTTTGTTGTCTACCATTCCCAAGAGAAGAAAGAGAACCTTGAAGAGAGCAAACCCCCACAAGGTGTGTGGAAATTGTTGGCCGAGTATTTCAATAGAACTCCAACAGAATTACCTATAGGATTACCTCTCTCTTGAGATATTACTCTCGATAATGACTTGGTGTCAAGATCAAAAAATCCTAATGTAGCTTCTAATGGGTTGGCTCCACAAGAAAATTAGGAAATGAGAAGCCAAATATCAAAATTGTTAGCAAAGGGATTTATAAGGGAGAGCATGAGTACTTGGACCACACCTGTCTTGCTCTCACCTAAGAAAGAAGGAAAATGGAAAATGTACATAGACCCTAGAGCTATCAAACAAGATCACAGTGAAGTATCGATATCCATTACCTGGAATGGATAACATATTAGATTGATTGATTTGTGCAAAATATTCTTCAAGGTAGTTATGTGGAGTGTTTGCTATCAGATCCAGGTTCAAAGCAATGATTGCAAGATAGGTTTCAAAATGAAGGATGGTTTGTAACTTTGTAAAAAAGGATGGTGATGCCATTCTGATTGTCTAATGCTCTTGCCAATTTTATGCAAACCATGAATGAAGTATATAGGCCTTTCACTGGGAAATTTGTCATAATCTACTTTGATGACATTCTAAGTTTTAGCAGAAATTTCCTAGAGCATTTGATAGGAGAGATTCTACATGATAATTTGGGTTCTGTTGATTTGGTTTTCTGCTGCTTGTAACTAAATCAATTGCTAACCTGTTTCCCCTATCCTCCCAGTCCATTCAAATGTGTTTTCCTTGTGCAGGTACTACCACAAAGTGTGGTTGCAGGAGTACAGCAGAAAGGAGAAATTTTATGCACCATCAAGTCAAAGAATGTTAGTAGTAATTAACTTAAAATCATTTGCAACCACCATACTGAGGTTAAGAGTGACAATTATTTTGTATGCATTTAATGAAGACACACTGCTGCTTGTGTGTTTTAAATTTTTAATATTACTAGACAATCATGCTGCCTTCCTCTAAATGCCACAAATATTTCTGGTAAATCTCTGTTTTTACCATAGTTACAAGACTTGGGCTTGGCTTGGACTCAGCAAGCTGATTTTTGACTGAGACTTTGGGCTTGTCACTCAGACTTAGTAAAGACTCGGCAGATTGAAAAACCATGACATATAAAGATTTAATATGCATCCTTCAATAAAGCAACTTTAAAGACATTATGAGCTTATCGATTAGAAGATACTTTGATCACATGCACAAGCATGCATTGATCAAATGAGTATAAATGCAGATTTGAGTTGAAGGAAACAACATTTTTAAATATATAAATATTCTCAAGTGTTCTCATTGTACAACACTCATGGATTATGATATCCATGACATCAAAAACAAAAAACAAATGGAATCATCAACTATGGTAGAGAGGAGCTTGTATCACTCAACCCAACATCACTAGCTCTATGTGGGGTCCTATACTTGTATCTTAGACAAATCTATAAATGTTCCTACAGCCATAAGAGCATTAATGACTTAGGATAGAGATTGACCTGGGATTTAATTGGGAAAAAGTCAAAAGAAGAAAAAAAATTGTTTTTCTATCCAACATAGTCTAAATTTGCTTTTTGAAACAAGAGAGGGGTTTTGGGGCGGCAGCCCCAATGAGGTCAAGGGGCAACACCCCTTGCAAGGCAGGGTAGAGAGTCAGAGCCCCCACCACTAAGCCCAATTAAAGGCTTGAAGACCACATAGACCTTCATGACACATGTCATCTTTTCACAATTTTTTGTTGCTTTTAACCAAGCTCCAAACCCTTAAAAAATGCAAGGTCAAAGCTATAGAGCAATAATTAGGCCCTAACTATGTTTCTGGACAATATACTTGCTGGTTTTTATTTTTAGCTTCAATTCTCTTTTTTTCTCCTTGCTTGTGCTTGCAAATGAAATGAATATCTTTTTAAGTGTTCAGATCATTTTACATTTTGTTAAGTTTAAGCGTTTTGATTTATTTTTATTTTCAACCTGACTATCATGGCTGAGTTTTGCAGATGAGACTTGCCAAGTCCAACCAAACTCACTAGGTACTTAGTTCCCGAGTCTCTAGGACTTGTTTAAACTAGATCACATCACGAGTTGCCAAGTTTGGGTGAGTCTGGGCAAGTCTTCTAACTATGGTTTTTACTTTGCTTTTCCTTAACGCATCCTAGTGGCTATCCATTATTTTAAATGTTTCATATGCATATCCCTAAATAAGAATTCTCCAATAGACAGCCTAGTAATGCCTCATTGCTAAAGCTTAATATATAATATATATCGTATACTGATCTGTTTAAAGTTGATGCACACAATTGTCCATAATTGGTGACAGTATTCTTCAAAGTTGCTGCTCCCTGCTCTTACAAATTATTACTCATCATTCTTCAAAATGCTGCTGGGTGAGTTTTAGATTTTCGATTAGCCATCCCATTGCCATCTGTTCTTTCTTTGCTTGCTATTTTATCAGCTCTTTGTTTTTGGTCCTTGTCATTTTAGCCAATTTATTATTTTGGTTTCACCTTGCTCATCTGGTGTATTGTGTATGCATGGACTTACCTTTAAAGTTTAATCAGCCATAAATGAATGTCAATATCACCAACAAATGTATTCAAGTACAGAGTCACATTACAAGAGGTAGAATCAAACCCAGCACACCTACTTGTAGATTTTTTGTCACTCACAAAATGTTAACAAGTTTTTTGCACTTGGAGAATTGATCACCATTACAGACAAACAAATTGGAAACATGTGTTTCCAACTTTACAACAGAGCACACTATTTAATAAGGGAATTGATCCTTCATTCCGTCATGAAAGCTAAAAACTTAATCTGCAAATGGTGCCAAAGTCTTAAACTCCCTAGTAAACTTCTTTGATCATAATTTAAATTATCAAATCCTACTATATCTTGCCCAAATACTGTCAGATACATGTTTTCGAGACTAATTGTTTCCTTTTCGTTCTGATCCAGATTACTTTTTTTTTAACAAACTGATATTTGATTTCTCCGCAAATCTACATCCTAGCTGCATTTCTCAAGCCCACTAATTAAAATTTTAATATGTCTATTGTCCAAAAAGGGATCCATGTCACAATCAAAAGGTTAATTCTTCATCTACCAGCAGTTTCAGGGGAACCTTCACAAAGGAGAATGTGATTCAGCAGTTTCAGAGCTTGAGAAACTTGTATGCAGGCCAAATTCAGCCTTGGGATGTTTCGGAGCATCCTAGGGAAGAAGTGTAACATGTGTGAAGGTTTTTGACCCAAGTATTCTCCCAGTTTTGGCAAATTTGCCACTTTCCATAGGTGGAAACTCCTCAATACCACATCAAATGCTCCACTACTGCAGGAATCTCATCAAATACCACAGGAATCTCTTCAAATACCATGGCAATCAAATCACCTCTGGCAAAACCAGCGAATTTGCCTCAGGAAAAATAATTATTGGAATGTGAAGAGTTATTATGTTTCATTTTGACTTCTATGCATTGGTTTTCATGCTTTGAGAATAGAGAAATGTGTAGAGATCTATAACAATCAGTTTTGACATGAGCCAAAGATAGGCACTCATATTTTCCTCTTAGAATCTTCATGTTTGCGAGTGAATGTTACAAAATAGCAGGGTTTTAGTGAATTGCAGACTTCATTGTAGATTGTACAAGCTTATTGTTGATGTTTGGAGGTTGGTTAGATGTGGAGTCCTACTACAATGTATTTGACTGATTTGATAATGGAGATGAGAATCTATTAGCTCTCTCTTGCGAGAGGTTTCTCCCCAAACTAAGGTTTCTCAAGGTTAACCCCCGTGTTCAATCATTGTCATGCATTCCTTTCGTTGTTGCATATTTCTATGCTTGTGTGATATTCTCATATTCTGCTAAACATGTCTGTTCAAGTATATGATTAAAAAAAATCAAAAATAAAAAATTTCTAAGTTTAAAGATAACCTTTCACACCATCTAGATAACCTACAAAGATGCAAGGTTTAGATTATGGTTCCATCGGCTTGCAATTCTGCTTCACTATATGTGTCATGGATGGAGATTCGAAGACCCTAAAGTGTGCAACTGATGGTCTCGTACCTCTCCAAGATTCAAAGGGAGTGATTCCCTTAAAGGCTTTCTAAGGAACTCAATTCTAATTATAACAAGCATAGTTGATTTCTTCTACCCAATATTATGGTGTAATATTAGACAAATCCTTTTGCAACAAATTTTTTTGTCCAAGAAGTGATATAGAATCCCACATTGACATACTAACATTTTATTTTTTCATATCCTCCAAAATATTGAATGGGATTGTACTAACCTTTGGTTGTCCTCTTGGAATAACAACTTCTCCTTGTGTTCGCAGTGGTTGTGTCTGATTTATGGGTTGTTGTTCGTGGAATGATCTAGTCATGAAAGCTAAAAACTTAATCTGGAAATGGTGCCAAAGTCTTAAACTCCCTAGTAAACTTCTTTGATCATAATTTAAATTATCAAATCCTGCTATATCTTGCCCAAATCCTGTCAGATCCATGTTTTCGAGACTAATTGTTTCCTTTTCGTTCCGATCCAGATTACTTTTTTCTTTTTTACAATTTGATATTTGATTTCTCTGCAAACCTACATCCTAGCTGTATTTCTGAAGCCTACTAATTAAAACTTTAATATGTCTATGATCCAAAAAGGGATCCATGTCACGATCGAAAGGTTGATTGTTCATCTACCAGCAGTTTCAGGGGAACCTTCACAAAGGAGAATGTGATTCATCAGTTTCAGAGCTTGAGAAACTTGTATGCAGGCCAGATTCAGCCTTGGGATGTTTTGGAGCATCCTAGGGAGAAGTGTAACATGTGTGAAGGTTTTTGACCCAAGTATTCTCCCAGTTTTGGAAAATTTGCCACTTTCCATAGGTGGAAACTCCTCGATACCACATCAAATGCTCCACTACTGCAGCAATCTCATCAAATAACACAGGAATCTCTTCAAATACCATGGCAATCAAATGACCCTCTGCCAAAACCAGTTCGTTTGTCTCAGGAAAAATAATTATTGGAATGTGAAGAGTTATTATGCTTCATTTTGACTTCTATGCATTGGTTTTCATGCTTTGAGGCTAGAGAAATGTGTAGAGATCTATAACAATCAGTTTTGAACATGAGCCAAAGATTGGCACTCATGTTTTCCTCTTAGAATTTTCATGTTTGCAAGTGAATGTTACAAAACAGCAGGGTTTTAGTGAATTGCGGACTTCATTGTAGGTTGTACAAGCTCATTGTTGATGCTTGTAGACTTCTTTTGATAAGTGCACATTCAATTTTTCTTAGGCACTTATTTTAGTGAATAAAGTTGCTTTTTGCTACAGGCGCTTTTTGTCCTAATTTAAGTTATCATTTTTTATTATTTTATTCCAGGGCAGCTGGATATTTTTAGGTCACATTTTGGTGTTTAAAACAATCCAAAAATAAGCAGATTCTGTACACCTAGTTCACACATGGCATCACTATTTTATCATAATCCAAACTGCAGAGCAGTGCTGCTGTGATTTTCCAGAATAGTAAATATATTTTTTCAGATTACAGACATTTCTGATTTCCGCTAATTGTTTAGGTTTTCATACACTCAGTTTTCTGTATATGCAGGTTACGGCACTCCTTCTGCAGATTTGATTGAAGGTCAAGATTCGTCAATTTTATTCAAACCGTAGGGTGCAGAATCTGCATACCATGTGCTGAACTTTAACATGGTTGCAGGGGTGAAACACAACCAAGATGCATTTGGTGCAGATTAACACAGGCTGGTACACTCAGTGAATTTTTACCCTGAATCTCACAGGCACCCAATTTTTTGAAACTATTAGTATACACTTCATTTCAGTTCTACTCATTTTCAAAAAGTGTTAGTATTTCAACTTTCAAATCTAATGTTCCAGTTTAAATGTTACAACATACCAAATTTACAATGTATCCAAGTTTTGGAGATTTGTACCCAGCATACACTGGCACTGTCACACATTGCCAATCCCCACACCCTTGGACCTATATGCCCACTTTTGAGGATTCACATCATGTACTATGTGTTACTAACCCCACATGTGTACTCCCATGCAACCTTGTTTTTATATCAATAATAATTATATTATTAAGTACCCAAATCAGCCCACCTTTTTATGCAACTAAATGCCACTTTTGAGGTGAATCGACCAACCCACCATTTTAGGAAGAGTCCACCAACCCACCTTTAGTTGATGTCCCTAATTCAATGTATCTGGTTTGTTTGGTAGGATTTGTAGGTAAGAAACAAATAGATTGTTTCACGCTTAAGCTTATATAAATAGGCTAATTTTCTCTGAAGACTGATTAGTCATGTTTTGAGAAAATAATTGTTTGTGCACTTCAAAACTACTGTATTTTCCAAATGCATCAGCATACTGCTCTTGGAAACCTTTGTCCAGAGTTTAAACCCATACCTTTCCAGGAAACTTTTGTTCTGTCCTATTTATTGTCTCTTCTGTTCTCAACAATATTACATTGCTACAACTATGTTTTCTTTCAAGTTCAGAAAACTGAAAAATATTTTACCATACGTTAATTCAGATTTTAAATTTGACAATCTAGGGATTCTTCCTGTACATTTTCGACATTTCAGATTTCAGTTTAAGTTTTTGATTTTTCCAGAAAATTTAGATTTTCAACTTTCATTATAGTTCAAATTCCAGCACTCCTAGAATTTTGAATTTATCAGCAGTTAACGTTTTAGTTCAGATACTCAAATTTTGCTTGGTTTTCAATGTTATAATTTGTTTGATAATTTAGAGCTCATAACGATTAAGATATGGAAAGCTGGCAATGTGGCTAGTAACATCCCTCCCTATCCTCAAGTAATCCGTGCATTCAATACAAAAGATCCAATAATGAGTCCATGGTTAATTTCTCTTGTTTAAGCTAAACCATTGATCCATAAAAGGGGGTCCTTGAAAGGGTGCAAGAGAACCATTCCACTATGACTGAATTGCATCTTGTTTTGAAATATTCTAGGTGAAGATGGGCAAAAGATTTTGCGAGATTGAGAGCCTAAGATTACCAAAGATGGTCAAACAATTATGGGACACCTTAGTCCACCTTCGACAGTTAAGAAATTTCAAAAAAGGTATCAGAGCTCTTTGGGAAATTCACCAATTGCAACAAGTGGTGAAAGTGAATTCACTGCAGCAATTTCAAATATATTACATTGAAAATGAAATCACCAGTCTACAAATAGTGGCAAATTCAATCTACATGGGAAAAATTCCTCATTTTCGGTTGTTCTTTTGAATTTCGACTGTTCAGATTCCAAAGGGTTTGTATAAAGTCTATATATGTTTCTAAGTGCCAAGAAACAAATGAGGAGAATAGACAAGTTTTGAGCATTTGAGAAGGATAGTTTTGGCATCTAAGGCCCATTGGAGGTCATGGAGGTCCAGGAAGGTCTTATAAGAGCCAAGAGTAGGCTAGAAATGGCCCAAGAGCCCCATTGATCATGGAAGGTCTATTAAAGACTGTTTAGATGCCAATTTGTAGAATTGCCATAGTTATGATATCTTGAATATGTTGCAAATGTTGTACAAACTGTTTGAGCAGGTAAGAGTGTCTTGTAATAGCTATAGTAGGTCTTAGGTAGGGTTCAAGTTATTTAACATTATCCTACAGACTATGTAAAGGCCTATATGTACTTTCAGTTATGAAGATAGTGGATGAGGAGGCCATTAGACATCACTCTTGCTGGATTTTTTTCCGCACATGGTTTCTCCAAGTGAAGTTTGTGTTCTTCATTTCTTGTGGCTTGATTGATGCTTTTACATCTTATTTTCAGTTTTATCTCTTCTTCAAAATTCCATAATGCTGGTGACCTATAGTGTGCAATACCCATCCTAGTTTTTGTGGATTAGGTGGCATCAAAGCATGTTGTATCTGTTCGTGGCATAGGGTGTGGTGTTCGTTCCTCCATTTTTGCAGGTAAATTCTCATTTCATATTTGGTGAGTTTTTGGGGACCAAAAGCCTCCATATTGGGAAGGTACAATCTGTAGAAGGTGCTCCTTGAAAGAGTGCAAAAGTACCATTCAGCTGTGATTGTAATGAACATGGTTTGGAGACATTCCAATAGAAGATGTGCAAGGTTTTTTCAGATTCAGAGGCTAAGATTGTTGAAGATGGTCAGATTGTTGTGGGGCATCTAAATTCCAGCTTTGGCAGCTGAGAAATCTAAAAGAAAAGCAGTATGCAGTGCTTTGTGGTGAATTCAACATGAGAAAACAAAAACATTGGTCTAAAGAAAGTAGCAAATTCAATATGCATGGAAAAGATATAGATTCCTCATTTCCAGTCATTCCTTTGACTACTCAGATTCCAGAGGATTTGTATGAAATCTATATATGTTTCTAAGAGCCAAGAAACAAAGGAGGAAGAGAATAAGCATGTATTGAGAATTAGAAAGGGATAGTTTTGTCATCCAAGGTCCATTGGAGGTCATAGAGGTTTGGGAAGGTCCTGTGAGAGCCCAAGAGCAGGCCAGGAATGGCCCAAGAGCCCCATTGATCCTGGAGGGTCCATTACTATGTAGAGAAAGACTAAGTAGAGACCAATTTGTAGGAATGCCATAGTTGTGATCTCTTGAATATGTTCTTGTAAATGCTGTGCAAATTGTTTGAGCAAATGAGAGTATCTTGTAATAGCCATGGAAGGTCTTACGAAGGATCCAAGCTCTTTAACATTATCCTACAGACTATGTAAAGGCCTATACGTACTTGCAGTCATGGAGATAGTGGATGAGAAAGCCATTTGACCTCATTCTGTCCGGAGTTTTTCCCATACGTGGGTTTCTCCAAGGTAAATTTGTGGCTGATGCTTTTATGTGTTCGTGTTTTCAGTTTTCTCCCTTCTACAAAATTCTGTAATACTGGTGAAATGTGGTATGGAATATCCATGCTAGTTTTTATGGATCAAAGATGCAAACCTATGTTTACATTGCCCTCCGCTCAAGATTTATTTATTCTAGTCCCTGGATGAAGGTTATTTCCATAACAAAAGATGCCAAGAATAATTCCATGGTTGATTTGATATTTCTCTTATTTAAGCTCAAAGATGCAAATGTGTGTTTAGTACTCCCCATCCCTAGAGATCTATATTCTGGATCGAATTTGCTTCCATAAAAGAAGATGTAGATTTCCAAGTACCATCTTCATTAGCCAGTTTAGACAGTCACTCAAGTGTTCATTGATCGTTCTATCCAACTTTCCAATGACGACAGCTAATTTTAGACAAGGGCTATTCCAATGACCTTAATAGTTAAAAGAGATGGATCTTAAAATAAATGAGAATCACATCGTCACAATTGTCTCCATTATCTTCCCCAGACTTTAAAAAAGCTTTCTTGTGTCATCTTCATAATTTTGCCTCGTTCAACCCAGAGATAAAGCAACAATAGAATTTATAGTAACATAGATCTTACTAAGGCTCAACTGTTATGACAATTTGTAAATACCATAGTTATCAATTTTTACTGAACCAGGGGCACTGTTGTCAAATCTTAAGTAATTTTGGTGGATTGAACTTTGTTGTAATGTCCCCTTTTGGGATTGCCCTAAATCTTGCCCTAGAATCACAAGCTTAATGTAGTTAGGGTTATAACTTACCACTTAAATGCTTCAAACAAGATAAATCTTGGTTTTAGGTCTTGCAATCATGTTAAATAATATTGGAAATATAATTCATATGATCAGAACATAATAAATTCCTTATTTATTTAAAATACATAACTATTCCAAGACTATCTAAACTACCAATATCCATAATGCATAGTGGAAGTCTTAATCATAATAGGACTTGAATGAGAAGCATGATAAGTCCACCTGAAACTATCCATCTAAGCCCAAGAGCACGAGCATCCGACCAAGACAACCCACCCCTTGGCCCCAAGCAACAGGAACGTCTAAACCAAGACAATTCCACCCTTGAGGTGGGCTACATAGTGGATACACTTGCATCTGTTTTTCCTATCCATGTTGTCTTGTCCATCCCTCTCATGATTGCAATTCCTTGAATCCATCCTAACAAAGCCTTGAAAGGGGTGCCTGTAAACTACTCAACCCATACAAGCCCAAGAGCACGAGCATCCGACCAAGACAACCCAACCCTTGGCCCCATGCGGTAGGAACATCCAAACCAAGACAATTCCACCCTTGAGGTGGGCTACTTAGCATGGGAGAGCCCGTAAACTGCATCTCCCTAAATTGCCTCCTTCATCCTTATGTTTGATTGACTATAGGATAAAGACATACATAAATATATATATATATAATCTATTCATTTTAAAGTGTAAATCAACGAATAAGAATCTATTATCCACATTTATATTAAAAAATCATAAGTACTTATAAGACTCAATAATTGCTACAAGCATCATTATTGCATAATCGAATATAATATATATCTATATTTATATATAGTTTCTAAACTTACAACAATCACCCTTCATATATATACTTATGCGATCCATGCTGCTGTTCTGAATGCAGTTTTAATTACATTTGCTGATCTCTCCATATCAGATTTATTCATTTTATTTCCTGATTTTCTCCTACACTTCCCTCTCTAAATCTGCTGATCTCCATTTCCTTATATATCCTCCTATTTCCATGATGGGGCGCCCTCTTTGGAAAGAGATGTCTTTTTTAATTGGACAAGACCTTTTGCTAAGGATTGCTTCCTTAAAACTAATTGCTGCACATTCCATATCAATGCCTACTTCTTTAATTAATAATTACTAATCCTCCACTCAATCGCTGCATTATATCATCGCTGCCCTCACATTCATCATATTTATTACTGCCTGGCCAATAATCGCTGCTTTTATATCCCTGCACAGTCTGCGATTCCAAAAGAATAGGTGCTCTTTTTTATAAGTTTATTAATATTATTGTCTTTAGTATGGAATTGTTACCATGCCAATCGTTGTCTCCATTATTGATGTTTATTATTAACTTTATATTAATATATTATGTGTTTATTTTTATATCAGTTTTTATGTATATATATATATATATATAATTATAATAATATTTTAAGTTGTTAATATTTATATTTATATTGTTAATTTTTGTTTTTTATTTATTTGCATTTTGATGCTTTATCTTTTAGTGTTGCAATTTCAGGGGCATGACATTTGTAAAAATTCTAATTAGAAAATATATATAATATCATCCAAAAAAATTTAACATTTAAAAATATATGCTTTCACATCTCATTGGATATTATTGATGATCATTCTACCTAACTATATTTCATAATTGAACTACTCTGTGATTTCCCCTACAATCTATTTGAAATTATAGACCTACTATAATTAACAGGATTGAGGTGATTCTTCTGGCATTTAGGTTTTTTCACAGGGCACTAGGATTGTTGAGGCCTTTTGGCAAATAGATGCATACCTCCAATTGGAGAATCCTCACAGATGAGTTTTCGAATAAGGTATCCTAATAAGGACATGGTAGCAAAATTAGCCTCATCACTTTTAAGTTTTAAATAAACCAGTCTAAAATGAGATCACTGCTACGCTGATTACAATGATCAAAGAGTCTTTTTTAATGCTTCAATTGATAGTCATCATTGGAAATGGACTGGAGGGTAGAAAATCAAAAGATTCTGCTTGTATCAGTTCTGAATGTTTTTAACATTAAATATATCATTTCTATATTTTTAAGTAATTATCAGAGATATCTTGTTGCATACAATTTGACTTGGAAAATTGCATACTTAAGATCATTAGACGTTAACAATTCATAGTAGTGTATATCCAAGCTTTTGGAGAAAATTGCGTACTTTTATAAATGGTCACATGATATTTTCATAGGATTGATCTCCAATGGACTGAGTTCATCTACGAAGCTAAATGCATAATCTGGAAATGGTGCTAAAAGCCTTAAAGTTCCCAGCAAATTGCTTTAAGAAAGGAATTTCTTTGTAAAGACTCTGATCAGGTCACAAATCCCTATCCTTTAAGGAGCACCAAATTTAAGAGAGGACACATAATACAATAATCTTTTAGTAACATGTAGAAATAATGAAGTAAAGCTTAGAAGCCGGGATTTAACACACGGTCTATCTCACATATGTTCTTCATCTCTACCAAAATAGCATACCTTGCAGTTTGCAGACCTCTAGCGGACTAATCTGCCCTGTTTGAAAAACCAAAGTATAGCTACCCTGCTTTGGCCATGAGTTTCTTATGCAGAAATACCTTCATCCAAATTTGATCAGAAATTAGTCCTATATAATGTAGAAGATTCAGTTGCAATTCATAGTTATATGCACTTGTTTCATTGTTATGAATATTTTCGAGTTTTGTTGTTATACCAATAGTAGAACCTAGTACCTACCACTTATACCATTGGGGTTGGTTAGTTAGAAAGCATTAGCGGCAACTTAGAAATCCGATTGAGGAAGACTCCTTATAACCCCAGAGGGTAGGCATCGGGGGCAGCCATTAGGATTAGTCGCCACCGTGCCCCGGACTAGGCGTTCCTTTCGCTTCTACGGCCTTATTAGATTGTAGTTGTAGATGATTACATCCTGAGTTCAAGACCAACAACTAAGCTTTGAAATTGAGCATCCTATTTAACGCACGGTAAGCCTTGCTAATTCAAAACTAACTGACTCTTAATGACATTACAGTAGAGATGATTCTAATGGTACGGGACCATGTAAAGAGATGAATGTTTCTGTGTTTTATGTTTCATGTGATATTCATCAATGGAACCAGTGAGGAAGTTACTAGAGATTATGTACATATCAAAACCTGAAATCCTTAAAAATTGAATACACTCTTTCTGTGCTTATAAGTTTCTAACTAATTTCCAGATAATTGTTGGGCGCATTTTGATTTTCTATACACTTTGATTTTCAGATCTACACAATAATTTCATTTATGCTTCGCAATTCCAAGCTATTTATGGAACCTTTTGTAATTTTGCTGAAATCTTTAACTTCAGAAAACCTTGGCATCCCCTCAAACTTACAAATTTTTCAAAAATGTTAACAAAGGTGACTACCATGAAACAGTTTAGCATTCCCTTTATTAAAGGTTGCACAAAACCCGTTTTAAAATTCATAGAAAACGACATTTGTATCTACATATAAGGCGTTGCCGCTAGAATTCCCTACTCAGATCTGGTATTATGAGAAACTTATCGTGAAGCTTCTCTTTTCGTGCGGAACGGCCCATTCCCTTATATATCGTGTCCATGACGGAAAGTACGCTAGTGTCCATGACATTCATTGTTATGAAAAAACTAGTAAAACGCCTAGATCTCTCACAGACCTCTGGATCGAAATACTTTTTAGATTTTCTTTAGAAAAATAAAAATCTTGATAAGTAGTTTCCTGAAGATGATGATGAGCTCGGCTGAGAAATAGTCGGCCACTAACCTATTATATGGAGCATTTCGATATTTTCAAAATGCACAAAACCCGATATTGTAATGCAACAAAAAGAAATACTTCAGTCATTTGATAAGATTTTATTGGATGAAGTAGATACCATTGAAAAGATTTCAAGGGTTCGATAAGAGTGACGAGGTTTGCGTATCCTTTGATGAGATCTTCAGTTCTTTCAGGTGTAATGTCTGCCTTGAATTTCGCCAGCAAAATGTGTTTTGCTACACCCAAAGACTCCATTTTAAATTTCCAGAGTTTACACTGATGCTTCACTGCTCAATACAACAATATCCAGTGATGTAGATTTCTGGAATGTTCATAAGACTACTTCTGCTATAGTAAAAGGAAATGTAGCCACATAAAAATTAATATACATTTTAAAGGATTAAACAGATAAGGACATTCCACTCAACATACGGACTGTTTATCCGGAATCCTCTGTTACTTACAATCTGCCTTTTAACTAGGTAATACCAATCGTAGGTATTTAAAAATACTCCCAATTACACATTTAAAAAAAACACAATATATCTTATAATATAAAATAGAAGTTGTTAGGTTGTTGAATTGTATTAATAATATCTTATTACGCTGAAAATACACTGAAAGCAACAAATAAATATTCGTAAACTTTTTGAAGCTTCATTGAAAATGACAAGACAAGTGAAAGTATGTGCTGCTTAAGAATAACAAGCACATAAAATAAATTTTGTTTTTTTTAATTTTTGAAAAAAGAAAAATAAATAGTTTGTTATATATATTAAAAACTTTTCAATAAATAATTTTTAATTTAAATACTTTTCGATTAAAATTACAAACTGAGATATGTATGTTTATATAGTTTTTTATATATATTATTAGTTTTTAATATATTTTATTAATTAATATTATAATAAACAATGTTTTTGAAAAGTTAAGCAGCATTTTCAAGGTGTTGTACCCTTCACAAAGAGTTCAAGGGGCCAAAGAAAAAACAAAGTTCAGTAGAGATTGAACTATAGATACAACCAGAAACAGTTGACAGACAGTTGTAGAAAAAAAGCATAGTTCAAAACAGAGATTGAACTAAGAACAACCAGAAACAGCTGACAGACAGCTGTGGAGAATCAAAGAGATCAAGCAATCCCCAAAATAGAGGGATTAGAGCTGGCTCCACGAGCTCGAGACCTAGAAACAGACACAGTCTTCTTCTTATAATAAACAATGTTAAGTATTGATAACTTTCAGCATTCTTTATATATATTAATAATTAATATATGTATATTAGTTACGTTGAAAGTGTTATACAGTGAAAGCAACCAAGGAATATTTTGTAAACTTTTTGAAGATTCATTGAAAATGATAGATAGGTGGAAGTCATGTAAAAATAATTTTTTGACATCTTCAGTAGATAAATTTTGAAACCAATTTATAAAAAGTGAAATAATTTTGGTGCAAATTAAAAAAATATAATTTTTAAAAGTATTGTGCCAAGAAATTGACATTTGTAGCTATATCTCGAAAATCCCTAAAATGCTTAAGACTAAAAATAAATAATGTAGGGTTAGGGTTTAGGGTAAGGGTTAGGGCTTTTTTAACATTGAATATTGATTTTTAAGAATTATTTTATTTTGAAAAGAAACAATGAAATCATATAAATGATTTTTGAAATGAATATTAATGAAGATGTAAGCATTTTTCCTCAAATCAATAGACACTTAAATAATGATAATTTTTTAGCGTTTTTTATATATATTATTAATTAATATATGTATGCTAGTTTTTTAACTTAACAGTGATCATAAATTGAAAGTTGAAAGTGGTTAGGTTGTTGGATTGTATTTTCATTCAAATAATATCTTATACATAGATATTTAATAATATTTAGTGAAAATTGCATATTTATGTCTTTTTTCTTTGTGTTAGATTTACTTAGATTAGAATGTATTTTGTTATAAGTATATTGTTGAGTAAAATTGGGTTAGACATTATTTTAATTTATTCTTATTATGACTCATCTCAAGAAACTAGTTATGATCTTTAGATCTTTTGTTCATTGTATTGGATCAAATTACAAGTATGAAATTGATCTAGGTCATTTACATAGTTGAACTTCAAACTTTTGAGTTCAGATTTAAAATTTGAACTTTGTCCAATCCCTAATAACTCTTGTGAGTTAATATAGTACAAATTTGTGTTAATTTATGTGTCATGTTATATCTAAATAATCTATTATTTCATTTTAGAAATCATTAAAAAAACCTTGGAGAGTATAGTTTCATTGAAAATTTGAAAAAAAAACCTTGGTAGGGCTTGTTCATTTTAGAAATCATTAAAAAAACTTTGGAGAGTATAGTTTCATGAAAATTTGAAAAAAAAACCTTGGTAGGGCTTGGAGCTTGGAATTTGATGATGTCCTTATAATCAAACATAAGATTGATTAAAATTTTAAAATATTAAAATTTGTTTTAAAAAGAGAGAATCTTCTCCAAAAATTGTACTCTTTTTATGATAAATAAGTTAAACAAAAGATTAAATTATATTGAAACTATGACATTTTAATAAATTTAACATTGAAAAATTTATTTTCGCCATATATTAGATATTCAAGTTATATAAGTGAAAAAAGAAAATTAAAAAATATATTTTATTGAAAAACAAAAACAAAAACTGTGACTTCCACATTTCATTAGTTTATATGATTTTAAAATTCAAAAGTCATATATGTCATGTTTTAAGTTGAAAATCAATATTTGTATTAATCATTTAAGTAAAATGTAGTTTTGAATTGTCACCTTTATATATTTACGCAGGCAAGCCCATTTGGGTCCTGAGAATCATTCATTTACGCGGCAATGCTGGGGTTGGGAGGGTCCGCGGTGGAAGGTAGCGCCCTCCACAACGCCCTGCTTTCAGAACGCGAGTGCTGAACTGGGGTTATGGTCGGCTGCTGGAAGGCTCGCAGCAGCGGAGTGAGGAGATTTTGAAGAAAGTTTGGAAACCGAAGCCGAATCCACCTATGCATGCAGCGGTCAAAGACACGGATACGGTAAGCATACCCGTGAAAGAAAATAGGGCAATCTCCTTTGAAATAGTGGGTCGAGAATGGGCAGAGTCTGTAAGTGCCTTCCGAGAAAAGGCTTTTTTCTTGAAATGGGCAGGAGAGGGGCATGATTATTCTCATATTAGGTCATGGTGTGACTCGAACTGGGGATCGAATATCAAACTCAGGCCAATGGAAAAACGGCTTTTTTTTGGTCAAATGTGAATCTGAGCGAACAAAGCGTTGGATTCTGAATAATGGACCATTTTTAATGGATGGTATGGGGTTTCATTTGAGGGATTGGATCCCAAATTTTAATTCGTTCAAAGAAACAATTGTAGAAGTTCCTGTCTAACTACGGTTGAAGAACCTTCCCGTGGAGTATTGGAACCCTAAGACTTTAAGTGAGATAGGGAATAAGTTGGGTTCCTATGTGTGCTGCACCCAAGTAATAGATAAAGATGATTGCAGTTTGTATGTGTGCATTTGTATTAATTGGAAACCATTCCCTCTGTTGCCAAAGGAAATTGAAATAAGAACGAACGAAGGCAGATGGTGGCAAATGATTGAAGTGGGAAAGATTATAGAATCTTGCAGCCATTGTAATGTCATAGGGAACTCAAGTGTTGACTGTGTGAAAGATAAAAGGGGTAAGGCAATAGCGGAGGAGGTGGTTTTGAACAAGTTGGAGCAGCTGTCAAAAGGGCAAGCCAGTAGTCGTGGTGAGAAGAACGAGGCAGTTATTTCTCCAGTGCAGCAATTATGTACAAACATAGAAGTAAGGGATCCAGAGGAAATTGTCCAACTCGTAATGAACCTCAACAAAACGGTGAAAAGTCGGTTCCTTGTATTGGTGATCCCTGTGGTAAGGAGGTCTCTTGCAACAATGAGAAAGCACTAGTGGTTTTCTCTCGACTCAACAAACTCAAGAGGAAACATTTATCGAGCAAGCCATTAGCCATCCCTCTCAACAATATAGATGTACAGGGTTATGTGACATGTGTGGATAATCTATTTGAAACCCCAAAAAAGGGGAGCCACTAGGAAATTGGTGAGTAAATTTTCTTTAGGTGAAGATAGTGGAGATGATGAATTGACGGAAGGTATATTGGAAAGACGCACAATTAAACAAAGTTTGGCTAAGGATGAAAAAATAAAAATAGGGGAAAAGAAAAATGTTGAAAATCAAACAAGGTGAAGCTTGAGCTAGCAAGAAGTGCTAGGGGACATAACAAATTGTATTTTGCGAAAGGGTTTGCCCTTTCCGGGTCGTTATGAAAATCTTATCTTGGAATGGCAGAGGTTGCAATGCCCCTGACAAGAGGCATCTGATCAAGAGATGTTTTGATCAGGCGCAACCCGACCTAGTTTTTTACAAGAAACTAAGTTAGATGAAGGGAGTGCAGTCGGTCTAATGCATTAATGGAGGTTCTGGAAGGGATGTTTTGCGGAAGCAAATGGTGCTTCTGGGGGTCTTGCAGTCTTATGGAATTCAGCTAAGGTTGTGGTTGAATTTGTGCTTCAGCAACGTCATTGGCAACTCGTAAAAGTTCACTCTGAATGGATAAAGGAAACTATTTTTATGGTGAATGTTTACGAGCCAACTAGTACTATTCAAAAAAGGATGGTGTAGAAACAAATCTCAGAAATGTTGTAGGAGTTTCAGGGATCCCTAGTTGTGATTGGAGGGGACTTTGATGCAACGTTATCAAGTGAGGAGAAGAAAGGGGGTTGCAGTATTTTAAATTCAGTATAGTTAGATTTTCAACTCTTTGTATCCAACAACAATCTTCAAGAAGTTTTTACAAAAAATGGGACCTTTACTTGGACGAATAGAAGGCGAGGTTTCACAAATATTGCAGAAAAACTTGACCATTTCTTTTTGGCAAGTAACTAGGGTGTTAAATCATTTGTTGTAGAGTCCTTCATTGTTCCATTTTCAGACTCTAATCATTATCCTATGTCTCTTTTTGTTCTTTCTAATGATGCCCCAGCCAGGAGCCCATTTAAATTTTAGAATATGTGGTTGCGTGATGAAGGTTTGAGGCCTTTGATTGTTGAATGGTGGTCAAATTCCCCTACAAAGGTGGGCACAAAGGCTTTTTGTTTTTTTAAAAGCTTCAATTTTTAAAATTCAAGCTTTGCGATTGGAATAATCTTCATTTTAAGGATATCTTTGGTGAAAAGTCTAGGATTGAGGGTGATTTGGCACAACTTCATGAAAAGGTCATAAGTAGTGGGATGGATGCCTCTGATTTCATTCAAGAACAATCTTTAAACAAATCTTATGTTGAAGTTTTAGCTCGGGAAGAGGTGGTTTGGAGACAAAAGTCGCGAGAATGTTGGTTGAAGGATGGTGATCGTAACACAAAGTTTTTCATAGCTCAGTGAATTCTAAGCACAGTAGAAATAAAATCTCAATAATTAAAAATAAGGAAGGTCTTGGTTCTTTTAGATCAGGAAGCAATAAATAGGGAGGCAGTTCGGTATTTCTAAGATCTCCTTATAGAAGGGGGTCATCATAGAGAGGATGTTGCGGATGAAATGCTCAATGTGATTCTGAAGGTTTTAACTGATCAACAAAATCAACTCCTTAATAAGGCAGTATCAATGGAGTGAGTTAAAAATGTTGTTTTCCAATTGGGTCGTGATAAAGCTCTGAGCCCAGATGGTTTCCCTACGAGTTTTTATCAGTCTTTCTGGGAAATTATTAGTCGTGAGTTGTGGGAGGTGGTGGTAGAATCACATCAACACTCTTATATGCTAAGGGATCTAAACAACACTCTTATCACCCTTATTCCAAAGAAGAAAGATTTCCAATCCTTTGAAGAGTTCAAACCAATCTCACTTTGTAACACGGTTTACAAAGTAATTTCAAAGGTTATGGTGAATAAGCTAAAAAGTGTTCTACACTACATTATCTCTGAGGAGCAAAGTGGCTTTGTGCCACATCATTCTATTGTGGAAGGTATAATAATAGCTCATGAAGCTATTCACACGGTGAGAAAGGCCAAAATGGACTAAATGTTGGTTAAGCTTGATATTAAGAAGGCATATGATCAGGTGAACAAATTATTTTTGTCGAAAGTTTTAGGCAAGTTTGGGTTCAGTCTAGCATGGATTGAGTGGGTCAAAAGTTATATTGAAACCCCACGCTACTTTATTTTAGTCAATGGCAGCCCTTAAGGCTTCTGTGCATCTAAAAATGGTATAAGGCAAGGAGATCCGTTATCTCCTTTTCTATTTATAATCATGGCTAAAGTGTTGGGCAAAAGTATTAGCAAAGCAAGAGTTGAAGGTAAGTGGAAAGGGATTGGTGTGGCTTGGGGTGAGGAACCGGTTTCACATCAACAATTTTTTGATGACACTATCCTAATGGGGGAATCTTCGTTAAGGGAGGCACACATAATGCAATCAACTCTTGAAAGGTACTGTTTAGCTTCAAGGCAGCAGGTAAATTGGCATAAATCTAGATAAGCAAAAAGATATTGCTAGAGTTCTAGGCATAAAGATTGGTAAGCTGCCAGGTAAGTTTTTGGGAATTCCCCTCTTTGTTGGAGCATGTTGTGCTAATGTGTGGAACCAGTTAGTTGAAAATTGCATGAACGGGATGGAAAGCTAGAAGGGCAAGTGGCTATCATCTGCAGGTCAAATCCTAATGTTGAAATTTGTTATTTCAGCATTACCTATCTACTCTAGGCAATGTCTTAAATTGCCAACTAAGGTAATCTCAGAGAAAAAACAAAAAAAGAGAAAATTCCTCTGGAATGGAAGTTGTAAGCAAGATAAAATCCCCTTGTTGGCATGGGATAAAGTATGCCAACCAAAGGATGCTGGTGGGGCGAGATTAAGAAGGTGGAATCTTTTGAATGAGGTGTTGGGAGCAAAACTTATTAGGAGTATGTATAAAAAACCAAAGCAGAAATGGGTTTGTATTTTCCAAAGAAAATACTTGGATAACATGGATAGGGAAAGAATCATCACAATCCAAAATCATCTGAGAGGCTCTACAATCTAGAATTTTATGCTCTCCTGCAGATCAATGATTACAAAACATTTATCTTGACAAGTGGGTAATGGGGAAATGGCCCATTTTTGGGAGGATTTGTGGGATGGCCTCCTAGTATTGCAAGAAATGGAAGGGGTAGAAAAAATAAAGCAAGAGTCAGAGCAAATGGGGTTCGAAGGTTCAAGATTTTGTGTAAAAAGAATGTTGAAGGGTGTGAAGAGTGGGTTTGGAAAGTGGTGGAAGAGCTAAATTTAACAACAATACAGAAAGAGGCATTGGCAAAGATCTGCAAAGAGAGAAAACTTTTATGGACTGGTGACAAGGATATTTTGGTGTGGTGTGGTTCTAAAAGTGGGGAATATAGTGTTAAGTTGGGGTATAAGATCCTGGAAAATACTTGGGCTACAGAGGGTTGGCCTAGAAACCTATGCTGGAACAAGTATGGACTACCTAAGGTTGGTTCCTTTGCATGGTTGGCATTGCGTGGAAGAATTTTGACAGGGAAGATATTAAAAAGAATAGGTTTTCTTGGTCCACACCAGTGTGTTTTATGTAAGGAGAATGAGGAGACATTGGATCATTTATTACTACATTGCAAATTTACTTATAGTTGTTGGATGCATCTTGTAAAAAAACTAAATTGGCAGTGCCCTTGTCCCCAATCAGTGAAGGAGATGTTCCAAGGTTGGCGAACTAACGTCAGAAATTCTACCTTCTCCTGTATATAGCAAATCAGCCCAACAATTCTTGTCTAGGAAGCCTAGAAAGAACATAATAGAAGATTATTTCAAGATAAACAATTGAGTCAAGTAAGATTCTTAGCGAAGCTGGAGTTGGCAATAGCAAAGGTGGTTAATGTGGCGGTAGTAAAGCTGAATCCTGGAAAGTATCCCTTCAGTCAAGCAGATGATGTGCTCAGGAAGGAGTGGCATTTGCTCAAAATTCCTTCTAACCAGGGTAATATTTTGGTTAAACCAAAATCTTCAGAAGAGAGGCAAGTGGAGTGGGAAAAACCTGAAGCTGGTTGGGTAAAAATCAATTTTGATGGGGTTGCAAAAGGGAATCTGGGGCCGTCTGGTGTGGGTTGTGTCTCAAGGGATGAGTTTGGAAATATTTTGGCCTTTGGGGCGCAAAAATTGCATGATGGTACTAACAACGAAGTAGAAGCACAAGTTGCATTAATGGTAGTAAATATGGAAAAGATCTATTCATATCGAAGAATTCATCTTGAAGGGGATTCACAAATAATTGTAAATGCATTAACTAATGGCTCTTCTCAAATCTAGAGAATAAATAGAATTATTCAGTTAATTCTCAGAAAGAGGTTGGAGGAGTTTCAAGACTTCAAGATATCGCATATATATAGAAGTGGGAATAGTGTTGCTAATACACTGGCTAATTGGGCGATTTCTTCTAAATTTGGGAAGGGGAAGGTGTCAATGGAGGACTTGAGAAATTTCAATTTGGAATTGAGTTAAGTTGTTTATAGAATCTATGTTG
Source organism: Sequoiadendron giganteum (assembly GCA_007115665.2). NCBI lineage: Eukaryota > Viridiplantae > Streptophyta > Pinopsida > Cupressales > Cupressaceae > Sequoiadendron > Sequoiadendron giganteum. The sequence goes on along the minus strand of CM021104.1, from coordinate 675,861,727 downwards.
TTTTCTTCTGGTGCTTGTTTGATTGGGCCTAGTGTATCCTATTGGGAAGTTGTCCATTATTGGTCGAGTGTGCTTTCTTACACATGCGATGTTGTTCGGTTACAATCCTCTATATCTGGTTTGGCATTTGGGTTTTGGGTGTTGGAGGGGTGATTGTGCTTGGCGGGGTTCAGATGTGGACTATGGATGGGTTTGTGCATCTTCCACATTTCTATCTTGGGTTGGAAGAGTATAGGTTGGGCTTGGTATGCCCGCGCTGGAGTCTCAATTACCTATTTTTCTTCTCTAAATGTAGTTTGGGGATAGGCGATTGGTAGTAGCTACAAATTATCTAGTTTTTTTAAGCATTTGTAATCCTTTACTTTATAATAAAATCGCTTGCAGGATATTCCTGCATTTACCTATCAATATATATATAAATTTTTTTTGGACAAAGTAAAGGAAAAAATCACATAGAATGCTCGTAGAAGCATTAGCATATGCCCTTCAAAAGCCCATAAGAATAGGTACCACATAGATTTATGAAACAAAATGTAATATTATTCTTTGAGATTGGCAATACTCATGGATGCATTTTTCACTCTGTATATAATATAATAATATAATGCTCAATATAATATTATTAAATTAAGATTATATTAAAATATAATAATAATCATGTTATATGATATAATATTCATGTAATAATAATAAAGGTCTATAAGCATAGATAACAGAGAGATATATGTTTATTTGTGATGGTAAAATTCAATCTAAAATTAGGTGTTTAATAATATTTTATATAATATTATTAAATTTTTATTTATTATGAACTAATGACTATGTTTAATTATATATAATACAATATTAGTTTTTTGGATTTGATTGTGTGAGAATTTTTGCATCGACTTTCAGATCACACTCTATGATCCATCATCAAGATGAAAGAAAAGAGTTCAAGGAGAAAAATGAAAAGTTGCAAACCAAGCACAACCTAAAAAGAAAAGAGAAGGGGGGAGGAGAGAAAAGGATGCATGAGGACCTAGGAAGATCATATCAAAAAGAGAAAATTAAAAATTAAAAACAAAAACTAACAAGAAGAAAGAAGAAAAGGAAAGAAAAGGAGGAAGAAGTAATAAATAACAATACACCACAAAAAATTACATAAAAATAATACCAATTAATAACAAAAATGACCAAATAATAACAAAAGCATAAAAGACAACAAAAAAAGCCATTTAATTAATGAAAGAAAAAATAATAAAAAAGAAAATGATACAATATATAAATAAATAAGAAACAAAAATATAGGGAAACTATAGAAACAACACAAATTACATAAATGAAAAAAACACGAAACAAATAAACAATTAAAACAAACCAAAACCATTAAACAAAATGAATATATAAGACATAAGATTCACATACAACACTGAACAAAGAACAATGAACAAAGATAAACAAACCAAAAAAATTTAAAAAAGAAAATAAATAAAGAATACTAGAGAAATAAAAGGAAACCTACAAAAATGCAAGAATATGAAAACCAATACAAGAACAAAACAAGGACAATAAGAATAAACAAATACAAACTTAACACAACCCAAAAGAAAACCAATAAACAAATCAAAATCTGCACAATCACCATTCACTCATGGCTGCTCACTATCTCTCTTTCTTCTTTTGCCATTCTCTCCTCTCTAACTTCAATGCTACCCCATTTGCAGGCCTCTTTTGCTAATCTAAAATGACTATTTTTTATTGTTTTTAACAGCCTTCAAAATTGGACTACTGCCCCTTAATCTTCCACACTCTCTTCTCCCTTAATGAATTCTCTCCTTCCTCCTAATCTCTTTAAATTTTGTTATTTTCTTTTCTTTTTTCATTTTTCTTCAATTTGTACTATGAAAAGATGCCTCCAACAAAGTGAAAATTAATGTGATTAAACACCTTTTTAGGCTTCCAAATAATTTTTTTTCCATTTTCAAATTCAAATGCCCCAACTATTTTTATGCAATGGAAAGAAAGATGAAGCATAAAGTAATAAACCCCAATGATTTAATTGCCACAAAATCTATATTATCATGCCAAAGTGATTTGATCAAGTTAATGCTTTGTAAGTGTGTAGCTAGAAAGTGAATTTTGATGTAATTTTTGCTTGGAAGCTTTGTTTTGCCTAAAAACACATGAGAGACTTCTTGATGACGAGTGATGCTTGAAACCACTAAAATAATCCAAAATTGAAAAATTAAACTAAAAATATTTTTTGGTGATGCAAGATCGCTTGTGGACCCAAATGCTCTTGCATCGAGAAATATAAAATATACACAACTTATAGTACTCACACTTAGTTATATTGCTACTAGTTTTAAAAATATCAAACAGAACAAAAAGAGGGCACACACTAGATACTATATTATATTTTAGTGATATAAAAAAGATTCTTTGTTTGTGCACTCAATGTTTCACCTTCTTAACCTTAACCACTTCTAAAAATATTTAGTAGCTTAGAAACTAGATATGGGGTACTACAATTTGTGTTCTTTATCATATCTTAAAATTAAGTGTACACTTCTTGAATACTCATCCAAGTTTGCATTTAGCTAATTAAAGCAAAAAAAAGGGGCACTTTGACCTCCTTTTGTCATTTTCATGTGCTCACACTAGTATAAAATCACAAAATAAATCAACATTCTCATCACCTTGATTTTCATCATAAATGTCCTTCAAAATTCTTTTCTTCAAAGCTATTAGTGGTGCTAGAGTTAGATCTAAGATATTGTTAACATGTGACCTTGAAGAAGTTGAAACTCCTACATGACCTTATGCTTTGCAAGAATGATATATTATAGGGGAAGTTGAAATAACTTGTAGAGTGTCACCTAGGTGAGACTTGGAGATTGTTCAACTATAGATGTCCCTAAGATGTATCCTAGGTAATAACTTGAGGCGCCATAGGTTCTAGGTGCACTAGAAGGTGTTTATGTAGTGACGTTTTGAAGAATGGGAGTATTGCTTGGAGAGGACATCACTAGAGTGAGATTTGATGGAGTAGAATGACTACTTGACACCACATTTCCATTCAATGACTCCACCTCATTTGAAGGTATCATTGTGGCAATAGTTATTTAATATTATCATATGCTTCTAATTCAATAAACACAACATTTTTAACGACTATCACTTTCTTACTAACTAGATTGTACAACTTTTATCCTTGTGTCTACTCATTGTATCCCACAAAGATACACATTTATCCATTTTTCATCTATTTTTTTGTTTATTTCCTCTAATAAATAGGCATATACCACACAACCAAAAATGAAAAACATGATGCTTCTTTTAACTCCATGCTTCTTGAGGTACTTTGTCTCTTACACACTTTATCGGATAACAATTCAAAATACAAACTAAACAAGCTACAACTTCTACCCAACATTTATTTCATATGTCCTTAGTGTTTAACTTGCTTTTGGCCATTTTCATGGTTGTTCTATTATCCCTTTCTATAATAGCATTTTTTGTGGTGTATATCTAGTACTAGCAAAGTATTTCTTAATTCCATGTATTTTGTAGAAAACTTAAAAAATTATTTGACACACATTCTCCTCTATTTGTTGTCAACACTATTATGAAGTGACAAATTTGTTTTGCAATGCTTTGGACTCTAAGTATTATAAAAAAATTGTATTTCAAGAAATAAACCCATGTTTTGTTGAAATCATCAATTAAGGTCAAGAAATATAGGTTGTCAACAATATAAGGTGTTTGCATACATGTAGACATGTTTGAATGAACAATCTTAATGGAAGCCTTACCTCAATGACTTTCCAACGAGGAAAAATTCACTATGTTAAATCCCTAGAATACAACCTTCACAAGTTATATTTGGTTGTTTCATTAGTCACAATCTTTTTACCATATTTAAAACTTGTGTCCAAAAATTAAATTCCAAAGCCAAGGTTAGTCTTCTATGTCAACTTTGAAAGGTATTATTGTTGTGACACCTTGAAAATATGAAGGTGTGGCATTTGGAGTTGAGGGAGAGACAAATTTTCAAGTACCTCCTATAGTGATAGCTTGAACATATGTTTCAATACCAATTTGATAAAAACAAATAAAAATACTAAAGGGTATGTGCAAAAACAAACAAAAATTAAAATATTATTATATGAAAATAATAAACCACACAAGAGAAAATATTAAAAAAATTGATAAAAATAATATATAGTGATGCTTTCTTCTCTCCTTCCTTTTAATAAAAAACTAAATTATGATATATATATAGAATTATCCTTCACATTTTTCAACATATTCTAATGGAACATGAATATATATAGAGATTAATGGTTCTATGTTTTGTTTTTCATGTGAAATTCATAAATGGAAATAGAGAGGAGAGTACAAGAGAATTTGTAGATATCAAATTCTCGATGTCTTAAAAAATGAATAATTTTTTTTTGTACTTCTAGGTTTCTAACTAATGATATGATATATTGTTGCAAGAAATTTGACTTTTTGATCTTCGTTATAGAATTATATGTTTTAATCTTGTAACACACTCACTCATACTACAAAGAAAATACTTAGGTTTTTACCATAGAAGTAAATACAAACATATGCTTAAAAATAGGATAGTAAAAATATTTCATTTCTATACATAATTTATTGCACATGATCATAATATAAATGTATAATGCAACTTTTGAAATTGAACTATATAAATTTCCAACTTGAGAAATAAGATAAACTTTTCAATTACAATTCATACATGTTATACTTTCAAGTAGACAAGTTGACATAATACAATAATGATACAAGGTCATGTCTTCCATATCTGGAAAATGCTTTTGTTTCACAAGCCTTGGTGTTGTCATCTACAAGAGGGAGAGCATCACCCGATAATTTTGCCTCCAACCACAGACTAGAGGTCCCCCACATTCCTTCCAACTGGAAGTGGGCCTACCCTTCACGGAGATTATAGAATAAGGAACACACAAGTATTCTATCTAAGTTTCTAGTGTTGTGTCCTACATAACCAATCGACCATACAACTTTAGACATCTCTAACTAAGTATGACCAATCTGACTAGATATGCAATCTAGATCATGGTGGACAGACTAATGCAAGCATATACTTTTGCATTAATTTGACCAAAGATTTGAAACATATCAAACACTTCCTTAGGAAGTGAATTCGTAAGTTCACACACCTCTAACTCGACTTGGAGACCACCTTGACATAAGGTTTAACACATAACTAATTGTTTGACTTGCTTGTTTGACCTTTCATAAGGATAATCATAAAATAATAACTTGATAATGTTGGTAAACGCCTAGAATGTTTATCCTTTCCTGAATTTGAACACCTATACATTACATTCTAGTAACATCTTGGGAATTGGCAATTGCCACTTGTTGAAGTACTTGAACTTAAAACTTAAGAGTCTGACTACTCTCCTATTTCCATTTGCATACGGTTTACAATGATAACAACAATGTCATTGACTCGAGACACCTTGTCTCACATTTAAGTTCTTGACTACCTCCCAAATAAGTAAAATATAATAATATTGAACAATAATAAAAATATCACTTCTTCTTTTAAAATAGTTCAATTTTTTATGTTTTTCCTCGTGGTTCTATGCCAAGAACACAATAACAATTTTGGTAAATTACAACATAAAAATATCAACTTCTTTTGTCCAAAAGAATACTATGTTGAAGTGTTTGAAAATCTTTTAATAAATTAGATTATAAGTTGATTTCATTCAATTAACTCAACAGTGAAAACATCTAGCTTATCTCTTAATTTCATAATCACATTACATAAAATATCCTTAACATAATCTTAATAAAAATATCTATATATATACATACATATTCTTACATATATTGTTATGAATAAATATATGCATATATAGAAATATAAATATTTATATAACACATTGGAATTATTCTTTTTCTGAGAAAATGGAATAAATCATTCAATTTAACACAACAGATAAATATCTTTCAACACTGTTGTCCATCTCAGAGTGAAAGAAAGATTAACTAATTCTAGTTACAAATTGGAAAAATCATATTAATATTTCTCTGTTTAAACTTATAATATTCTTCAAAATAAATAACTATTCTTTCTCTTTTTAAAACTGAAAACTATAGAATGAAACTATGAAATTACACAGTAATAATAAAGTATTTAAACATTCTTGAGTTACTCTTTCCTCTAAACTTTTGAAACTTCAAAAATCACAGTCACATTGATGAACACAATTTACCCAAGAAAACTCAGCTTGATAATATTGAAATCTCAGACTTTGCTTGCAAAACACCTTTCGCAAATTCCAAAATGAACAACAACAAAATATCTCACAGCACAAACAAGGCTCAAACACATATAACTTTTCCTATACGTAGTGAAACAAATTGCCTCAAGCTCACTGGAATCGCACAGAGAATGATAAGAAAAGATTTTTTCTCCCTCTAACTCCAGTCATTTCCCTCCCTCTAGAACCAAACTCAGAATTGAAAGCAATGCAAACAGAGAATGATAAGAGAAGAACTCTTATCTACCTAGAGTTATCGCTACTCTCTCCCAAAAACAAAACTCAGAAATGAAATATTAATCCAAAATGATATTCCCAGTCGTTACTCCTTTTACCAAAGTTCAGAAATAAAACACAATGCAAAAAGAGAATGATTAGAAATGATCTCTTCTCTCCTCTAATCTCCCCAGTCGCTGCTCTCTAAAACTCAAAATTGCATAATCAATAATGTTATCAAATGAAATGCTTTTGTTTTCCTTATGCCCGTGGATTCCCCACTAAGTCATTGGTATTCATTACCAATTGACTCTTTAAAGTTTGGCATCACATTCCATAATAAATTAGCATGCCAAATATAGAAACTATCACACTTAAAATGCTCGACTAATAGTTTATTATGTCATTCCTTACACAACTCACTCAAAGGGTGTTTAACTTGCAATCAAAGATAATTTTAACCGCAACTTAGTGGCTTGTAATGCATTAAGATTTGATGCACTAGATTAGTGGCCATCACCAGGTCTTCAATTCCATATAATGTGCCTTTATCCAAGCCTTCGATGGAGGCTTATATGCCCCACGATGATGGCTTAAAAATATTAAACTACTTTATTACATGCTTTTACAAGTATGACAAATCTACCAATAAATATAAATATTATATTATATATATATATATACTCGATCACATATGAATTATAGATCGTATATATACTTATATACATATATATACATTCAATTCGTATTTGTTTATTTAACACATTTTATTTATAGTCTATTTTACTTGATAAATAAATAAGATTGGAAAATTGATGAAATAATTTGATTCATAAACATATATATTCTTGTATTTTTCTTTATCGAAATCTAATAAACCAAGACTTGACAAGGTTCAACCTAACCCTTCGAATTGACTCGAACGAAGTTAAAAAATCACAATAATTGACTCAACGTTGGGATTAGGGTAGAGCTACATGAGTGTGTGCTTCAACTCAATTGTCATTAACTTGTTATTTTTAGAGTATATACTCCTCTCTCCAGTGATACTCTCCCTCTCCCTCTAGAGGGTAAGAAACTGGTCTTGCATTTCACTTGGAAATCCAATCAAATAGTTAGCTTGTTATTAATCACAACGTAATCATAATCTTGATTCAATAACAATAATAATCATTAAAATTGAAATACAATGCATTGCATTTAATCTCATCAAAATGTTGAAAAACATGTAATCATCATTAGATGCCAAAACACATTGTAACATAAACAATTAAAAGTAATTTGTAAAGAAAAATCGAGGTGTAGCATATCTTCCCCCATAAGGATCATCATCCCCGATGATTTAGTGTATCATAACAAAACCATAAACAAGTTTTTCTTTAGCAATTTTAAGAAGCAAAAAATAAATGAGGAAAGTTTTGGTAAAATTTATTATAGTCCTCCCATGTAGCATTGTCCTTTGCATACTAGTCCCATTGGACCTTGCATTAAGTAACCTCTCTATTATGCAGGTGGAGCTTGTGTATTTCGAGCACCTTGAGAGGATCAATCGTTATCACTCTTGGGTCTTGTACCTGTAGTGCATTCCAGTCAAGTATTTGATTAACACCTATTATATATTTTTTAAGATAAGAAATATGAAACACATTGTGCATCCGAGCAAGAGTTGGTAGTAGAGCAATTTTGTAGGCAAACAGAGTTAATCACTTTGAGAAATTTGAAGGGACCCACAAATCTAGGAGCTATTTTGGATGACTTTCCAAACTTTTTGGAACTCTTTTGGGGTTTAACTCTCAAAAGAACTTTTTCTCCTACTGAGAACTATCTCAGTGTACGCTTAGCATCAACAGATCTTTTTTGTCTATCATTCGACTTCACCAATATTTTCTTCATCAACTTGATCTGATCCTCCATTTTTTACAATATTTTTGGTTTAAGGCTAATCCTATCTTCTAGCTTATCTAGCTTATAGAATTTCAACACTTTCTTCCATATAATGCTTCAAATGGAGCCATCTTTATTGTGGAATGATAAGAATTTTCTTAATAAAATTCTACAAGTGAAAGATAATCCTCCCACTTGTATTGTTGATCCATGCAATACATCCTCAACAAATCTTTCAGAACTTGGTTTACCTTTTCATTCTGACCATCTATCTCAAAGTGATAAGTTGAGCTTATATTCAGTTGTGCTCCAAGTGAAAATAATATTTTCCAAAACTTTGACATCATGATGTTCAACTTTTACCCTTTGACATTCTAGACATCTGGCTACAAATCTTGCAACATCCCTCTTCATTAGTCCTTTCCAAAAATATAGTGGTTTCACATCTGCTAGGAGTTTCGTTACTCCAGGATGTCTTGAATATGGTACGGAATGAACTTCTTTCCACATGATATTTCTTAACTCCTTATAGTTTGGAACGTGCATTCTTCCTTTGAACCTCAAAAGTGCATTTGGTTCAAAATAGAACCTATCATACCTTGAATATTGAGGATTTTCAGAGAGATCTTGCTTAACTTGATCATAATACTCATCTCCCACAAACATTTACAACACCTATTTTTTCAAATTTGAGTGAATAGATATCATTAATGAAATGTTTCTCCTTCAACTCAAAGCATCCACTACTCGATTTTCCTTGCCCTTAATAACTTATCTCAAAATTATAGTCAGATATCAATTCTAACCATCTTCTCTGTCGAGTATTGAGATGTAGTTGTGTGAATACATATTTAATAACTTGATGGTCTGACCTTAGCTCAAAAGGATTTCCTAACAAATAATGCCACCACATTTGCAACGCATGCACAATTGTTGTCAATTGAAGATCATGAGGAGCATAATTCTACTCATATGTCTTTAAATTCCTCGACTCATAGGATTTAACTCGTCCTTCTTGCATAAGAACCCCACCTAATCCTTCTCCCAAGGCATCAATGATAACTACAAATTGGCCTTCTGGATCAAGAACTTTCAATATCGGAGCTGAAGTTAACTTCTCTTTTAGTTGATCAAATGCCTCTTGGCATTTTTCTGACCAATCAAATCATTTACCTTTTCTCTGTAGAGAAGTGATAGGATAGGCAATCTTAGAAAAGTTAGACATAAACTTTCTATAGTATCCTACTATACCCATGAAACTACGGACTTCATGCACATTTTTTGATGTTGGCCATTCCAAAATGGCTTGATCTTCGATGGATAGATACTGCAATTCCCTCTGCTGAAATTTACGTGACCCAGATATTGTACTTCTTTGTGAAAGATCATACATTTTGAGAGCTTTTCATATAATTTGTGCTCTCTCAAATGTTGAAGAACAAATTGTATATGTTGGAAATGTTCCTCCTCATTTTTAGAACGCATAAGAATGTTGTCCAGGAACACTAGAACAAACTTATCCAAGCAATATTTGAATACATTGTTCATAAAATTCATGAATGTTGTAGGGGAATTCATCAATACAAAAGATAAGACTGTGAATTCGTAGTGCACATACCTTGTTCTGAAGGTTGTTTTGTGAATATATTCATCCTTAAGTCTTAACTGATGGTATCCAGATCATAAATCGATATTTAAAATACTTGCCCCACACATTTGATAAAAAAGATCATCAATACATGGTAAAGGATATTGTCCTTTATCGTTGCTTTGTTAAGCATACAATAGTCTATACATAAGCATAAGGTACTAGATCCTTCTATTTGACAAAGATCATTGGTGCTCCCCAAGGTGAAACACTGTTAGGTCTATTCAATCCTTTAGCCAACAACTTATGCAACTGAGCCTTTAATCCCATCAACTTCGTAGTGGTCATATGGTATGGTGCTATGGAGATTGGTTCTGAACCTAGAATTATATCAATGGAGAAATCAAAATCCCTTTTAGGAGGTAATCTAGGAATTTCATTTGGAAATACATCCTCAAAATCTTAAAGAAATGGGTAATTCTCCATATCAAGTTTTCCTTGATCCATATGATCTCCATCTTCAATCCCTTGGATTTTTTGAGACTCGAAGTACATTAAGTCATCTTGGAAGATAAACTCCTTAAAATCTTCTAACTTCTCCATTTTGATCATGAAGAGTTGACGCCCTTTTTGCTTGGCCCTCTTTAGTTGCATGTCAAATATCTTCCTTAACTTGAATTCTCTTGGAGTGCCTTGAAAGAACACTTTGTTCCCTAGGTCATCTAGACACTCTACTACTTTTTCAAAACAGTCAGCCTTAGCCCTATGTCTCCACAACCAATTTATTCCTAAGACAACATCTTAGGAACCTAAAGGTGCTACATACAGGTTTGCTTTGGTTGAAAAACTCAGAATATCAACCTTGGCTTCAAATAGGCATTGCTCTACCTAAGCTTTTATCTGGTTAGCATATTCTACAGACTAGGGTTTTTCCATTTATCCAACTCTTCTAGGAAATTTATCTAATACTCTTGGTGCAATAAAACTTTCAGTTGCACCAGTATCAATTAAAATTGAAATAGGGACACCAAATAATGTACCTGTTGCTTCAATAGGAGTAATTTGGTACTCTACTTGCCAATTATCCCATTCTACATGGATCTCTTGCTAAAATGGTGCTTGTTGGGAGGGAAATGGATTTCCACACTGTTGAGCTCTTTGAGACTTATTTAGGCATTGATTCACATAATGGTCTCCTCCACATGAGAAACATCCTTCAGGAGGTCCTCGCCTTTCAAAAGGATTTATCGAATTGTCTCCATTCTTTCTTGAGTTATTGTTGTTCCTTTTCTTATTCTTGGAATCATTCTGATTATTACAAAAACCCTTATAATTTTTCTTTTTAGATTCATGTTGATCATTCCTCTTCTTAAAATATTGAGAAAATTGTGACCAATTGAAATTCTTACAATTCTTCTCACAATAAGCAGATATAGACTTCAACTTTTTCTCCTACTTTATTGCTTTCTCAACAAAATTGGTCCATTGTTGTAAGACCATGAGCGCCAACTTCTCCTCCAATTTGGGCATTTAGCCCCATAATAATTTTCCTTATCCTAAATATTTCATCCTTTTGGTACTGGGGTACCTACTTCAGGAGATGTGTAAACCTTTCCCAATACTCCACTACAAAAAGTCTCCTTGTCACAGATTCTAAAAATCAATAAGCTTTTGATCGTTGTGTTAACCATCTTTGCCTAAAGATGATTACAAGCTGATCCCAAGTTAAGCTCAAAGAGCTTAACCTTGACTCCATCTTTTTATTCATCCACCAAGTGGATGCTTCTCCTGCTAATTGGTAAGCTCCCCAAACCACCTTAGTAACTTTGGAATAATTCCTTATTTTGAAGTACTCCATTTTCATGAGCTAGGCCTCTGCTACATCACCACTCACCCTTTCATCGAACTTAGGCGGTGTTACCTTTTCCATGTTTCTTGATAACTCAAGAGCTAATTGATTCCTCTTCTTATTATCGGCTCTCGAATTAGAATTATTTTCACTGTGCCCACTTTGGGTGGTATGATCATGCCTATTCTCATTGTGTCCTTCATGAGATGCTTAATTTTCCCTTTTGGGCCTACTTTGGCCCCTAACTTCCTGCTCCAAGGTACCAATTATATCCCTTGTTTCGTTCAGCATTACCAAAATTTGGTCAAAATTAGCATTAGGATTATTAGAAGAGTGGGATACCTCTTGACTTCCTTCAAGATTAGTTTGGTTCACACCATGATTATTTTCTACTTCACACCTGAAGTTTCATTTTATGCATTTAATTAGATCCTCTAATTTTGGCATCGTATTTTAAACAATAAAAAATATTTATAACATTAATCTTAATCTAATAGAAAAATTTGGAAAAAAATAATAAAACTTTATTATATTATTCAATGGATTCATAACACATCCTCATTTAATACAAAAATTGTTTGACAATATGCGACTACAAGTCACTATCTGATAATGGTATATCCTCGGACTCTTCTTCACCCTTAGAGTCAACTGGGACAAACTTGGATGGTGGGTTTACACATAGGTACTCCTCCATCACCTCTTTTCCTATCTTTGGTGCATCAGAATTACATCCAAAAGGCATATCCCTATGTGCAGACAGTTTAACTAGTTTGATAGAAGGGATAGGTACAATGGCCTTCTTTGTTGCTTTATCACATTGTTTCTTTTCTAGCCTTATACACTAAAGTGCGTTAGCAAGAGTTTCAAAGTCAACAAGCCATGCACCCTAGTGTAGCTAATATTCTCCAAAATTTTTACCTCTAGAGACAACTCCTTTTTAGCCACTAAGCTTGGAAATTTTTTGGGTACTGACTTCCTTGTAGTTTTCCTAGTTCTTCTTCCTACCATTCTAGCACAAGAACATTTTTAAACATTATCTAATTGCTAATGTTTGAGAAAATTTTCACAATGAGCTCATAGGTCCATGTGTTGAACTTGGTAGCTCTAATACCATATTTAACACACTCACTTATACTACAAAGAAAATACTTAGGTTTTTACCATAGAAGTAAATATACGCATATGCTTAAAAATAGGATAGTAGAAAAAATTCATTTTCATACATCATTTATTGCACATGATCATATATAAATGTATAATACAACTTTTGAAATCGAACTATATAAATTTCCAACTTGAGAAATAAGATAAAAAATTTCAATTATAATTCATACATGTTACACTTTCAAGTATACAAATTTACATAATACAATAATGATACAAGGTCAAGTCTTCCATATCTAGAAGATGCTTTTGTTTCATAAGCCTCAATGTTGTTGTCTGCAAGGGGGAGAGCATCACCCAAGTGCTTTACCTCCAACCACATACCGACGTTCCATCACACAGCTTCCAACTAGAAGTGGCCCTACCCTTTACAAAGAGTATAGACTAAGGAATCCACAAGTATGTCATCTGAGTTTCTAGTGTTATGTCCTACATAACCAATCGACCATACAAATTTAGACATCTCTAACTAAGTATGACCAATTTGACTGGATATGCAATCTGGATCACAATGAACTGACTAATGCAAGCAAAAACTTTTGCATTACTTTGGCCAGAGATTTGAAACATATCAAACACTTCCTTAGGAAGTGAAGTCGTAAGTTCACACACCTATAACTCGACTTGGAAACTACCTTGACCTAAGGTTTAACACATAACTGACTATTTGACTTGCTTGTTTGACCTTTCATAAGGATACTCAATCATAAAATAATAACTTACTAATTTTGGTAAACGACTAGGATGGTTATGCTTTGCTGACTTTGAACACCCATGTTACGTTTCTTGTAACATCTTGGGACTTGGCAACTTCCACTTGTTCAAGTACTTGCACTTAATACTTAAGAGTATACTACTCTCCTATTTTCATGTGCATATGGTTTACAATGATAACAACAATGTCATCGACTCAAGACACCTTGTCTCACATTTAAGTTCTTGACAACTTGCCAAATAAGTAAAATATAATAATATTAAACAATAATAAAAGATCACTTCTTCTTTTAAAATAGTTCATATTTTTCTATGTTTTTCCTCATGGTTCTATGCACAAGAACATAATATCAGTTATGGTAAATTACAGTATAAAAATACCATCTTCTTTTGTTCGAAAAAACTATGTTAAAGTGTTTGAAAAATCTTTCAACAAATCAGATTATAAGTTGATTTCATCTAGCTAACTCAGAAGTGAAAACATCTAGCTTATCTCTTAATTTCATAATCACATAACATAAAATATCCTTAATATAATCTTAATAAATATATAGATATATAGACACTCAAAATTGTCCTCACCCCGCAATCCCCTTTTTTGACTAATTTCCCGTTTAACCCTAATTTTTGTTTTGTCTAACCCTAATTTTCGTCCTCTTCTTCATACTTTCATAATTAAATAATTTTAATTATTTAATTATGCTAATTTCTTCTTTTTCATCATTTCTCTGATTTAATAACTATTATTTAATTATTTAATCCCTAATTCAATTTCATCTATGATTAAATAAATATTATTATTTATTTAATTATGCTAACCTAAATTTTTCTCTATAATTAATTTAATTAATTATTCATGTGACTTCAAAATAAATAAGTTTTATTTATTTATTTTCAAAAGTTGCTCTATTTTATTCTTCACTTAGCTAACCCTTTCTTCTACTCAACTCTTACATCTCTCCCCGATTTTCTTCACTTAACCCTTACTTATTTCTATTTCCTACTTCAATTATCTCTTCCATTTCTCTTCCATTTTTCTATTTAAAAAATGATCAACTTTCTCATGAAATTTATCTTGTTCGATCTCGGTCGTTCATTTTATTTTCAATCCCGTTTGTTCATTTTGCCATCTCTCTTCTATAAATTCAACATTCATCTCTTCACAATTTTAACCACAGTCTTTGAACTTTCGCCAGTATTATTGTCATGAGCCTATCAATTGTGCACTCCAAATCTAAGAGCAACATTATAAAATTTCAAAAAGTGAGAGAGAAGAGCAATGGAGGTGAACCAACTTTGGCATAGGAAGGCAAATTGTTTTGTTTGCATTTCATTTGACTTCTTATGCATTTTGTTCTTCATTATTTTGGATTTGGATTTTATGCTTAAATCTAACGGTTTGTAGTTGTTATTTAGGATTTAAGCTTCAAACCCATTTTTTGGTCCATACAAACTCATTTTCTTTTCAATCTCATCTATTCATTTCACCATCTCTCTTCTATAAATTCAAAATTCATCTCTTTATAATTTTAACCATAGTCTTTGAACTTTCATTGTTATTATTTTCATGAGCCTATCAATTGTGCACTCCAAATTTGAGAGCAACATTATAAAATTTCAAAAAGTGAAAGAGAGAAGAGCAATGGAGGTAAACCAAAGTTGACATAGGAAGGTAAATTCTTTTGTTTGCATTTCATTTGACTTCTTATGTCTTTTGTGCTTCATTGTTTTGGAATTGGATTTTATGCTTAAATCTAATAGTTTGTGGTTGTTGTTTAGGATTTAAGCTTTAAACCCATTTTTTGGTCCATACAAACTGATGAACTCAATGTGAAATATTAACCTTCTTGATTAACCTTTTTGTTTGCAAGTTTTTGGTGTTTTCTAACTTGCAAGTTGTGGATAATTCAAGAGACTTTGAAATAAACTTTTATGGGAATTTTGAGGAAAAATAAATACCACATTTGCGTCTAGAAGCATCGAGCCATGAATTTTCATATATTATACCCCCTATTTTGGTGCAAGATAATGTTTTATGCTTGAAAAACATGATTTTTTATGTCTGCAGGATCCCGTGACGCTTTTGCAAAGACAGAGCGATGCTTTTGTTTGCAGAGTGACTCTTTTGTTTGCATCTTGATGCCTTTGTTTGTAGATTGATGCTTTTTTTGCAGATCAATGCTTTTGTTTATAGATTGACACTTTTGACTGAGATAAATCTACGCTTCTATTCTAGAACAACATCTTTGACTGGTAAAAAGTAGAAAGGTAAATTTTTTTTTTTTTTTTGCTATTTGCTTTCTGTTTTTAGTCAAGTAGTTATCTATTTTTTGGTTTTTGTTACTAATCTATGTTTTTAGCTATGTGGTGAACACTGGGAAGAGATTTTGTGTTTAAACTACTAATCCTTTTTGTTGTAGCTCAATCGACAAAGTGTTTTGTTTTTAGACTACTAATCTAATTGTTGTAGGATGTTGTCAAAGTCTTATTTTGAAGTACTAATTGGTTGGTTGCAGGTCCACTTGTTAGAGAATTAGATTTGAAATATTGTGTCTCTTGTTTTCTAAATTAGATAACATTTATCTTAGTTGGGTTAAAAATAACTTTGATTTCCATGTTTGGTGTACTTGCACACTTCATGTTTACTTGAGCTAGTGTGTGTGTGTGTGTATCCTCTCCCCTTGTGCACTTGTGTGATCTTGGGTGTAAGAGAAACACACATTAGTCTTCTATTTTTTAGTAGGAGGCTTGTCTGGGGATTTCATCACCCCAAGGTTCGACCTCAAGCACATTTCCCGGTGGGCTATATCAAAGGGGGGAGAACAAAAGTTGTACCCCAAACAGTGTTCAACATTGTTTGAATCCAAGCCACAAGACCCTTGGTTCCTCAAGACAACCTGGTGATGAGAGTGGGAGTGGTCCCCCCAGTTCTCAGGCTATTACAAACATGATCTTTGTTTATGGCAGTCTCCTACTAGACACCTTATTTTTAGAAGCCTATGAACCTTTCAACTATTGCTTAGTGTGGTGCAGTGTACAATATCACACGTGAAGTTACTCACCATGTACACCCTTGAGTGGAGATAAGAATCTTTGGGTTGGCATTCTTAGCCTCCCAAGGAGAGAGGGAAGGTGATCTCGTTGTCGTATTGGGCATGTGCCACTAGACCTCTAGCTATCCACTCTTGAAAGAGAAGCATTTCATGTCAATCTTGGTGTATTATAACTTTGGTGTGGTGGGCCTACACTAAGTTAACAATCTTACTAGAATAACTATGTTGTTCTTGTTTTATGAGTCTTCAATTTGTGATATACCCATGAAACAATGGGCCTTTTCGAGCCTTAGACTATATCCTTTTCAATCTAGAGTCAACATCCATTTTGTCTTACAATTGTTTTCTAAGTGTTTTTTGGTTAAAACTTGAAAAATCTATCACAAACCTTCCCGAAACACTAAAATTGCAAAAACCTAGGCAAGCTAATGCATTTGTATCAAACCCAACCAATTTATAAATTTTCACAGAGATCTTGTACATTTTTAGACCTTCCTTCATTAGTTAAACATTGCATGTTTCATTACCTTAAGTTAGTCTTTCATCCCCTAGGTTAAATTTTGGTTAAGTCTTCCATCCTTAGGATAATCTTTGGTTGATATTTCATCCTTAGGTTAATCTTTGGTTAGTCTTTCATCCCCTAGGTTAAATTTTGGTTAAGTCTTCCATCCTTAAGTTAATCTTTGGTTGATTTTTCATCCTTAGGTTAATCTTTGGTTAGTATTTCATCCTCTAGGTTAAATTTTGGTTAATTCTTCCATCCTTAGGGTAATATTTAGTTGATTTTCATCCTTAGGTTAATCTTTGGTTAGTATTTCATTCCTTAGGTTAAATTTTGGTTAAGTCGTCCATCCTTAGGTTAATATTTGGTTGATTTTTCATCCTTAGCTTAATCTTGGGTTAGTCTTTCATCCTCTAGGTTAAGTTTTGGTTAAGTCTTCCATCCTTAGGTTAGTCTTTGGTTGATTTTTCACCTTTAGGTAAATCTTTGGTTAGTCTTGCATCCATCAATAAGTTAAATTTCGGTTAAGTCTTTCATCCTTAGGTTAAACTTTGGTTAGTCTTGCATCCCTAGGATAAATTTTTGGGTTGTCTTTTGTCCTTAGGTTAATCTTTGGTTGATTTTTCACCCTTAGGTTAATCTTTGGTTAGTATTGAATCCATTCCATGGGTTAAACTTTGGTTAAGTTTTCATCCTTAGGTTAATCTTTGGTTGATCTTTCCTCCATAGGTTAATCTTTGGTTGATATTTTCTCCTTAGGTTAATCTTTGGTTATCCTTTCATCCTTAGGTTAAACTTTGGTTAGTCTTTCATCCATAGGTTAAGTCTTCATTCAATCATTTACCCAACCACTCATAAATCTCATATTAATCAACCTATCATCATTAGACACTAGTTACCCCTTTGAGGTATCTTGAATCTCATCCACTTTCATCATCTTGTCTATAGTTTCCCTAAACTCACAAGTCTAGTTTAGGTTTGACTATTATCCCACCTTCATCTTTTAGGATTCTAGGCTTTTCTTGATGTCACTTAGGTCTATTTCCATTCATAACCCATCATCATTTGTCAATTATCCACTACCGATTTTACCCTAGTTAGATTTTGATTCGACCTTGGTTATCCTTTGGGTGTTTTGATCTCTTGTGTTTTTGTCTTCTCATCAATAGTTGGCTTTAAACTCATAAGTCTAGTTTAAGGTTAACTCTTGTCTACTGTCTTCCTCACTTTCATATTTTGAAGATCCCAACATCCCTTTTGATTACTTGGGTATATCCTCATCTTTCAAGGTCAAAATCCAAAACCCATAACCATACATCGTTTATCCTCACTTTCCTCAACCATTCGGAATTCATAACCATACACCATCTATCATTTATCATTTGCAATCATTTAAAATCAAAAAATTCCAAAAACATTAGCATTCTTTGCACAATCGTTTCATTTTAAAACATCAAAAATCTAAAAAAAGAATTGAAATCTTTCAAAAATAAAAAATCCAAAAAAAAGATTAAAACAAAAAAAAAGAGTCTTTGATTGCTTGTACTAATCTCTTGCTAGAGTTTATAATTCTACCATTGTCCACCAAAGTATCCATCCAAACCATCCCATTTTCAACCCTAATCAAAACTCACGACCATGTCTTCATTTTACCTTGACCTTCTCTGTAGTAAACTTGAATACTAAATGCTCCATGACCTATCTATCTACTCTTCACACCAACAAACCATAATCCCTAGTAACCTATGAACTTCAAATATGAGTAGTGGTGTTGTCATTGATGTCAACATGCTTATGTTTGTTTTTTCATTAATGTCAATTGATGATGGTTGAGAAGTTGTGATGATGCTTTGATTAGTTTCAGTATGTTGTCATTAGTAAGTGCTACTAATGTCAACCTCTAGTGTTGCTTTGATAAGCTTTTATTTATGGATGTATAGTTATGCTGTATTTGGTTTGATGGTGATAATGAAGTACTGAAGATAATGAGAATGTATTTCTTGGTTTCCAAGTGTTTTTGAGAAAAAATGAATAAAAGAGGAAATAGTGTGTTGGAGAGGTGTTCTGGTGTACAGAGTGGTGTTCTATTCTTTGCTCCACATTTCTTCTATGTTGAAGATATGCCTGTGTGGTTTGGATATGTTGATTAGAGGTTTTTATAAGTGTTATATCCAAAATCTCTTGGTCTAGATCATTGTGCAAAATAATTTGTGTTCACTAGTGTGTGAACTGTGTTGCAGTGGTGTCTGGGAGAAATGGTTTTTCTCCACATTTATCCGTAGTTTGGTTTTTGGTCTTGTGGTTTTGGAAGTGTGTTGATAAGGTTCATATCTACCTTCATTTGAATTTTTTCATGGTTTGGTGCTCCATAAGATGGTTTCTTGAGTTACAGAGTTTGGAAGGTTGTTTGAGTGTGTACATTCTCCAGTTGAAAGTTGTTGCGAAGGAATTTGTTGGATTTCAGGGTGTTTGTGGAATATTACAGATTCTATTCAAGTGTTGTGTGTGGTCCATGAGTCATCTGTGGGTTTGAGGAAGTGTGTACTTAAATGTTAATGGTGTCAACATAGGTTCAACTAACATTGGGTGATTGTGGAAGTGTGGCATGATGTATATGGTTGATTTGGGGCTGAGTTAAGATGTGGTATCGCTTTCATTCCTTTCCATCGCGAGAATTATTAGTGCTGACCTAATTTGAATTTGCATGGTTGAGGTGCATTGCCAACCTCGGAGAATGTTTTCAAGGTTGATGAAGGTATAAATAAGAGTTGTGTTGATGGAGGATTAAGAGTGTAGTGTGTGTGATGTGAATTATAGAGTTGTGAAGTGTGAATTTGTGAAGTGCAATGTGAGCTTTAATTAGTTAGACTACTGGAAGCAGTGAGTAGAAGGTGTCTACAATCTTCAAAGAGGCTAAAAATGTGTTGGTGATGTTGTGGTGGAAGCTTCTGTTGCATTGAGAAGGATTTCTCACTGTAACATTCTCCTTTATTCTCTTTTTTTGTAATTTGGTAGCCAGCCATTGGTAGTGAGCCCTTCTTTGTTTTGGCCAGTGAGCCTATTGTATTCAGTGTTGCAATTATGTTATATTGTGAGATTATTCTCACTGTGGTTTTTCCCTTCTTGGGTTTTCCATGTAAATATGGTGTTCTATTGTGTATGGTGTTGGTGTGTTTTAGTTTCTGTTATTTTCTTTCATGCTAAATTATTCTAATAGATTAAGGGTTAATTAAGTTGATGTGGATCTAAATATTTAAGAGGGTTTTAATATTTTAATGTACAATTGATTCACCCCCCTCTTAGTTGTCTTATGCATTTAACAATTGGTATCGTAGAAAGCTTCCTTGGAAGTAAGCTTAACCGCTTGAGGTAGATCTAGGATGGCACACAAGAGGGATGCTCCTTTGTTTGATGGATCAAACTATGGTTTCTGGAAGACAAGGATGGAATGTTTCCTAGTATCTCTTGGATTTGGATTTTGGAAGTCTATTGAGACTGGATATAGTATGCGTACTAATGATGAGATCAAGGCCTATGAGAATAATGGTACAACAAGGTATGCTCTTTTAAGCGGTCTTTCTAACACTAAATTTGTGAAAGTTATGAATTTTAAATATGCTAAAGATATCTGGACAAAGTTGGAAAGTATTTATGAAGGAGATGATAAGGTCAAGCAAGCTAAGATGTGGAATCTAAAGATCACATTTGAGAACTTATAGATGTCTGAAGATGAAAACATTACAAGCTACATGCAAAAGGTGGATGAAGTTGTCAATTCCATTAGAGGTCTTGGTGGAAAACTTGAAGAAGTGGTAAAGAAGGTACTGAGAACTCTTCCTAAATCCTACAGTCACAAAGTTTATGCTATTGAGGAAGTTCAAGATTTAAGAAAATATTCTAGAGACCAGTTGTATGGTACTTTATCTACTTTTGAAATGAGATAATTTGGTCCAAGTAATGCAAAAGTTGAGACTTCTTTTAAGGTTGGAGAAATAGAGAAGACTGAGGAATCAAATTAGGAGGATCCTGATGATGTAGAAGAAAACTCTGTAAGGAAACTGAAAAAATGTAGTGGTAAATACAAAGGTGAGTTACCTTTCAAATGTTTTAGTTGTGGTAAGATAGGTCATTATGCTTCAATATTTCCAAACAAAGTTTTAAATGATAAGAATAAGGAAAACAAAGGTAAAAAAATTAATAGAATCTATTATGTTAGAGAAAATGCTAATATATTTGATGATGAATCTCATTATGGGGATGATAAGGATAATGAATGCTTGTTCATGGCTATGAGAGTTGAATCTAATTCTTATAACTTTGAGAGTTGTGTGAAGGAAAGTGCTCTAGAATCAAGTCATAATGCTATGGTGACTTCTTTTCATGCTAGAGAGGAGAAGAACAATTGAATCATAGATAGTGGATGCTCAAATCATATGACCGGTGACAAAAGTAATTTTGTTAAGATTGAGAAATATGAAGGAGGTCTAATTATGTTTGGTGATGATACATTTGCTAAGATATGTGGAAAAGGTTCTATCAATTTTGATGTCAAGCATAATACAGATGATGTTCTTTATGTTAAGGGTTTGAGACATAACCTCTTGAGTGTGGGATAAATGTGTAGCAAAGGCCATAATCTTATTTTTAAGGATGATGGATGTGAGATAAGAAAAGGCTCTGAAACTGTGGTTGCTACTGGAAGAAAGACAGATGGAAATGTTTATCAGCTTAAAGGTGTTGATGGTCATTGCTTTATGACTCAGATTAATTAAAGTTGGCTATAGAATAGAAGGAAGTGTCACATTAATTTTGATAGCCTAGTGAGGATCAGTTCAGTTCAAGCTGTGAGAGATTTTCCAAGGATTACAAAACCCATAAATGTTGTCTGTAAGGAATTTAAAATTGGGAAGCAAGCAAGAAGTTTCAAAGTCAAAGAACAATCTACTACTAGACTGTTAAAGCTGGTGCATATAGACCTTTGTGGTCCTACCAGAATAAGAAGTCTTCAAGGTGATAGGTATTTAATGCTATTAATTGATGATTATTTTAGAATGACATGGACGTTACTTTTCTCAAAGAAAAATCAGAAGCTCTAGATAAGTTTAAAGCATTCATTGTTATGGTTGAGAATGAAATGGATATGAAATTCAAGTGTTTTATGTCTGGAAGAGGTGGAGAATTCACCTCCAATGAGTTTAACAGTTTTTTATGAAAATCATGGATTAAAGAGGCATTTATCTACCCCTAGGACTCCTCAGCAAAATGGAGTGGTTAAAAGAAAGAATAGGACTGTTCAAGAAGCTACAAGAATAATGATGAAAGAGGCAAACCTACCAGAAGTCTACTAGAGAGAAGTAATTCATATTGTTGTCTACATTCTTAATAGAGTTCAAGCAAGATAAAATAGTGCAAAGAATCCCTATGAGTTGTGGTATGGAAGAATTCTTACTATCAAATATTTCAGAGTGTTTGGAAGCAAGTGCTATATCAGAAGAGATGAAGAGAACTTAGGAAAGTTTGATACAAGATCTGATGAAGGTATCTTCCTAGGATATTCTACAAGAAGCAAATCTTACCGATGCTACAACAAGAGACTGAAAAAGATTGTTGAGAGTGCAAGTTCCAAAGTGGATGAATACTTACAAAAGAACTCAATGGTGATAGATCGATATGAATCAAATGAGTCCTCTTATAGAGAAAATTCCAAAGATGAAGGTAAGGAAAAATAAGTTTAGATTGAAGAGGAAGAAGCTCTAGAAAGGATCCCTAAGACTCCTAAGTATGTGTAGAAGAATCATTATGAAGATCAAATCATTGGTGACAAAAAAAAGAGGTGTTTTGACAAGGATAAAAGCTTCTATGGCTAAAGAATAGGTGAATCTATGTTTACTTTCTAAAGTTAAACCTAAAACAATGATTGAAGCATGCAAAGATGAGTATTGGATCAAGGCTATGGAAGAAGAACTAATGTTGATTGAGAAGAATCAAAATTGGGAACTTGTCCCAAGACCAACAAACAAGAATGTGATTGGAACTAAGTGGGTATTTCGGAGCAAACTGAATGAGAATGGAGAAGTGGTAATAAACAAGGCAAGGCTTGTGTGTAAGGGTTACTCACAAGTAGAAGGCATAGATTTTGAGGAGACATTTGCTCCAGTGGAAAGAATGGAAGCTATCAGGATGTTTTTGGCTTTTGCAGCACATAAATATTTCAAGGTTTATCAAATGGATGTGAAGTTTGCATTCATGAATGGTGAGTTGGAAGAAGAAGTATACATTAAACAACTAGAAGGATTTCAATTATCAAACAAATTGGATATGGTTTGCAGATTGAAGAAGGCCCTTTGTGGACTAAAAAAAGCTCCCATAGTTTGGTATGCAAGGTTGGATAGGTACTTGATACAAAAAGGGTTTAAATAAAGGTACCATAGATAGTAATCTTTATTTTAAAGTTGAAAAAGATCAAATCTTGATTGTGGTTGTGTATGTTGATGATATAATTTTTGGAGGAAATGAAGTTATGTGTAAGAGATTTTCAAAAGAGATGTAGAAAGAGTTTGAAATGTCTATGTTTGGGGAGATGAATTTCTTCCTTGGACTTCAAATTAATCAAATAGAGAAAGGTATATTCATTTCACAATCAAAGTATGTCAAGGAAATGTTGAAGAAGTTTTGGAATGAAAGATTCTAAATCGGTATGTACTCTTATGGTTACTGGTTGTAAACTAAGTAATAATGATGAATCTCCTAAGGCTGATCAGAGAAAATATAGATCAATGATTGGAGGACTGCTATATCTAACTGCTACTAGACTAGATATCATGCATGCAGTTTGTCTTATGGCTATATCTCAAGAAGATCCTAGAGAGTCACATGCTGTAGCAGTGAAGAGGATATTTAGATACTTGAAGGGCACTTCAAAACATGGCTTGGGGTATCAAAAGGATAGTGAATTTTCTCCAAGCTCTTGTACAGATGTAGATTGGGTAGGTTGTGTGGGTGATATAAAAATTTCAAGTGGTGGTTCATTCTTTCTTGGATGCAGATTGGTGTCTTGGCTAAGCAAGAAGCAGGATTCAATGTCTTTATCTATTGCAGAGGCAAAATATATTGTAGTAGCATCTTGCTGCACACAAGTGTTGTGGATGAGGTAAACCTTGAAGGATATCAAAGTTGTATATGATGAACCAATTTCTATCTTTTGTCACAATACAAGTGCTATTAACATTTCAAAGAATCCAATGATGCACTCAAGGATAAAATAGATCACAATCCGATATCACTTTTTGAGAGAGAAGGTTGTAGAGAATAAAGTGAAGCTTGAGCATGTGCCTACAAAGGATTAGGTTGCTAATATATTTACTAAGGCTCTTCCTAAGATACTTTTGACTATCTCCAAGAGAAGTTAGGGGTTATTATCCCTGCTTCTTTGAACTAGATGCATAAGGATATGCATTCGTCCAATGGATTTCAAGATTCATTCCTTGTTCTGGATTGATGTTAGAGGCTGCCTTTGAGGGGGAGTAGGTAGTTCTTTTTTGGTTGTTACAGTCAACGGGAGTAACTATTGATGCAAGTTGGTGTTTATATTTTTCAAATGTGTCAAAGAATATGTGCAGTGGTTGCTAGTTGATAAAGTTTGTGGTGTGCTCCTAAGGGGGAGTATGCAGTTGCAGAGCAGTTGTTGTCCCTTATAGGTATTGCATTTAAGGGAGAGAGTATGTATGTTTCATGTCAAAGGGGGAAAGAGATGTATACGTGTTGCCCTTTTTCCATTGATGTCAAAGGGGGAGAGGAAGCAATGTGAAAAAAGATCAGTTGAGAAAGAGAAAGAATTGGTATGGAGCAATATGTTGGTGATTAGAGTTGTTATATTTGTTGTTGATGGTTTTTCACATCATGTTTTACCATCAATGACAAAGGGGGAGATTTTTGCAAATATGAGTAGTTGGTGTTGTCATTGATGTCAACAGTTTTATGTTTGCGTTGTCATTAATGTCAACTGGTGATGGTTGAGAAGTTGCGATGATGCTTTGATTAGTTACATTATGTTGTCATTAGTAAGTGCTACTAATGTCAACCTCTAGTATTGCTTTGATAAGCTTTTGTTTATGGATGTATAGCTATGTTGCAATTGGTATGATGGTGATAAGGAAGTGCTGAAGATAATGAGAATGTGTTTCTTGGTTTCCTAGTGCTTTTGAGAAATTTTGAATAAAAGAGGAAACAATGTGTTGGAGAGGTGTTCTGGTGTACAGAGTGGTGTTCTGTTTTCTACTCCGCATTTCTTTTATGTTGAAGATTTGCTTGTGTGGTTTATTATGTTGATCAAAGGTGTTCATAAGTGTTATGTCTAAAATTTCTTGATCTAGATCATTGTGCAGAAGAAGTTGTGTTCACCAATGTGTGAATTGTGTTGCAGTGGTGTTTGGGAGAAATGGGTTTGCTCTGCATTTCTCTATAGTTTGGTTTTTGGTCTTGCAGTTCTGGAAGTGTGCTGATAAGGTTCATATCTACCTTCAGTTGAATTTGTTTATGGTTTGGTGCTCCACAAGGTGATTGGAAAACAAACAACAAATTTAGACAAAGAATTGTCGTGCCTTTTGCACCCACGCCCCGTTCGGAATGGGGGCCCTCTTTTCCCTCTTTGTTTTTTGGTCCCTTTCATTTCACCTCATCTTGCGTACCCATTTTTGTGCCCCGAAGCAGGGGGTAGCATGTTTCCCAATGCCATATTTTAAGTCTCGAGTTATCCGGGTTTTCCTTGTCGAAATTCTGGCATCTGTGGCAATTTCCGGGTTTCTCCTCCTGGGTTTCCCTTTACAAATTGCCTTTTTCGGATTGCTTCCGCTAGGTTTCTCCTTCCGTATTTCCCTTGTCGGGTTTCCTTGGCCGGGTTTCCAGTCAGTCTTCGCTGTTTCAGACGGTGGTGACGGGATGGCTTCTTGGACCCCGGACTCCGGACCACCCACCGCCTCTACGTTTTCTGAGCTCACCAACCAAACCTGCAACCATACGAAAGAGTTAATGCCGCATTAATGGCTATTTTTTTTGCTATAAAATTGATTTTTCTGACTTTCATTGTCAAAAGGCTCGAATGATTGAAGGTTGAAGAATTTTGTTTCCTCTGCGCTCAAAGTTTTCCTCTTGTCCCGGATTCCGAGCATTTTCCCGACGACCTCCACGCATCCGACAGCCTATTCTTCGGGATTTCGAGGTAGGTTTTCCATCTGCGCACCCTCGTTTTTGTTTCGCGATTTTTCAAATTTTGCTAAGGGTAAAATGTAAAATGAAACCCAAATTAAGTGAATCTACGCCCCCCACACAAGACCCATGTTTTAGAAATGTGAAAATCAATTTTTAGATCACCAAAAATTTGATCTGAAACCTTCCCGTGTCGCGGCTGTTCTTTGGAACGGCGCTAGTGCCTTCCGGGCCCGGGTCTTCCCGCGGCCGTCCATCCCCCCCTTCATTTTTTAAACTTGCTTTTTCTTCTTCGGATTTCCGCCTCCGGAATTCCCTTTTTGGGATTCCGTTGTGTTTTCGCTATTCCAAACGGCCCTGCTCGAGCGTCTTCCTGACCCTCGGACCCCGGACCCTCGAGGTCCGTCCAAATTTCAAACTTCGCAATTCTCTTAAATCACTGGGAGACCCCATTTCTTGGACCCATCAAACGGCTTCCACCTTGCGGCTTTTCGGACTTCATTTCCCAATCACAGAATCTTCCATTTCCTGGTCGAAACTCTCGACATTTTCTTCCTCTCGGACTTCCGCCTCTGGAATTCCCTTTTCGGGATTTCGTTGTGTTTTCACCATTCCACGTCCGAGCGTCTTCCCAGATCCCGGACCCTGGTCCGCTGTCCGCTGGAACTCGAAACCTTGGTTTTATTTTCCTCTGAGCTTCTTCCGGATTCTGGACGTCGGGGGAATTCCGTTCCTCCTACGTCGTTCTAAACGGCGATCTCGAAGCGTCTTCTCGACCTCCGGGTCCCAGTGCCTCGTTCGCCGCCTGGTTGTCCCGAACCCTTTGGCTGCTTCTGGAAGCTTCCTCTCAGGTTTCCTTCCTCGGGTTTCCTCTTTCATTTCGTCGTTCCACACGGGCGACCCGTGACCGCTTCCAGACGACGGCAATCTGAGACCCAGATTCCGTCACTCGGAATTCCATTTCCTCTGCACCATTTCAGACGGCTTCCCTATAGATGATGCTCGAACCTCCAAATGGGGCATCAAATGACCTCCAAATCCAAAATGGATTTCAACCCATTTGCTAGAATTTGGTTTTCCTTCATTTCCAACTTCAAATCTTCAAATCTAACCTCGGGAAATGCATATGGGAATCCCATTCTCATTTTTCCCTTTTCAAATGGTATTCTGCCAAGGGATTTCCGGCCCAGGAATTTCGGATTGTTTGCACTGCCCTCTAATGGTGAAGTATCTAGGTTCCATGATGATTAAGTATGAATTGTGATTGTCGGGCTAATCTTGACATGTAGGTATTTGCCGCTGGCCATTTTGTCAAGTTCATCGTTACTAATTCTCATATGTTGTGCAGGATTTATGGAATCCGATCTAGAGACTTCTGGTGCTTCCAAAAAAGGAAAAGGAACAGCTAAGCCACCAAGGGGCAAGGAAGATAAAGACCTGATGAAGTACAAGTTCCAAGGGGTCCCTATTCAATCCAGGATCACTACCCTTTGGAGGGATGTCTCAAATACCAACATCGGGCAAGTCGATGTTGATGAATTCACGCAGAGGGTCAGAATGAACCCGAAAACAACAAATGCAAAATTGATAAAGAGCAGTGGACTTGCTAAGGCTACAGGTTTCTCACCGGCCCTAGTGGTCCTGGAGCTGGTGATGGCATGTGTGGAGGCATACCAATCTGATACCAGAATGATTATGGATCATGAGGGGAATATCCTTGCAGATATGTCTCCATCGGGTATAACTGAGACCTTCCACATTCGCGCCTTCGAGAGCATGGAGGTCCCCACCATGGAAGACTGTAAAGAGGTGTGGGAATAGGACCCATTGGATTGTAAAAGGCTCATCAACCAGTGCTGGTTGAAGGACAAACGGGCTAGCACTAGGAATGTCCCTCAGGAGCTCTACCGCAGCGATTTCTTCGAAGACTACCATGACCTTGTAACGCTGCTCAGCCGAGTCATGGGCCTTCCCAGCGCGGTCTTCTTCCAAGAGTGGATGTTCTATTTCATAGAACAGATTCTCCGAGGTAAGGGTGCTGCCTTCTATTGGGGCGAGATAATCAGCGACTGCTTCCACGAGCAATTTACCACTGTGAAAAAAACTAACAAATTCTTCATGACCTCTTACTTGGTGTATTCCCTCGCCAATCGGCGACATTATCAAGGGTTGACAATGATGCCTAGTGATCCATCAGGGCTAGAGCTCAAACCTTATGACAAGTACCCTCAGTTGCAGTTTAGGAATTTCAAAAGGAACTACTGCAGGGTGAATGACGCGTTCATTGCCCACATAATCCGAGCGGTAGGAGAAGATTTTCATAAAAGGACATCCCACAATGCCAGGGTCCTCCTCAAACAATACGCCTTCTAGTACATTTAGTTCCCAAGGTTCACATACATCCGTGCCGAAGGCTTCTCGGATAAACCAAACAAGCTACCCCAGTACCCAAATGACCGGATCGTTCTCTTGGAACTGACTCAGCAGCTACAACACATTCAAAGTGTCTTGAGTAAAAACATCTGGCGGGCCCCATCTACCCCATGAACCTTGGTTAGGGGATGTATAAGGTCCACACTTCCCAATGCGCGGGATATTCAGAAAGGGAGCTGGCAGAGTATAATTTTGAACAATACACAACGAGGCCACAAATCGATCCCTATGGCCATGTCAAAAAGGCACTGGGGCACAGATATGCCCACCTCCACAACATCGATGAATTTTGGGCCAACTGCAGGGATGATCTTGAGGTACGGTTGCGGTATTATATGTGCATGATCGTCATCCATGTATGAAGGGTGAACTTATGCCCGGTCCCTGATCAGCTAGAGAAGGATGAGGACACAATTGTGGATCTGGGTTACGATGCAGTTTCCAACCTGCCACTATCCGCTATCAACTGGAATGTGTCGGAGCTCAATGATATCAGTGTGCTCACCAGGGCCGTCGAAGTCTGAATGAGAGCATGGATCGACGAGAGGGTGGCCCAATTGAAACAACAAGGGGTCGTCCTGACGTTCACCGAGCTTGCAAGTGAGCATGTAAGTGAACCAAGTGGCTCTGAAGGTGGGGAAGCTGCCGCTGCAACTAGGGAGACATCTAAGGGCCCACCACCTTTGAGGACCAGGAAAAGAAAGGAGGCTAGCCAACAACTGCCCAAACCAAAAGTCTATGCCCATAAGTCTTCTGAGCCGGAGCCCTCTAAGAAGAAAAGAAAAACAACAAGAGGCACAGAGACAACGGTGATGCCTAAGGGTTCGCCCCTCGGGATTGCAAGCAAAGGATCTAGCTCGTTTGGATCTCCACCCATTATAATCACCGTCGCCACCCCACTTGCCTCAATTCCAGCTTCCGCTTCCTCCCCGCCTGCGATGGATATCTCCATCCACCTTGCTCCTACTCCTCCCGTATTAGAAGTCATTCCTGTAGATTCATCATCCGCCGCCACCTTGCCAATGACCTCTTCCTCCATGTCTCCTTCCCTTCCTTCCATTTCAGCTGCCATGACACTAGCCCCAAGCCTTCCAGAGTCTTTTGTGAAGTATATGCAGAATGTGCCTTCTGAGCTTTCAGGGATGCTCACCAATCCAATAGTCTAGGCTGCGATAGCTCAGGCTATGGCCTCCACTCCAATGGCATCCCCCTCTATTGAATCACCAAAGATGAAGGCGACCATGCAGATATCAGACAAGCGTGAATGACAACAGTTAGAGGCTGAGAAGGCACCAGAGTATGAAGAGTTTGAATATCACGAACATCCCTTGTTCAAGCGTTAGAAGATTGATAAGGTGGCCTATGAGTCTTCCAGTGAGTCCAATGAGGGCAGTGAGGACCTTGATGTTGAACTAATCCAAGAATCGAATGATTCTGAGGTCAATGCGGAGTGGGGCAAGCAACTCAAGAAATTAAGGACAAGGAGTTCGAGGACCGGCTTGCACAGGAAGAGGAGACTACTACTCCAGAGACGGAAGGTGATAGGTCTCCAACCGAGGAACATGGCCAGACTTCAGAGCATGATAAGGAAACTTTCCTCCATGAGGACAAACAAGCAGAGAGCCCCAAGGACCATCAGGATGCTTTAAACGAGGAGGAGGATACTGAGAAGAAGGATTCACCCAAGGAGCAGCTACATACCGAGTCCCCCGCTAGGCATGAAACACTCAAACAAGGTTCTGATGAAGGAAAGGAAGATACAGGAATAAATGAGAAGGCTCTTGTGGTTAGAACTGTCGAACTCGAAAAGGAGGACAACAGAACTCAAAGTATTCCGCCAAGGGAAGAACCTCAAATGCCTAATTGGCTGCAAAGAAAAATCAAGCAAAAGACTCCTACATCGAAGGATCCCAAGGCAAGGCTAGAAGCCATCATGGCTAGAGCACGAATAAGCACCAAAAAGGACAAGAAGCCGAGGGTTAGATCGAAGATAACCATGGATGCCTCGGGATCAAGAGCAGTGCAAACAGCAACGCCGATGGTTGGGGAACATGGCATAACTTACAACGTCTCCACCATCGACCTGGGAGTGGCCACAAGGGAGTAGAAGGTTGAGCATCTCCAAGAATCGGTCGCCACAGTGGTGCACCTTATCCAGCAGGCTAAGATCTCCAAAGAAGAATTAAAGGAGCAGGTGGCTGATCTAACAACTTATATTCAATAGTGGTCATCTCCAGATGAGCAGCCTACAACATCATCAGCCCCGCCTCAGTTGTTGTCCAGAGAACAGATTGAAAAACTAGAAAAGAGACGGAACTTGGACAAAACTACAGAAAATTGGTTCCGGCAGGTTTTGGACATAGGGAACACAGGTATCAACATGGCTGTCCGGGCAACAAATAGGTTCCTAGAGGTTTAGAAAACTCTCGAAGACACAAGGCAGATCTGTGAGAAGTTCCCAAGGAAATACAACATAGCCTACTTGAAGATTGAGGCCATTCTCACGTTGCCAAGTGATATCTAGGAGAAGGACTTAGCCTTCAAAGACGACGACCACTGGCTGGTGGATACCTGGAAGTGAGACTATAATCACCGAAAGAGAAGGCTGGAGCAGATTTTGGAACGGATAGCGCCTGACATTGAATGGGCAAGGGAGACCAGGGAGGAGTCTACTCAGTACCTCAAACTGATGACGGGGTATGAGGTGTCCGCAGTTGAGATGAATCCCGAGAACATCAAACCCCACTTCTTGAAGATTATGGAAGATGATATGTTCGCCAAAATCACCACTAAGTTCATGTGTTTTGCGGCCCGAGCCTTCACACAATTAGAAGCTTGCAAAGAGAAAGATGCTAAGTATGAGGCAGACTGGAAGAAGCTTGGCAGCAATTCTCAGGAATGGAGTTACCAAATCTTGAAATCCGACATCGTGGAGGTAGATAAGCTCCAGTCCCTGATCTTGAGTTCATGGAGTATGCCGCAATGAAAAAGCGAGAGGGCAATCCAGTCATCGACGAACAGTTCCTTGAAGAATAGCTACAACAGAGGGCAAATGGCTAAAAGATAAATTTGCTACAGTGCTGTCACTAGATGACGAAATAGGGAAGAGACAAGAAAGTATTTATAAATGTAACATATTTGGGGGTAGGTGAAACCCTAATGTAAAATGAATCTTGGCCACATAATGGAATCAAATCTTAGCCACTCATTTTGTTTTTTAAAAACTATAAATAGGGCTCTCCTCCTCTCATTTTAAGAGAGTTGAGTTGTTGTAAAGGCATGTTGCAGAAATTATAATAGCAAATACAGTCATTTCCTGGTGTATTTCTGGGTTTCTCAATATGTTTCATGATTCCTCTCCCTTTTAGTTACAGTTTTGCTTTAAGTTACTTTGCTGTTCTAGCATCTTCAGATTAGACTTGGTAAATTTAGTATGTTATTTCTGGTTTTGGAGATAGTTGTTGTGTGTATGTTTTCCTTGTCCATACTTTTGGTCATTTTCTGAAGGTAGATGACTGTGCAAAGTTAATCTGGACTTTGATTCCATTGCTGCTCATTAAACTTTATCTTTATTCATGTTTCCATAATGAATGAATGATGAACATCTGCAGTCCCTAGAAGATAGCACAAATTTCATGATATTGTGAGAATTCTGATTAAATGAAATCCAGTTTAAAGAAACTGTCCACAGCAGGAACCTCCATGATCACTGTTCATTGGTAGTTGCAGGTCCAGGAAACATCTTTCTTCCTCGCCCTTTCTTTTTTCCTTTTTTCTAGAAACAACTTGTGCCGAGGTTCATTGCACATTGTAAAGCCAAATCCAATGAAATAATGGAGTCTAAGACTGTTGCCTGAGCCTGCAGCAAAGCATATCAAATCCAGACCTCTAGAACTCCATTTATTGACTCAATTCTCCTACAGCTTAGACCACGTAAGGCCGCCTTGTGATTCCAGCAAATCACACAAACAATTGATATATTCCAAGCATCGTCAAGACCTGACATCCGAGAGACCTTGGGATAGTGTTCTGCAATCTGATTGTGGAAAATTGTCTTTCAAGAGAGGTGATGCACCTACGCATTACCTGTGTTGTGAAATGCATGAAAACACCATCAACAAGAATTCAGAGAAATTTATGTCACATAAATTTGAGCCAAAAAGGACAAGATAGTGGTGCCTAGGGCACTTATGTCTTAGGTAGGATTTTGCAAAATTAAAAGTTTGACTGCATGTTATACTATTTAAGATTTCTATGTTTATGTGCAAACAGGTCTGATAGTGAATTATTTTCCAAATTTTCTTAATTTTAGAGTTATGATCATAAGAATATGAACATGCAACAATGTTGAAAATAAATGACACTTTTGAAATGTTGAAACATAATTTAGACAACATAATCCAATAGAGGACACAAAATTAGAGAGTTGGTTCAAATTTTAGCCACAAAATGAAGGACAGAGGCACGCCTAGGGTGCCTATGTCCTAGATGGGCTAACTAGAAATTCAAAGTGTGAGTGTGTTTATTACTATTTAACGTTCCCAATTATGTGGCAGATAGATTTGACAGTGAATATTTTTCCCAATTTTATTGATTTTATGACTATGGAAATGGAAAATGCAAGTATGCTAATGTATGAAATGTGAATGAAAAATTTTGAATACAATTTTCAGATGCAAGATGCAATGATTGACTAATTCCAAGATGTAATGTTCTGAAAATGATGATTTTATGCAATTTTTACACAAAACTATGGAATTTTCACTCTTTTTGACCTAAATGAAAGATGCCTAAATGAATGCAATGCACAATTTTAGAATTTTATGATCTAATGAATGCAAATTGAATGTAGATCTAAGCTAAAATGATAAAAATAAACCCTATTTTAACTTATGATGCAATATGAATGCAATATTTTTGTATTTTTGTCTTTTTGTGATGCAAAAATGAAACCCTATATGAGAAACACAAAGAAAAACCTAGACATAGGGTGAATTATAGCAAATTTCAGAAGGTATATAATTTTAACACGACGATTTCACCAAAATGAAATATGGAAAAAGGGGGATCCTTTTGGTTTTTAGCCTTAGGGTTCCACACTTTTCACAAATTTCATTAATGTTTATGTGTGTGTTGTGGGGGATGTATGAGTGCAAGGATGGAATGAGGAATTGATGGATTTGGACAAGGTGTGAGGTTGAATTATAGGCTGATAGGTGAGTCAACCAACCCTTAACCAAATCTAGAAATGACATAATAATGAAATACAATGATCTAATTGTCCTAATGATGCAAAATGATGTTCTGATTCTAATACAAAAAAATTGAGATGTCACAAAGGAGATCAGACAACAAAATTAGAAAGGGAAGGACACTGTGCACTTGTAGTACAAATTTTAGCCTAATTTGTTGATACATTGATGTCGAGGGCACCATTGTCTTGCTAGTTATTTTTCATATCTGTTTTTACAATCCTCTGATGTCGAATTTGCACTTTTGTTTCCCGTCTGCAAATTTGTTGGAATGTTGTCGAATATTTTTGTAATTGACTTTCTGTGAGTTATCAAGGCCCAGGGTTTTGAATGCAACAATGAATAAAGTTTCTTCAAAATTCCTTTGATCCTCTTCAACCTAAGATATGCACATTCACAAAGAGAGAAAATGTTGGGCCATTTTAGGGGCTTGCCTCAGTCAAACCCTGTGTAAGTGTTTCCAAGTTTCCACAATGGAAATGTCAATGATAAATGGATAAATGAAAGGAAGGAATGATGAAATCACAAAGTGTTGCAACTCACCACCCTTCAATGGCTTCCTTGAAGGACTGAAGTCATACACATCACTTCAAGGATCTTGGATCTTGCTTGCTTGAATGCTTTGGATACCTACAACAAAGGTTAGCCTTCACAAAATAATGAACATGAACAAACACACATAAAATTTGACATGATGTTTGATCTTGAATTGCTACAATAAATCTCTAATGGTTGCTCTTGATTTGCTCTTGAATGATCTTGATAATTGCTTGACCATAAGTTCTCCTTAATGCTTTCTAGATGATTTCAAATGATGCAATAACTAGGTATTTATATACATTTATTCTAATTTCCCAAAAATTAAATCCCAATAGCTGACTTTAAATATTTGGATTTCAAATAATAAAATGCAGACATCGACATATTTGAATTTGGAGCCAAAATAGGGGGACATAGGTGCCCTAGGTGCTAGTATCTCAACCCTATTTTTGAGGGTTTAAAGTGTCGGGGACAAAGTATTAAATGAGAGAATTTATTTTATGCTTGTTGTGGAATGCATAATTTTAGAAATTAGGAGCTTAATTAGTCCAATAACTTAAAGGGGAGAAAAACATAGCAAGAAATTGTCAAGGGTGACAATTTACGACGCTACAGGATTGTTGTTTGATAATTCGAGAATCTATGATTTGAGAGTTTAGGGAGAGGTATTCTAAGAACTTAGGAATTAAACTCAGAGCTACACCCTTCCAAGGGTCATGAGACAACTTGATGGAGTTCCACCTGATTCAATATTTTTTTCTTCAAATAAATATCTTCTCAAGAACATGTATTTATTTATGTTTTCAGTAATTTTTCTATGTAAGCCTTAAGGGGGGTCTCTTGGCAAGGTGAAATTTGAGGTTTTAGGAGTACATTTGCAAGAAAAATGTAATAAGGGGGGGATGTTAACATAGTAGGTTTATTACATTGTTTAACAAACTACTTAAAACCATCACTATTTATATTACCAGTTATGGTGAAGTTACATAATTGTATCATCATGTATAAATGTCTTCTTTGATTATCAAATAAATAGATATCAAAGTATATTTTGCTTCTTAGTCCAACATTTCTTAATAATTATTAGGGGCATAAATAAGATCATAAACCAAATGTTTCACCATTAAAAAATAGAATAACCTATAAATTATGAAAGCATGGAAAAGTTCCATTTTCTAGCACAACTAGCATGCTATCTATTCAGCAAATAACTAAACCCCCTATTTTTATTATGAGAAAAATAAAAATCCAAAGAATCTATCCAAATAAATTTGAGAGCACAATCTAGGGAGAATCCCACAAAATTAACTTCTTACAAGAAATAACATCTATATATAGTTTAAATCTGCAAAAGACCTAATAGAAAATCTTCTAGCTTGAGCCTCAAAATCCCACACTTTCTAACTAAAAATCATCATTAAAAACATAGGATGGAGGAGTTGATTGAAGGGGAGAAATCATTCCTCTACATAAATTTTCAAAGCTTGGTGGAAGTTTAAGCCCCTCTTTTTATCCCATAATTTACACAAGAAAGAACAGAAGATTCATTTGCTTCCTCCTCTTCATATGTCATAGGCTTAGGTCAGTCACTACTAACAAATTAAATATAAGTCTAGGTATCTTAACTAAAGATCCTTTGGAAACTTTTTTTTTCTATCACACTAGGGATACAAGGAACAAGTTAGAAGGTTTGGGGTTTTTTTCCTTTCCAAAGATTAACCAATCAACCTAGCTCTACCACCTTGAATAAATGGGTTATCACTTTGAAAAGTCTCACAAACATAATAAAAATTTAAAAGTACAATAGTATTATTACTTCATATTCAATATTATCACATTCTTAAGATTTATCAATAAATAGAACAACTATTACTTGGGGCTTTCCTTGTTACCTTCACTTTAACTAACCATTTTAATATTTTTTCTCCTTCCTTAAATGATCTTTTTTAATTTTTTAAATTAAGGTAGATGATTCCAACATGTCTATATTTCTTAGATAAAAATAAGAGCCCAAACCACCCAATCTATTTATTTTACAAGAAACCAATTTATCTTGCCATGGAAACTTAGTAGAATTTAGAAATTCTTTTAGTGATCCAATGATATCAAAACTCTAACATTCATGTAAAGAACTGAAGATTTAATATCCTCAATATTAATCACCTCTCCCAAAGGCTTAAGCAATTGAAGTAGAAGAAACCAAAGATGGGGGTTATACTAGAAGTTTTAATCTACTTAGGAGAGGAATAAAAAGTAACCTCTTCCAATTGAACAATGGGGTCCCAAGGTAAAGAGACTAAAAAATGGATTTACCAACATTCTAAAAATTATTGGCAAGAACATTTTTTACATGTTGTTGCTCTTAAAGTAGATGGAAAAATCCCTTTTTGGACCATTCTACACATACTCAAGTATAAACCATTTTTCAATAAATATCCAATCATCAAAGAGCTTGTACATAAGGGAAAATAATCTTTACCCAAGCATACAAAGAAGATTCTAACATTTTAAGTTGTTCTTCATTTTTGTTTCTTTAAGCATAACATCATTAGGAATAATTTTCAAAGTAGCATGCACATTATTTTTACTAATGCTTCCTTTCTTGAACCCTCCATCCTTAATGAAATAAACTTCTTTAGGAATGGAAAAATGTTCATCAAACACCAATACATTTTTGTAGGAATTACTACTACCACCTTCTTCGTTATTGACAATATCATCACCCACAATACCACTAGATGGGACATCCCTATGTATATCACACCACCCCCTTAGGGAAAAATGCTCAAAATTCTATAGACAAATTGAACCTAGGAAAAGACGTATGAATAGTTAATGAAAGAGAACCACTAAGACTACCTAGACCAAAACTTTCAAGACAAAAATTAAACTTATAAACTTAATAAATTTAACTTGACAAAACAAAGACAAACAAAACACAACTACAACCAAGGAAAATAGGGAAAATCCAAAGAAGAAGAAATCGTGAGTTGTTTACTTATCATCTCTCCTAGTTGCAACTCTCTCCTTCCTATAAAATTAAAATATTAAAAAATATTGTAATATTAACATGTTCAATTTTTAGTAGATGATTATACTACTAATATTTTAATAAAAAGTGGAGATACATACTTTTTTCATGTGCCAAAATTTTTCAAATTAATAATGAGACATATGTTCCTATTGAGAAGATGAGGGAAATTTTAGCCTATGCCATAATTACATGTGCACAAAAATAGCAATTTGTGCACCTATTTTATACTTACTAATAGTAAAATTTGTAGTGCTTTTTACAAAAAAATTGTCTTGTGAGTCCTCCTTTGGTGGACTCGAAGCCTGACTCCATACTTGGGAGAAAGCACTATTCCATATTGAAATGCTAAGGGTTTCTCCATCAATGGAGAATGCTCAAATGTAAACAATTGATATAGATGAATCATTGCTAGTTTAATCTCTTGATATGAAAATCTCATTCCAATGCAAGCACGAGGTCCAATCCCAAAAGGGATGTTTGCATAGGGGTGCCTCTTCTTTTCTTCTTCGCATTCAGGATCAAATCTCTCTGGCTTGAATTTTTCAGGCTCTGGGAAGTGGATAGGATCTTTTGCTGGTGCATTTAAGGCCAACCATACCCATGTTCCCTTAGAAAATAAGTACCCTCCTATCTCAACATCTTCACTAACCTCTCTTGCAACCAAAGGAGATACTGTGTAGTAACGCATAGCCTCCTTTATTACCTGTCACATATTAAAATAAAGAAATTTAATATTCTCAAGTAATTTATAAAATTATTTATTTTGGACAAGATATAAAATTTGAATAAGTTTACATGCAAGTCAATCTTATAATAAGAATAAAGACTAAATAAATGTACTTTAATTATTACAATTAAAAATACCATACAAATATATGTGTGTGTGTGTGTGTGTATATATATATATATATACACACACACATATATACATATACATAGATATATACATATATATCTATGTATATGTATATCTACACACACATATTCCAAATGATTCATAATATATCAAGATAAACCATTTTCTTCAAACCTCTAAAATTTAATACTAAGATAAATCCATCTTACACATTTAATATGTGCAAGACATATGTAAAATATTCTCACTCTAGATCATATTCATGATTATGGAAATGAATTATGCACCTAAAAAATTGAACCTGGTACACGAAAATGAACTTAACCTAGAAAAGTGAATTAACAAAATTTGATGTTTATAGTAGACATGTATCTTGCCTTGTTGTAACTTGTACCTGTGTCTAAAGTGGATGGTGTCAAGATACATTTTTTGGGAACTTGCTAGGGAAGGAGTTGCTCTCTTTTGGTCAAGCCCCTAGGTAGACCAATTTAATAATGATAAACAAATATTGAAGATAAGGATGAAAGCATATAATATGCCTAGGATAATGTAAGAAGATCACATAATTTTGATGCTCTCATGTGAATGTTTCTCTCTTATAGGACATAACACATGATTTCAAATGGATAAGGATTGTCCTTAAATATTACAACATAACATACAAATTCAAACAAATATTCAATGAGTTGGCTCACAATGGCTTGTAATAAAAGGGCAACAAGGTTCAATTTAAATTCAAACTTTCAAAAGTTCAAGGTTCATATTTGTGTGCATGAAAGTGATATAAGTTAATTTTGCATTGATACATTTGAACTAGGATGGCAAATATGATATCTAGGAATCAAAACTTATAGACTTATTATTACATGAAAAATTATCTAATCAAAATGCACCCAAACAATAAGCAAAAGAGGTATAGATATATGACTTTCACCATTACAATGATTAAGAGTTACATTTAAATCTATAAAAAATCCCATCAAAACTCCCACAAACACAAGACAAGCTAAAATAGAGG
This sequence comes from Sequoiadendron giganteum, assembly GCA_007115665.2. NCBI lineage: Eukaryota > Viridiplantae > Streptophyta > Pinopsida > Cupressales > Cupressaceae > Sequoiadendron > Sequoiadendron giganteum. The sequence goes on along the minus strand of CM021104.1, from coordinate 675,822,109 downwards.
TAGGATGCAAATTATACCTCTCCAAGAGATTAAAGATAACTTTGATCAAACTTACTTCTCCCTTGACAAGGAAATTTTAGCATATGTTTATATTTCAAGTTTAATGGCTTATTTAGTGAGCAAGACCATTGTAGTAAGGAGAAGTGGGGTTAACTACCAAAAACAAAGGAGACTCAACCTTGAAGTTCCACTTCAATGTGGAAGGACTCAAAATCTTATAATTACATTTTGCTGTTTATCCAACATTCTCATACATATTTGACTATATTTATTAATTAATTGAAATTCTGTATTTCAATTAATTAAAAAATATGATGAAATATACATTCAGAATGACGAGATTGCTGGTTGTCATAATTACATAATATTCAAATTCTGAAAAACAAAAATATTTTAAAAGAAATAAAAGTAAACAGAAAAAGAACATTAATGATATCAGATTTCCACAATCCATATTGTATAGTGCAAAGACTTCCGGATTTGATGAAAAAAAACTGGACACAATCAAATCCAGAAGTCTTTGCACTATAGAAAAAGAACAAATAAAAACCCTGATTTCAAGAGAGGGGTAACAAGATTTAAAATTCAATTAAACACAGTTCAGATGATTTTACCTGAGTAAGATAAGGAAATTTGTCAAGATCTTCAGCCGTGGGATTTCTGTCTGGGGGCCCGAACGCATCGATTTCTTGAAGCAATTTGTTCTCGACATGGGGGTGTGCAGAAACAAGATATAACACCATAGATAAAGTAAACGAAGTTGTGGCTGAGCCCGCCAAAAGATGTTCATAAGTGAGAGCACTTATATAATCTGGGCTAAACAAATCTCGGGCATCTTTACTCGACTCCCTTGCATTCAGCAATGACGAAAGAAAATCTGTCCTGGATTCCAACCCCAAATCCTTAATTCTCTTGGCCACAATGGCATTCAATCTGTCTGTAAGCTTGCGGTTGTTCTGTTCGACCTTCCAGTCCCCTGTGCCTGGGATGCGACTGAGAATTTGTCGAAAGGGTTCCTGTAAAACTGGGAACAGGATCCCCATGATTATACTGAAGGTACCAGTGAGGTCCATTTTCAGAGAAGTTGTGGAGTAAACGTGCTGCTTCACAAACTCTGAGACTTCCTCTGGGACTGGATGTGTTGATGTAGATTGTGAAGTGGATTGTGTGAGGTCAAACCTCTCGCCAAAGGCTGCCTCTCCGATGATGTCTGTAGCGACCTTCAGGAGGAGCTCTGAGAAGTTTATGTCTTCCTTTTCGTCTTTGGTGGACAGATGGTCTTTGAGGATGCAGATTGTGCGTTCCATGAGGGGTACTTGACTGGCTATTCGGCTGGGTTGGTACAGAGGCTGTATCGCGCCACGCATTGATGACCATCTTGAGTTCCTGAACAGTTGAAAAAGGAAAAAGAACAAAACCATTACTTGATTACTACTGTGGTGAATTTAGGGTAAAGTTTAAATAGGTTTAATCAGTTTTTGATTTGTTTACGCAGTTCATTTTTTATTGAAAAAGTTTCTGATTGTCAAAATTTAGAATGTTCTATTTAAACTGAAATTATATATAATAGTTTTGCTGTTGATGGTTTCTGAATCTCAACTTTTTCAAGGCTGTGCAATTTTGCTGCTCTAAATAAGTTGCACTTTGATGAATACAGATTATTTATGTGGGAACCTTGATCTTATGAAAACAATCAATATATTGATCACACTATACTAATTAATTGTATAAGTTGTTTTTGTGCAATTCAATGGTTATATTAGAGTTTTTACAATCATTAACAGTATATACTGTTAATTTAATTGGCTTGAGTTTATAATATTCAAAGATTGTTGATTAATCAATTGTATCAACAATATTTCACAATTAGCAATTAACACTTTTCTTTTATGTAGGTGGTTCTACAGAGAACCATTGTTATAATGATCGACACAAACTGTGGTTTAGAAGAATCATTGACACTCAAAGAAACTTTAAGATGAAAAAAGAAAACCCCTTCATGCATATTTCCCAAAAATCTCAGGAAGGAAAAGTAAAGAAAAGAATAGTAGTTTCAATGACATCATAGGCAGCAAAATAGTGACCTTAAGGTGTTCAATCCATACCTGGTAAAAAATAGTCCCTTCTGGTGGAGAGGAGAGGAAGCAATGGGTGATGGAATACTTCTATTTGACAGAGATTTGAATTTCTTAATCCCTGCCTCTCTGCACAAGTCTGAATCTGCCACTATAACTAAAGGCTGCCTTCCAAAGTTGAACCTGCAATTACATACATAATCTCACACATGCAGTTTCAAGTTTCAACAAACAATTTTTTTCTAGATCTCCTTCTAGACAAACAACTTCAAACAAAAACAAAACCTTTTCCTTAAACTAGAATATGACAAAAAATCTTTAAGGTGTGAAGAAAGGAATTGACCTGTAGATTGGACCATATTTGTGAGCCAAGCTAATAAAAACATCAGGTCCACCCTTCGCAATGAGAGGCAAGTGACCAAACAACCATGATTCAGGGGGACTGGGAATGTTGGGCAATTTCCAGGTGGGTATCCTTGCATAAACATAGATTAAAATCACCCCTACAACGCAGATTAAAAACACACTATTCCATGATGAATTTCCCAACCACAGAAATGTCTCTGTAAGATAATATGAGATAATGTTGTTTGCTGAATCAATACTGGTAGCCATGTTTGATAACTTATGAAACTAGCTGTCATAATACAAGACAACAATTCTCAGAAATTTATTGAATGAACAATCCAGGCCTATTTTGGACGAACCTGAGGAAGCATCTCTGCATTATTCAGAATGGAATCAAATGTAAACAGTTAACTTTTCCTTGGTTTGCACCGATGTAATAATGAATGTTAATGTTACTGTCGTTTCCTCGGACACTATTGACGGCGGATTATGCCCTTACCACCAATTATTTAAAATGTTCAAAAACAAATTTTATAATGGAAGTGCTTTCGCACAAACCAGAGGATCAGATGCTCCCAGGCCACTAATTAGATCAGTCGCTAGCGCATATGATTAATATATGCATTATATATTGGTCAATTCCTTAATTTATTAGATTTGTCATATATTAACCTGTCAATCTTAATCTGGCATGAATATTTTGTTCTTGAGCTATATGTAGTGGCCGGCCATTACGGCTATACTATATTTTAATTAACATAGTCATTTCTAGTTACACAATAATTTTAGGTGTAGTGGATTTTAGGAGAAGATAATGTATCTTTATATCTCTATTTTTATTTTTGAAATTATTTCAGAATAGCGTTATATATTTTTATATTAATAAGATAATAATATATTGTTTATAAAAAAATGGGTGGAACAAATTAGTAGTTATTTTATATGTTTGAATTTTTTAAACAATTTTTTAATTAATTATAAAACTATTTTTTTTAGTTTATATGTTTTTATCATTAACAAAATAAGGGTGCAAAGAGGATAGACATGTAGGTCTTGTTCGATAAAAAGACTATCTCTTATTTGTCTCAACAAAATAAAGTTCTTAAAAGGATGAACCAAACCTTAATGGAAAGAGTGTTTTGTATGTCGAGTGGTACATTGTTGAATCTGTAATGCCCCGAGCTAACAAGCTTAGAACAAAACTTGATGGACCAACTTTTTTTTGAAACAACAATAACCACAACGGAATTGCAACAATAACATGTTGCATTTGCATGACAACATGCACACAAGTGTCACAATGACACAATGCCAGAGACATTAAGGCACTTCACCATTGCATAAGAAAGGTGGCAACAACGAACAACTGACCAATCATGGGATAGATCCACCATGATGAACAAAAGAGGGGAAAAGAGAACATCTCCACACAACAATCAATTACAACTCATGATTGTGTTCTCTCACAACATGACTCCGGAATAGGATGAGGGAAACATCAACCTCCAATCCTCATCCAAGCACACTAAACAACACTAAACACAAAGGCAAACCTTCACAAGAGGTTACCTAACCAAGAGGCACAACTCACCACCAACTGGAATGATAATAAGTCACTTCCAAACCTCATGCTTCCCAAGACATTTGGTCACAAAGTGACACCACCCAAGGGAAGAAAATGCTCTACAACACCCCATGATCTATGAGGATTGTTGAGGACACCCACAAAATGATCCACAAAGGCTTATAGCCTTCACAAGACTAAAAGAACAATCTCCCAAACCCTAGAATTGACCATCAGGTCATATTGGGAGGTTGCACACAAAATGATGCAAGAGATGGCATAAGTCCTCAATGATGACACTTGGGAACTAGGTCAAAGCACTACCAAGACCTTGGGACTATGGTGTTAGGGTTAGAAGGCAAATATCTAACAGTTAAATGCATATTTGATCAATAAAACAGAGAAATAAAACACAGACAAAAAAATTATAACAACAACAAGACAACACAAAGACTGATCATGATAGCATGATCAATCGCCACATACAAACAATCTCCCACTTGGAGATTGATCAGGCTTCACACCAAACATATTGTGAACAAATTTTGTTCATAAAGTTTTCCAAATGAAGTCCCGAAAACATAAGAAAAGGCCAAGGTCAGAGTTGGAGAAAATCTGACTAGGTTTTGAAGTTTCAGATGATCAAAATGGCCAAAACAAAAAAAACTGAAAAGGAATTTTTTTTTTTTGACAAGGGTGTAGGGCTTATAAAACCTCTACCAATCAATGTTTAAGAGGAATTACATTTTGGAATTTGTATGGGGACCAGGCTGCCCCAACACACTTAGTGAAAATTTTGAGTTTTCTGCCATACAAACTAGGTTGCCCTTGAATAATAGGTTGCCCTTAATTCTACCAGGTTTCCCTAGATGCCACCAAGCTTTCCTAATAGAGTTACACAATTTTCTAAAAATTTGGGTTAACTTATTATTTGATAAGGCCACTTAAGTATACAACTAGGTCACCCAACTATGATTTTTGACACTGAAGTTCATTGTAAGCACCAAATGAAGTGTTCCTAATTTGGATTAATCATTTTTACATCAAGATAAAGATAAACATAAATATATCATGCTTGATAACAACACCGAGACACACAAATGATCAAATTAATCTTTTCTTTACAAGGTTACATCCATCTCTAAAGAGAGGTTCCAAAACACCATTATTACAATTAAATGGATGAATCAACATCTAATACATGAATTTGACTTGGGAGTAAATTATACCATATCTTTTATTGATCCATAAATCTTCGGTCCCCAATAGTGATTACCACGTCACCTAACCTTGTGGAATCAAATGATCCACTCTTAATGTGCTAGGAGATAGTCACATGGGCCACAAACACAACACCAACACCAACCAAATGGGGAAAGGGCTTACAAATACATCATTCACAAAGTATACACTCCACATGCACATCATATAAACATTCAATCATCCAAATCACATCATTGATCTAATAAATGCCATCACTTGGTATAAGCACCATAACATAACACCATCCACATTGCACATAATCACAAATGTTACATCACAAACCACTTGGGATAACTCACCAACTCCATAGTATACAACCATCATGGGATAACTCAATACAAGGGTACCACAAGGATCACCATTGGGCCAACTCACCAATAGCCACACACACATACACAAGACACTAGGGTATGGTGTTAGAGAGCTAGTTAGGGAGTGTCACCAGGGTGCTCAAAGGTATGAAACCTCTGAAACCTAGTACTCCTCTCATACAGATGAGGATATTTGATCTTACAAGAATCAATCTCCCTGAGTTGGCATGTCTTACCAAACATCCTTAGTCTGTACTAGCACTCAATGCAGGAGAGGGGCATCCATTATCATTACCCATGTTTCATTAATTATCACTTGATTAAATGACTCCTCACCTGTGATCAACCTACTTGCCACTTTGGGTCGAGAAAATGTTGAGATCCACTCCCGTAACCCTCTCTAGTATCTTATTATTAGGCTCTTCACACTCACCAATGAGTGCAACATGAAAGCCAATGCAAAAATACATTTTTTCCGAAGTCAATGAAAATTTTTCACAATGCATATATCACATTTCACAATGTTCTATGTTTTCAAGACATACAAATTCAATCATTTCCATACAAAACTTTCAAAATTTCCAAATATTTTAACAAAGCAAAAACTAGGGGTTTCCCAATTCCACCATTAAAATTCATCAAAAAAATCAAATTTTAAAAATCAAAATTCTAAGAATACCCTTTGGTTGCAAATTACCCGACACTCCTCTTAAGCTATAAATTTGTCATTTTCATCACTTCCCAAAAATTTAGGCATGGTAACTCCGCCATTTTAAATTTTTCTAAAATTAATTAAATCTATCCATTATACAAATCAAAATGCAAAATAAAAGGAGATGGGAGGATTCTACACTCCCCTAATCATTCTCCTACAAAAAAACTTGAATAAAAATGATCAAATGAATTAAAAATAAGGAAAATACCTCAATGCTCTTCAAATTTTGTAATATGAAATTTTTCAAGCATGTCAAATGAGGAGTCATGAAAATGAGCAAGCACAATCCTTTCCTAATTCCTATCCCAACGAATCTGACCTTTTCAAATTTCAATAAGAATTGCACTCCGTTCAACAATTTTCCAAATTGTTCAAACAAGATTTTTCTCTCTTACTATTTTCCTAATTTCCCAACATGAAATAAAAAAAAAAATGTTTTTTCCTATTTACCCCTTTCAAAACCCAATTAAAACTTAGATAAAAATTCATTTTTTTCTATTTTGGAATTCAAAACTCCCTCAATTTTTGCCAAAACCAATTTGAACATTTAAATCCATTCAAAAGCATCTTTTAACATATAATTTAGCCACATTAAATCCATATAAGCCTATTTTCATTAAAATTCACAAAATCTTGAATTCAAAATGGTTAATTAAATCAAACACAACTCACAATTCCCAACCCTAGGAATTTTCAGAATTTAAATTAAACTATGGATTAATTTTGTTTCTTCTTTCATTCTATTTTCCCCTTTCCCAAAACACAAAATATTTTAATAATAATTAAAATAATTCTTTAAATTCCTAACATTTCATTTATAAAAACATGTGGAATTTAAACCATCAATTAAATCAAACATTTATGGGTTGTTCACGATACATAGGGATTCTAGAATAACTCCTAAATTGGATTCAGATTCACATAAGGTCAAATATGACACATACTATACACAATTCGAGTATGATTGTGAATGGATAGGGAGGGGCCCACTATGACATCTCCAAATTAACCACCATTAGGGAAAAACTCAGACTTGTGTAGCTAGGTGGAGAAATAACGTTGTATTTATAACCATTTGACACACGCCAAAGGTACCTGCTCTATGTATATATAGCCAAAGCACAACATAATCATCCCAATAGGGTCTAATATCATAAAACATAAAATAACATATATACATGTGCCATATAAATCATTTCTTCATAACATCAATCATTAAGATCACATTTTATCATAGCATAGATAATGCATTTCACTGAACTGAAGCATAATAATAAACCAATCATGTAAATGCACAAAATGCTACTAATTGACATGTTGATGAATCTCATCTCGAACATGCAGTGATTCATACACACCAATCAAATTCATACGTAATCACCATAACAATCACGAGGAAACAATGAATTTAAAACACCAATCTCATATTAACAAGATGAAAATAGGAGGGGCACTACAGGATTGGTGCTTTTGGGTAAAGGGTATGAGTACTACTTGTTACTTGATTAACCAATCTTCATGTTTGTCTATTGTTGAAAAATTCTTTGTGAAGAGTGGAAATGGAAAAAAATTCTATTTCACATTTAATGGTATTTGATTGTGAGAATTATGTTCATGTGCCTAAGAAAAAACAATCTAAGTTGGTTCTAGAAACACAAACGCATTTTCATTGGTTACGGTACAAAGGTAAAAAGTTATTAAATTTGAATCCATTAACCTTGAAAATGATTTCTTATAGCAATGTGATTTTTATGGAGCTTAGAATATTTTCAAATTATGTGTAGCCAAAGGAAAAAGAAGGAAGATAAACAATATATTTTAAGATCAAGGTCAAAAATTTAGAAGATGCACATGCTGAAAAATAAAATGATGAATTAGAGGCTTGAAAGGAAAAAGAGAATTTAGATGAAAATTTTGAGCAGATTGTGCATGCAAAGGAACAAGAAGAATCCCTTAATCAACCCTCGAGATGATCCATGAAACAATGAAACTCAGTTGACAAATATAGCCCACAAGATTTTTGATGTGTATTTACTTCAAATTATATTGATGATGAACCAAGATCTTTTAGGAAGGCTCCCTCTTTAGATAATACTTAGTCTTAGCTCGATGCTACTTAAGAGAAGATCATGGCCTCAAATGAATGACATGGCACATGTGACCTTGTGAGTTTTTTCAAGGGAAGAAATCCCATTGGTTGAAATAGGTGTTTAAGAGAAAAAATGGAGCAAGCGGTTGGTTAGAGAGGTGCAAGGCAAGACTTGTAGCCAATGACTATTCCTAGAGAGATTTGATTTTAGTGAATTTTCTCTCCTATCATTGCTTTTTTTATTAGATTCTTATTATCTATTGTTATTTCCTATTACTTTGACATTTGAGAAAATGGATGTTAAAAATACTTTCTTGTATGGAGATCTTGAAAAAGGGTTATATGTGATAGTCTAATGGTTTTATGGTAAAGATAAAGGAACATTTGGTTTATAGGTTAAAATGGTCACTGTATTGTTTCAAATAATCACCTTGTATATGGTATCAAAATTTTAATGTTTTTTGGATTGAAGTTGGATTTTATTAGAAGAAATGGGGATAATTTTGTTTATATTAAATTTATTGATGATCAAATCCTAATCATTGTCTTATATGTGGCAACATGTTATTCTTAGTAATAGCAAGGGGGTGATTGGAGAGCTTAAAACTTAGCTTTATCGTATGTTTGACATGAAGAATTTAGGGGTATCTAAATATAGTTTAGGAATGGAAATTAGTAGGGATCGAATATTGGAGTCACTAAGAGAATCACAGGCTCACAAGATCCTTGTAAAACCAAACAAACCTTCTACAAAGAGATTAAGTAAATAAAATAGAATATCAATATTCACAAAAATATGGTAAATTATGCAATATGCTCCTTGTATATGTAGGACAAGGAGGAACAAATAAGGTAGGACTAAGACTAAATTCCCCTCTACATGTGATGACACATGTACATACACTTGGGACAAATGTGAGGACATATGGTGAAATCACAAGGTGGGACAAAAGAGAAAAAGTCTTTAAATGAGCTCAAGCACTAGTGTGAATAGAACAACTAGGTAGATGTGAACTAGTTAGGTAAAACCTCTTTTCATATTACCAATCCCTTAAGTCATACTTAGAGAGAAAGAGAAACATTGAAAAATAGGTCTAGAAAATTTGGCTTAATGAGACACCTATGTCCAATAAAGTTTCTCATAAATGAAGAAAAAGAGAAAACATTGTGGGAGAATTTCTCTCTTAAAAAGAAAACAAGAGAATAATAAATAAACCTCCTCAAAATATTTTTGTAAAAGACTAGGAACATGAATATCTCCATGAAGTACAAAAAATTGCAAGTATTTCTAAAGAATAATTGGTATATTTCTAGAATCAAAGAATCTCCATTTAAATCAAGATGAGGATCAAGATCAGGGATGAAAAATTCTACATGAGTGACCCGAATTCCACTACTTAAACAATGAACATATGGGGATTCACATCAATATTGAATCAAAACAATAATATGATAGACATAATTATAGGTGTCAATAATATAAATAACACTGAAACCAACAAATGAAGTAGAAGTTGCTTCCACTACTCCATTGAAACCAAGGAAGCATAAGCGCAACCATATGATAACCCCCATAAATATGCAAAGCAAAGATATGGAAAATTTAACTAATTCCATCAATATAGTCGTGGAGATGAAGAAACAACATTAGGTCCAATATGATGCACATGTAATTGAAAAGTGTGTGCAAATAACAAGGCACACGTATGAGGGTGGATAATATTGTAATTGGAAATAACAAGAAACTCACAACAAACATCCCAAGGAACTTTATGAAATAGTGTGAGTACAAGAATGACATAATATGATGTGCAAAATATCTCAAAAACCAAAATACAAGGTGGCATTTTATTTCAATGCATCTTTAAAAGTGAATGCAAATGAAGTTATACAATGTCTAAAAAATAAGTATGACATAAAATAATGAGATTCACCGTGTCCCATTTAAAAAAAAAAATGTAATTATCCTTTGTGTTATTTATTATCATAGAGGGAGACTCACCAAATTTGGAAGAGGGGGTAATTTGCCTATTTTATCTTACCTTCAAGTGGGGGGATTCCCATGACCTGAAGTTGATTATGAATGTGAATTATATGGAATTAAAGGTTTAGTTGTCATTATTTAATTTAGTGTGACTACACATACAAGACAAATGAAACTTCAAATAACTTCTTATAACCCTCCAATATATTAATGTAAAAAGTGAATCCCCCCAAAAAAATTACACATTTCACTTAGTACATATTTAAAGATTATAAAGCATGAATCAAGAATTTATAACACATGATATTTTTACTAGTTTATGGAAAAATGATTGCCACAATATATTTCTAATGTTCTAATTATATGGGAAAAATAGGTTTTAAATGGACTCGAAACCATTTACAATAGATTTTAAATAGACCCAAAACCATTTACAAGTAGGTTTTGATGGGGACCCAAAACCCACTCAAAGAATAGCAAGTTGCTCATGAATACAAAAAAGACAACCAGTAGTGATCCAACAACAAATCACCAAATAAATACCATGACTACTCAAGTCTGCACAAATCAGAAAAGGTTTTAATGGGAACCTTAAACCCAACACAACCAAGATTTACAGGGGAACTTGAACCTAAGAAACACCTGAAATGGCCAGGCAACCATCAACCTATAACAAACAGACTGTAGCATAACTCATATCTGCAACACCCATTGAATCCAAACTCCCCACCTCAACAAGAGAGTTAAAAATCAGAATAAAACACTGAAGAGCCCCAACTTTCTCACAACACCAATCAACCTAGAACCCCAACCCAATATTTGCCTCAATAGGAGGGGGCTCACCTCTATAGGAGAGCATGAAATGTGGACCTTTTCCACAAAACATAGAACTTCCCACCTGATCCACAACACACCTCTCCACCTAAATAGAAGAGGGCTCCACCTTCAAAGGAGCAGTCTCCACCTCCAAAGAAGACCATAACTATAACATTCAAAGGGTAGCAACTACACCCATAGAAAGGAACAACATAACATCCTTTGGCATAGCAGTAAATTGGAGCACCAACAAAAAAATAGAGCACTCCTCAGCTAATAGCTTTGAGAGAAGATACATATGAGCCATAAGCCTATACATTTGAAGAAGCTCAACTGTCTAAAAAAACACACCCCCATATTGTAAATCAAAATTTAGGACCCAAAAGGGGGAGAGCATAGAGCTCAACATACAAGATTGACAGTCAAAAAAATAACCACCCAGCAATAAAAAATAGGAAACCCTGGCAGCCACAAACCACTTCAATACTCTAAGAAACATGTCCAAAAAAGTATAAATGAGGATGGAAGAGAACCATTCTATCAAGGCCACCTTAAACTCACAACACCAAGATAAACACTCCCCACAGGAGCCAAAAAAAGGAACCATCTCTACAATAAAGCAAAACCCAGAGAAGAGCAACCTCACACCCAAGAAAAATAAAAAAACACCAAAGAAGAGCCATTGGGACCCAAGAGAAGTAGGACAAGGCAAGGAAACCCTCCAAGCAAAGAGAGTAGAGAGAAGCAAAGGCTATGAAGAACAACCTCTAACCCTACATGTCATTCAAGGTCTAAAACATGCCAAAAACTATCCACAAACAACTCCACCAAAAGCAAACCAAAAACCTGAACTCGCATCAAAGAAGAAGTTCCATAGAAGCACAACCCCAAAGCCACAATGAAAGAAAGCTTTAAAAAAGAGGCACTGAAACCCACAAGAAGCAGGAGAGAGCCAAGATAGCCTTCAAGCGGAAAGAGTGGAGAGAAGTAAAAACCAATAAAAGCAACATCTAACCCTACATTCCAGTCAGGGTCTAAAAAGTTCTTGAAACTCTTCACACGGAAACCCACAATAGGAATCCCAAAACACCACATGCAACACCAGATACGAAGCCATGTAGAAGGAGCCCAACAACCCAAATGAATCAAGAAGCAACTCGAAATAGGAAGGGCCAACAAAGATCCACAACTCCACCAAGAATCTAAATCAGCAACTCTAAACTCTAAAAATTTCAAGCCACCAATCGGGTACCTTTTCCCATTAAGCATTCTTGCACAAGCACCAACATGCTCCATAAAACCAAGGATAAAAAAAGGAAGGAAACCACACACCAACACTACAACAATCTAAACCAAGAAGCTGAATGTAGAAAAGACAACTCCACATCTAGTGAAAGCCCTCCAAGACCGCAATAAACACTTTCCAACACTTTCCAATCACCATCACCATCATCTGACTCTAAATCTTCCTCTTTCACGTCTATAGAATTCAAACTTCTTCGGCCACTCCTATTCCCACCCAACTGCTCCATTACAATATATTTCTAATGCTACAAATAAAATTATTATGAATTTTTTGATAAATTTAAAAATAGAATTGCTTGATTTTGATATAATGGGAAAATATTATGCTCTTTCAAAAAACCCAAGCAAATATGAGCCTTCAAACAATAATTATAGTAAAAAAAAACATTATTTTTTTAAATACTTGCACTAGTGTTTGGAATTTTTTTCCAACCCCTACACAAGGTGAATTTTTTGACACTATGGGTAAATGTTATGGCTCCTCAAAAAAACCCCAATTTAAGCAAAGACCCCACAATATTGGGGTGGGGTGGAGATTCGGCGGTGTTACAATAGAAATGTGGTGGTTGGAAGACCATTTATGCCTGAGGTGGCATGGTAAGTAAGTGGTGGGGTTGTGGTGGTGCAATAGTGGAACTATACAATATCAAACTTCAAATTCATGTCCTTAGTGCTAAGTGTAAGGCCCTAGAGGCTAGTGATTAAGGGCTAAGTCCCCTATGACCACCCCCTTTCTCTCTACACACATCACCCTACATAAGTGGAGTCACCAAAAAAGTAACCCTTCTAATTTTTCTGACTTATTTGGGCCCTCCTTGTGATTTTGGCTTAATGCTACCTTGATTTAGTGTTGTAATGTGTATGCCACATTCACATTAGGTCTTGGGCCCTTGTGAACTAATGGATTTTAATGGTGCCTTGCAAAAGTGTTGTGAAGTGTTGTAACACACTTTCACACTTTTCTAGGGTTTTATCAAATAGCTAAACATAATTTTAATCATAATCAACTTTAATCTTGCCTTATTTAGAGTGTTGTAAAGTATTGTAACACACTTTCACATTTCTCTAGGCTTATCATTAATAATTGGGCTTTCTTATGCTTTAATTGGCCCTATTTTTCATCTACAAGCCTCATTTATTGCATCTTTTTGAAGATAATCCTGACACCAATCATTGACCAATCATAATTCAGGTGTTCCTGGCTTGTGTGGCCCAGATTTAGCATCTCTGATTCATTCACCACCTTGGGTGAATGACTCCCATTTGGATCTTTTGGCCCCAAACCAGTTTTCACACATTTCTAGACACTTTTGGTTTTTAGTCCCATACATTATGTCTGATGGGACTCATTCGCCATCTTGGGTGAATGAGTCCCATGTGACCAAAATTCAAATTTAATTCAAAATTTTGACAAGATTTTATTCTCCTAGATTTGATGTTGGCTTGTAGTGTTATAATTTTGAGAATTCTTGCATAATTAAGTATAAATACAAGGTTCTTTCTCTCGTTTTCAGACCTAGCATTCAAGAGATTACCTAAGCAATCCTAACATCCCAAACATTCAAGAAGGTCACAAGAGAATTTAAGGAATTTCAAGGGAAGATTATCAAGCATTCTAGAGCATTATTCAAGCGTCAATCATCATGCCAAAGATGGCTTGCATCATGTTGTTTTAGAGCTAACAATTGTGATGTAGGGTTTGTGATTCAAGCAAGTGTTTCATTCAAAGATCTATCAACATCAAGCAAGATTCCAAGTCTACATCCATTGGAGCCATTACTTAAATTTTTACAGCACCTTATTGCTAGGATTTGGTGAGTTGGAACATTGTTATTTGTTCATTCATCATTCCCCAGTCATATTTGCTTTCATTTCAAGGTTTAATTACCAACAATGGGTTTGACCAAGGAAAACCCCTATTCTCTAACCCCACAAAAATTTTCCCTCTTCTTTTGTGTGATTTATAGGGCTAGATTGAAAAATTTTCAAGAAGTAAAGTTGGAGAAATATTTTCAAATCCCTAAAGTTGTCAAATTTGTCATCAAGTCTAGGAGAAACTTGGAGAAGACCTATAGGTGGCAATTTTCAGTTTTGGATCTGGAAACCAGTCAAAAAGAGCAGAGTAGACCAAGAGACATGGAATCAAGTCTCAAAATTTCAAAAAATTAGAAGTGTATTGATTCACCACAAGTGGTGAATGAGTCCCACTATACAGGCCTAGCAGAGATTTTTATAGATCCAGATACCCTTTTGGCTGAAACTTGTATCTACACATTTTCCTAGAAACTAGACCGATTCACCCAACTTGGTGAATGAGTCCCAGTCAACATCAACAATAGATTTTTCAATGATCGAGACCTCCATTTTCCCTTCTTCAGTCTCCCAAGTGCACACTTCTACTTTCGTAGCTTTCCATTGCATTTTGCTTATCTTTTTGAGTCATGTAGTGTTAGTTTGCATGCAATTAGGGTTTTGTCTTACAACTTGCATTGCATTGTCTTTTCCAAGTCTAAAATTGGTGGTGAACCCCTCATTAGATATCATTTAGCCCCTAGGATAGCCTTATTGCAATATTTTAATCTCATTTGCATTCAGATATCTAGGGTTATCCTTGAGTGGAGTCTCTTTGAAAGTGGGTGTGAATACATATCATTCCCCCGATCACCTTTTTGGAGGTTCCATTTTTGGTGAGCCTGCATACAAAGCATCATAATTTTGATTTGGAGTGCATTTACATCCTAGATTTAGCTTGCATTAACATTTCATTAGATTTTGCATTGGTTAATTTGCATTCTAGGGTTTCAAAGCTTGCATTAGTGAAAAGCTCAATTAGCTTGCATTATTGCATCTAATTTCATTAAAAATCAATCAAATTCTGCATTTTCATCTCATACACATCAAAAAATATAAAAAGCATAAAATTCAATTCAAAAATTATGAAAATTTTCAAAACATTTAGTACCTGGATTCATTCGCCACTTGGGCGAATCAATCCCTTTGCATGTTTTTCACTGCATTTTCTAGCATTTGAAATTCATTTTATGAGTCTCTATTTTCTATTGTTACCTTTCTGTTTCAGCTTGCAAACTTTCTATTTCATTCAATTCATTGCATCTAGCTTAATCTCATTCATATTGTGCATTGCTTAAAATCAAAATTTCATTAAACATTGTTGCATAGTTTAGAATTTGAAATTTACATCATGGATAGGTGCTTTAACAAGCTTTGGATGTCACTAAAGTCCTTAGTGGATGTGTCAAGTTGTGCCTTTAGAAATGACCCTAACGAAGTTGAACTCACTTATGCTCACTCAACTCCTAATACATGTCCTCCTCGTGATGTTTACATCATTGGAGAAGATGATGACAACATGAATAAGTTCCTAAATGATTGTCTTAATAACCTTGAAAATAATGCATCCTTTTTTTAACCCATCCATGAAACAACCAAATCCCCCCACAATACCACCTCTTCATATGTTTGCTTACTTTCATATTGAAACAAAAGTGATTCTAAGTTCCCTACAAAAGGTGAACCTAATTCCTCTAGAGAAGCAAACGCTCAACCATCTAATGATGATAAAGTAACAAACACTCCCATCAATCTAGAAGAAACATATGGAAAAGGCTTCACAATCTTGAGAAAACAAGGATGTGATACAACAAATGAACATGAAATTCATCAACTCCTAGAACAAATACCAACTGATGAAAATACCAAGGGACTAGGATATCAGGACCCCCCTCACAACAAACACGTTCCTAAAGAATATCTAAGGCTTCGTAGTGATGGCACGGTTATCTTAGATCATCATCCCAATATGAATTTTCTTCTTCCTAAAGAAATTCCAATGATTCATAACAATGACAAGGATGAGAGGATCTCCTTAGGCCCTCCTCCTCAACCTTCAACTAGAGAACTTGGTGAATTTAGCAAACGCAAAAGACCTTACAAGTTACAAAAGCTACAACATCCTTTTCCACTGCCTAAAAGTGAACGAAATTTACAATTGATTTTGAACAAAGAATTAATAACGTTACAACCTATGAATAGATTAGTCCTATATCCTAAGGATGCAAAGGTCCCACATTGCACATATCATCGAACTCTTAGACGTAGTACCGATGAGTGTCGTGCAATCCACTTAATATTGCAAAACTTTCACTTTGATGACAATTATTTCCATCAAGTGATTGCATGTCTAATATTGTTTCACCCCCTTGTCATGTAATAGTTGTACAATATTATATTCTCACTATTACATGACCTTTCCCATCACCTACCTCGGCTCATTCTTGTCTCACACTCAGTGGGGACATGAATTTGATAGCCTTGTCCTAGTATTGCATTTTTCGTTGTCCCTTGGGTTCATTATTCACCTTCCACTTATATATACTAAGATTGGGAGACAAATGAATTGCTCATAGGTTGACTCGCATTTTCCTTACTAGTATTTTTCACTATTTATTTTTCATTTTCTTTGGTGTGATTGCATGTGTGTAATGTGATCCCCTGTGATGTTTTTTTTTAATTTTCTCTCTCTCTTTGTGACATTCCTCTATTTTTACCTTCATTCTTCTCTATGTCGTGAATATTTTTTGCTTTTTAACTTTTTCTCATTTTCATTTTGTCTATTAGAGGAAAGGTTTTAACTTAATTGTGTTGATTAAGTTACCTTTATTCCCTTCTTAAGATTTCACGTTAGTTTGCATAAAGTGACATTTAATAATTATATTAATTATTAAATGTTTTCCTATTAGGGTTTCTTTTAGGGTTTTTCCTATTAGGGTTTCTTTAGGGTTTGCATGATCTCCTTTTATAAGGATTGATCCCATTGTATATTCATATCAATTCCCTTTTGTTCTGATAATATAATTTCTCCATTTTTCAGAGCATCAAACCCTTGTTTGTTTTCTCCATCCATTCTCTTCCTTGTGATAGGTATCCATTTGCATGCAAGTGATCTTGGAGTTTGAAGTTGGATTTCTCAACTTCTACATGGTATCAGAGCTTTCCTAATGCATGCCTGTTCTTGTTTGAAGAATTTGGAGTTATTTGGAGCTACAAAGTTGGATCAAGCATTCACAATTTTGGGGTTTGTCTTTTTTGATCCAGAGAATCACCTACAATTTCAAAGCATTTTGAGTCCAAAGGACGTCACCGTTGGATCCTCAGCAGTCTAAAACCCCTAAATCGACTGTTCATTCGTCCATTTTGGACAAAGTTGATTTGAGGGGCAATTTTTTTTTACCTAGGCGGCTGTACGGCCCACCCAAGGCCAGGTACGATTGTGCAGAATTAAAAAATAAATATTTTATTATGTTGTGCAAAATTATTCATTGGCTTTATATTATTTCATCGAGCAGTTTTTATTAAATTTGTGGCATATATTTTTTTTGATGGATATTATATTTTGGGGGTTTATTTCAACAATTTCTACGACCTACAATTTTCTAGGTACCTTCATACCCATCACTGTCACATCTGACAATTTTGTCGGCCCAGCTGACCTCCTCCATATGCCATCAGCTTCTCTCGTCGGTCAACACTTCCTTCCGTCGGCATTTGTTCAACCTCCAGTCACCGGCCGACCCTTGTTCCATCTCCCACCGACTCTTCACACCATGCCCCTACGCCTTCCGCCATTAGCCCCGTTCACATCATAAGCCTCGGGGGCGGGGGGGGCTCTATCGCCGTCGGTGGCGCCAGGAGCGGTGCCACCTCCGACCAGCCCGCCTACCGCCCGCCTGGCAACGGGTTTCTTTTTTGCATTTTTGTAGGGTGTGGTTATATGGGAGACCACCGGCTAGCGCCCAAGAGCTACAAATTTGCGCCCAGTTAGCCTCTGATGTACCCCAAAGTGCCCTAATACAATTGTTTTTTTCTTTTTGCTATATCTTGGGCATATGATATCATTTTTTGGAAAACAAGATATCGTCGGAAATCTGGTTCTATCAACTTTCTAGTGGTCTGGGTTTCATTGCTTCATTTTTCTGTTGGTGCATTCTATAGCCAGTTGAAGTCAAAGGAGTTGCTTTCAATCCTGAGCTCATAACTTTTGATTAGTTTCTCCATTTTTTGCGATCTCAACGATGTTGGAACTATATTTCAGAGCTCTTCAATTCCATCCATGCAATTTTTCCAGATTTCTCTCCAAGTATATTTTATTCAATTTTTTGTGTTTTCACACTCTGGTGAATTACCTAGACATATTTGTTCTTGGGAACTTTTTGTTTGCATGAGATGCTTTGTTTTTGGTTGTTCTTCATGTATTTCAAGTTTTGTTGTCCTTTGTGGGAATTTTGAGCATCATTTGTAAGCAATTTCTTCTATGTAAACACACTGAGATAAAGTGCCACACTATTGTACCTATATTTTTGGGGATTTCGCACAGAAAGTTGTGCCATATTTTGTACTCGCACTGTTTTATAAAATGCCATGGGGGGTTATGTAGTACCTTTGTTTTGCCATCACACCTTTGTCTAGTGAGTGTTCCTCCACGACGACAGTGGATCCATATGATTCCAACCTCATGCATGTATGCTTTGTTTTGCACACCACTTTTTCAGTTGCAGGTGCTTTCTTGTGCACTTTCAGATGTTGTTTCTTCTTCTTCATGCACTACAAGGTGTTACACACCATTTCAGTGGATTTATCAGGCTCTCCTAGTTTAGCATTATGGGGGGGTATTATACTATTCGTGCTAATTATTCCTTGGTTTGGCCTTGGAAGGGATCTTCCATTCTCACTTGATCAGTGTTTTCAGACTATTGGTACTTCTGCTATCTGTATCTTTGTTCTAGTTGTTTACCTTTGTTTGCCATCTGATTCGAGTAGTGTCATTTGGGTCACTCATGCAGATTGTTGTCTTCTTGATCCTAATCATCCTATCTTCAGCGAAGGTTCTTCAGCACCATAGCAGTCATCTTTCGACAGTTGTTTGCAACTTCTTCTGCTTCCATGATGTTCTTCTGGGCTTTTTGCATCTCTTTTTGGAGTAGAGATTTTCCCATGAGGCTTTCTCTATTTCTCCACTTTACAGAGATTTGGTTATATTTGGGTACCTGATCTGGCCTAGTTGTCGGGACCCATGTTTTCCTTCTTGCATTGTAGTTACCTTTGCTTTCTTGCGTTTGTTTGTTTCACTATTGCTCATCTTAAAGGGGGGTGTTAGAGTAAAGGTTTTAACTTAATTGTGTTGATTAAGTTACCTTTATTCCCTTCTTAAGATTTCACGTTAGTTTGCATAAAGTGACATTTAATAATTATATTAATTATTAAATGTTTTCCTATTAGGGTTTCTTTAGGGTTTGCATGATCTCCTTTTATAAGGATTGATCCCATTGTATATTCATATCAATTCCCTTTTGTTCTGATAATATAATTTCTCCATTTTTCAGAGCATCAAACCCTTGTTTGTTTTCTCCATCCATTCTCTTCCTTGTGATAGGTATCCCTTTGCATTAAGGTGATCTTGGAGTCTGAAGTTGGATTTCTCAACTTCTACATTGTCTTGTGTTTTCCTTTTGGGGATGATACAAGGTGTCAAGACATTCATGTCTCTTCCATGTTGACCCAAAATGTTTTTCTTTGGTTTTGCTCTCTTTGTGTCATGCGACCCCAAATTCATAGATCCCTTATGTGTTTGGTGTTTTCATTTTGGGAGCAACCCCTCTCTTTTCTTTTTTTCTCACATGACATAGCCTTACTCAGAAACATATGACTTGGCATAGGGCTTTCTAATTTGACTCTCATGTCTTCTTTCTTGTTTTAATTTTTCATTTGCTACTTTAAAGTAATTTCTCATAGTATGGTATTTAGAAATTTCTTTAAAGTGGGGTCATACATTGGCATTATTATTTTTCATTTTCCTTTTCATGGTCCTTGGTGCAGCCTTCTTACTTCATATGATGTGTTTTTCGTTTTGTGGATGACATTGGGTGTAATGAACTTAAAGAGTGTGTTCTCTCTTACCATATTATATTCCTCTTAGTGGCTTGATGTGACACACTACATCCCCTAAGTTGTGAATCCTCTATTCTTTGATTGGTCCTCTCTTGGAGACATTAGGCACAATGTTCTCTAAGTTAAATACCTCGCATGAACTAAGAAAAACTCCTTTGAACATTTCCTATTTTGCATTTTTTGTTATATGGCCACCTTGCATAACACAACTTGCACGCCTATAGAGCCATCCTATTTTTTCATGAGCTCCAAGCATATGAAGTTTTGCTTGCTTCACGAAGCTCAAAAATCTTGTTTTATGTGGTGCTTTATTACAGTTATCAGGAGGTATAACTCTAGTATGATTGAGCTGGAATCCCTGATAGAGGCATGACTTTCCCCATAACCACTTGTGTGTGTGTGAGTGCATACCATCCATGAGTGTATGTGTCTCACATTTTAGGACTTCTCACCTAGTGGACAACCAGGAGTTCTGTCACCTCAAAGTGAGTATGTATTATTCAGACAAATAGCCTAGATCTAATCCACATCGAGATGGAAAAATGATCGAAGCTTGTTCTGATTCTTTTATTTCACCCTTTTTCTCTTTTTCATCTTTGGAAATGTATGCTTGTCCTTTGTTGTTTCTCTTTATATCATTCTCATGTGTGTTCCTTTATGCTAATGTTGGTTTGTCATGGGCTCTTGATCCTGGGGGCTTGATCACCCCTCTTGATCGTTGTCATCTCATCTTGCTAGCATTGGTACATTGGAACCCCTCTTGGTGTGTGTTTGTCTACTTTAGAGTGAGTTTGAAGCAAGTTAATCGTTTCACTAAAGTGGGGGCTAAATGGAGTCACCAAAAAAAGTATCCCTTCTACTTTTTTTGACTTGTTTGGGCCCTCCTTGTGATTTTGGCTTAATGTTGCCTTGATTTAGTGTTGTAATGTTGATGACACATTCACATTATGTCTTGGGCCCTTGTGAACTAATGGATTTAATGGTGCCTTGAAAAAGTGTTGTGAAGTGTTGTAACAAACTATCACACTTTTCTAGGGTTTTATCAAATAGCTAAACATAATTTTAATCATAATCAACTTTAATCTTACCTTATTTGGAGCATTGTAAAGTGTTGTAACACACTTTCACATTTCTCTAGGTTTGTTATTAATAATTAGGTTTTCTTATGCTTTAATTGGCCCTATTTTGCATCCACAAGCCTCATTTATTACATCTTTTCGAGGATAATCATGACACCAATCATTGACCAATCATAATTTAGGTGTTCCTGTCTTGTGTGGCCCAGATTTAGTGTTTGGGAGCGAATGAGTCCCATCTAGATATTTTGGCCTCAAACCATTTTTCACACATTTCTAGACACTTTTTTTTTTTGGTCCCATACATTATGTTTGATGGGACTTATTCGCCACCTTGGGCGAATGAGTCCCATGTGACCAAAATTCAAATTTCTGATGGGATTTATTCTCCTAGATATGATGTCGACTTGTAGTGATAATTTTGGGTATTATTGCATAATTGAGTATAAATACAAGGTTTTTCTCTCATTTTCCGACCTAGCATTCAAGAGATTACCTAAGAAATCCTAACATAGAAAGAATTCAAGAGAGGTCACAAGAGAATTCAAGGCATTTCAAGGGTAGATTATCAAGTATCCTAGAGCATTATTCAAGTGCCATTCATCATGTCAAAGATGGCTTGCATCATGTTGTTTTAGAGCTAACAATTGTGATGTAGGATTTGTCATTCAAGTAAGTGTTTTATTCAAAGATCTATCAACATCAAGAAAGATTCCAAGTCTACATCCATTGGAGCCATTACTTACATGTTTGGAAAACCTTATTGCTAGGGTTTGGTGAGTTGCAACATTATTATTTGTTCATTCATCATTCCCCATTCATATTTACTTTATTTGAAGGTTTAGTTACCAAAAAGGGGTTTGACCAAGGCAAACCCCTATTCTCTAACCCCACAACATTTTCCCCTTTGCTTGTGTGTGATTTGTGGGGCTAGGTTGTAGATTTCTCAAGAAGTAAAGTTGGAGAAATATTGTCAAATCCCTAAAGTTCTCAAAGTTTTCATCAAGTCTAGGAGAATCTTGGAGAAGACGTATAGGTGGCAATTTTTAGTTTCGGGTTTGGAAACTAGTCAAAAAGAGTAGAGAAGACCGAGAGACATGGAATCAGGTCCCAAACTTTCAAAAAAGAAGAAGTGGCCTGATTTTCCACAAGTGGCAAATGAGTCATTTAGTGTTATTTTGCATGCAATTAGGGTTTTGTCTTACAACTTGCATTGAATTGTCTTTTCCAAGTCTAAAATTGGTGGTGAACCCCTCATTAGATATCATTCAGCCCCTAGGACAACCTTATTGGAAGATTTCAATCTCCTTTGCATTGAGATCTCTAGGGTTATCCTTGAGTGGATCTCTTTGAAAGTGGGTGTGAATACATATCATTCCACCAATCACCTTTTTGGAGGTTCCAACAAGTTTATTGCTAAGGTTATCCTTATGTAGGGACTATACTCAAAACCTATAATTTAAAAAATGATTTTCTTATAAAATGATAAATAATTTTAAAAAATGACCTATAGTAGAGTTGATGGAGGGCCTATAATAGGATTCAATTTGAGACGTATTGGATGTAATAAATGGTATAGTGGTTGTGAAACTATACATGAATTAGTATAGTTGTCAATGGAGAATCACCATAAACCTTAGTGCAATAATGCCAACAACCCTATCAAGTTTTCTATCAATCCATATATTTTGGGGTCATTTAGATTTAGCAATGAGTTTATTTTTTCTCTAGGATGCATCATATGAAATCAATTGACAAAAATACCCCAAACAAGAGAAGGGGCTCATAGATTTAAAGCTTTTCACCATGTTGGAATTACCAAGAGACTCACAAGCTCACAAGACCCCTACAAAACTAAATAATCCTTTTGCAAAGAGATTAAAAAAAAGGCTATAATATCAATACTCATACTAATGTGTGTAAAGTGTACAATATACTTCTTATGTATGTACACGAAGAAGGAAGAAAGAAATTAGGAATATAAGACTAACTACCCCTCTAAATGTTGTGACACAAGTGGGGACACTTGGGACAAGTGTGAGGACATATTTAGTTGAATCATGAGGTGAGATCAAAAAAGAAAAATCTCTAAGTAAGCTTAAGCATTGTGTGAATAGGAAAACTAAGTAGATGCAAGCTATTTAGGTAAAACCTTTCTTCACACTAAAATCAAGTTCATAGAAAGCTTTGGCTTAGTTAGAGTTGTAACTAAGGGAATTTTTCTAGGGTTAGCAAATCAAATACAAAACATGAAAAACCCAAAGTGAATCAAATACAAAACATGAAAAACCCAAAGTGATAATGAAGTGCAAAGGAATAAAATGAAAACAAATGAAACAATCTCACCAAAATATATTCATCCTCCATGGCTGACCTCCATTATACCTTCTCAACTTGCTAAAATATGATGTTGCCCTTAGATTTATTATGAGAAATCTAATGACAATGACAAGCCCTAAGCAAATGTTGAAGGATTTCAGTAACTACATGCAATACTATGCTATAATGCAACCTAAATATGTCTAAACTGTGCCCAATGAAATCTAAATATGCCTATGACAAAATGAAAAGAATGCAATAGTATAAAATTGCAAGAACATGAGGTTGCAAGATATGCCCAAATGAGACCAAAATTGCCATTTTATAGAAAATACAATTTTGTGTGAATGACCAAGATTAAAAGTTAACAAGTGCCCTAGAATCAATGGACAATATTCAATATGAAAACCCACAATTAGGGTTAGGACAATATTGGGTCAAATTTGAAATGAATGGACAAGATTGAGTTTTAGAAAATCAAATCAAGGGTTGATAATGCATGTGACAAGAAGCTATTGGACACATAAAACGAAGTTGCTGGAGAATCAAATAATAATTTAAAATTATTTGATTCAAGAAATGATGTTGACCTTTTGAATTAAAAATTAATTTAATTCAAAAGTGGTGGGGTCATGTGACAGTAAATAATTAATTTTAATTATTTACTAAAAAGAGGGAAATTAGATAGTGGGACTTATTTTAAATAAATAACTTTATTTAAAATGAGCAAAGAGGTGGCTAAATCAAATAATCTTGATTTTTGGAGGAAAAAGACTATGTTGAATTAAAAATTAATTTTAATTCAAAAGGTGGGGTCACATAACAACAAATAATTAATTTGAATTATTTACTAAAAAGAGGGAAATTAGAGAGTGAGACTATTTTAAATAAATAATTTTATTTAAAATGAGGGAAATGTGAAGGTGGCAATAATTAAATAAACTAAAGAATTTATTTAATTTTAAGAAAACTTTTTTAGAATTAGTGACATATTATATAAATAAATAAAATATATTTATTTAATAATCAGGAAGACATAATGGAAAAAAATAATTAAATAAATTAAGAAATTTGTTTAATTATAGGAAGACATTAGACAATTAGTGACACATTAAATAAATAAAAATTTATTTATTTAATAATCAAGAAGAATAAAGAGGACATGAATTAATTAAATAGTTATGAATTATTTAATTAATAGCCGAAAGTGAATCAAGGACATAATTAAAATATCTTAATTATGCTAGGAAGAAAAAGATTAAAAATAGAGCTTGCAGGCCTAGGTCATTTTTATGTGTCTACATTTGCCCCTCTTTGTCATAATGCAACATGTCGCATTGTGGCAAAGAAAATAAGTCAAAAATATGCCCTAGTGCAAAATAAGATGAGGAAGAATGACGAGGAGGGTAGTGGTATGGCCCCTCGAGAGGACAGACAGGTTCCAAGAACACATATGTGCTCTCGAAATTGATGAGAAGACTAGAATATGAAGACACAAAGAAATGTTAGTGAAAAAGATATGGATGCAATGCCTATATGAGACGAGTGAGAGAAGATGAGAAAACAAAAGGAGATGCATGTTAGTTCCTAGACCAAATCCTTCAAAACCTTACCATAGGACTTTAATATTTATTGCTCTTAATCATCATTGGGTGGTAAAAAAAATGACACAAATGGACAACAAACACCCTAGTATGACATAGACCAAGGTGTGCAAGGTCATCCACTTGCAAAATAGACAGTTGCAGACAAGGAATGCCCTAACTCATACTAGAGGCCCATTTTCCTCAGTCTTTTTGTCAAGACAATCCACAAATAGCAATCAAAGAAAAACATAATAGGTCATGAGACGTCATCGCACCTCTAAATACTTCATACGAAATCCTTGAGGTAGCTAGTAACATGACCAAAAGACAAGTCAATAAAAAGATAAGACAAAATAGCCAAAAATTAATAGCCATTTACTTGTATTGCCAATGTTTGTTTGTCGAAGATTAATTGTTTGATAGTTTGACAGTTTTGATGGTTTGACAATTTGATGGTGCCTAAGTTCAGGAAGGACACATCCTGAAAAGGAAAATGACATTTTGACGAGGTCCAAATCCAAGAAGGACACGTCTTGAAGAGGACCAAAAAGTGACGAGAGTGACATTTTGACAAATGCTTTGGAAAGCTGACTGATTTTGATTGTATGATTGATTGGCTTATGTTGTCTGATTTTGACAGATTTTGACATTGACGTTTCAAATGATCGTCTTGCATCAAGTGCGAGTATGTCTAATTTATTTGACCGATGCGACTATGTTTCACTTATGATTTTTATTTTGACAAACCTAGAAGGATTGACCTAATGTCTCGAGGACTCAAAGATGAATCTTGCCTACGCAACAAATGTGTAGAGACAACATAGTTCAAACTGGGATAAAGACTGATTGACGTGACTGAATGGACTGATGGGACAAGCATTGAATTTGTTTTTGTGATCTCTTAAAATGTCAAATCCTATTATGATATGCTAAACAAACTATCAATTCAATAAAAGAAATAACACAAAGTGGACACCTCAATGATTAGCCTAAGGAATGATAAACATGAAAGCAATATGAAATACAACAAAGAGTGATTATACCTTCATTCTACTTCTTCCTTGGTTGGCCCTTTGATCTTTGAATATTTGTGTGCTCCTTGGATGGCAAGTTAAATCAAACATGTAGAGTGATATGCAAGATGAGTGGAGACATGGTAGGGGTGAATTCAAATGCTATGGTTAATGAGATCTCAAATGATAATTTTGCAATAGTTTTGATAGAAAAAGATTGATTCTTTAAAATGAGAGGAAGGATGGGGTATTTATAGATGGATTCGAATTCGCTAGAGAATTCAACAGTTGAGATTAAGCCAACAAGGTCAAGATGAGGGGCTATGGTGAGTTGAGGACTCACAAGTCCTCACATTTTGACATGTGGAATGCGAGATGGCCTAGGGTGAGATGATGTGGGAGTGAGGTGGAAGAGAGGTACATGAGTTGGAGGAAGGACAAGTACCTTATAGGTACCTTGGGGGATGAGAAGATTCCTTGGAGGAATAAAATTGAATTAAAAATTCACAATAATTAGAAGAATCTAGTGGATAAGAGAGGGTTTTCAAAAAGGTTGGGATTTGCCACATGTGAATGATGTGACAAGTCCAAGGTTATAGAAGTCTTTGGCACATGTGATGTGACAAGTTAGAGGTTCTAGAACTTGCATGGGGAAGAGAAGATTCCTTGGAGGAATAAAATTGAATTAAAAATTCACATGGGGAAGAGATGAGCCTTGGATGAATAAAAAGGAATTAAAAATTCCTTGGGAGACGGGCAGAGTTGACCAAGGTACTGATTAGGCTTAATTAATCAGTAATTAGAAGATAATTAGTGGTTAATAAGGACTAGAAGCCAACTTGCAAAAATTGGAGGATGTGACACATCCTAATCAAGGATTAGGCATGTGCACATCCCTAATGAAGAGATTAAGAGGTTGATTAAGATTAAGTGAAGGATGTGACATGTGAAGAATTTAAATAAATGTCATATTTATTTAATTCATTTGATGAAAGGGGAATTAAAGGGGTAAGGTATTTAATTATTTAACTAGATACCTTAGGAATTAGAGGAACTTTAGAGGTATTAATTAAATAATAGTGTTATTGTTTAATTAATGCGAATATGAGGATATTTAAATGAAAAAGGGGTAAATTTGGACAAATGAAGTGTCCAAATTTAGGTGTCTACAATTTTAATATTTTTTTGACACTTTTTGAATGTTTTTGTGTTTTCTTCAGGACATTTTTCAATTTTTAGTTCTTTTTTCAGGACTTTATATGATTTTTAGGATTTTTTTCAAGACATTTTCCAGTTTTTATGACTTTTTGATGTTTTAAGGGGATCATGACAAATGCATGTGAATGATGTCAATGCACATGAATCCAAGAAAAACCATGATTTTTCTGCTAGTCAAGTTGAATACCGATTGATAGATGACGATGACAATGACAACGTTGTTTGACGTGGGAAGGACACATCCTGAAACAATGTGAGGATGGCAATGATATGACAAGAGGATAAAAGTCTGTAGCAGGGCCAGGGACAAAGTCAAGGAATGTTTTGGATGATGCGCCAGGTTTTCCATATTTTTTCATGTGGAATGACTTCTTGAGGATTAGATGGGATGACAATGGATCTTTAGACCATTGACAAGGGAAACCAAGATGGGTGATAGGTATAAAAGGACAATGGATGACTTTGGTAAAAGATAGGAGACATGGATGGCTTGGACTAGGAGAATTATCATATAGTCTCCAAGGATGATGTTGCATAGAGAAAAGGAGGCTATGAAGGTAATGACATGATATTCAATGACTAAGGTATGGCCAAAAGATAGACATATCAAAAAAAATTCCAAAGCATGATTTGTACTTTTGCCCCAGTCTTTGTTAAGATCAGAATAGGTGGAAAAATGGATGGTCATGATAATGTTTAGATGGGTAGATGAAAATTTCATGCGAAGGGAATGGGAGATGAGATGACCTACCCCCAAGTGCAATGGTCCACATAGATAATTTATTCTACACATGATGCTTGTTTGCTAGGTTTTCATCATGGTACTTATCCAAAGCACATGTTTGCCAAGTTTTCACCGTTGGACAAAAGTTTTCTCTTTACTTTTTTTGATATTTTTTGATTTTTTTTGGTGTCACCAAGACACCTGTTTGCCAGGTTTTCATCAAGGTGATGATTTTTTTGATTTTTGATTTTTTTTGTATTTTGCATTTTTTCGGATAGCCTTGATGCTTTAGATGAACATTGACTGTGCTTAAGCCTTTGACGGTGTCGATGCAGAGACTGGTGCCATGCCATGCCAATAATGACCTTTCTAAAGTAGTTTCCTTGTTAGGATGATAACGCTTGCATACAACTGATTGATATCATTGTGATCCTTGTTGATACTAGAGTTGGCCTTATCAGAATACGCACATCACGATAGAGTGCCATGAGAGTCCTTCTGATAAAGAGTTTTTTCCAAGATGCAACGGATTTGTGACATGAGATGTTTGGATTTTAAGGAGGATGTAGGATTATGATGGATGATGGTGGACATGGAAAGGTTGGTTGGATGTATTGGTTTTTATTCTCCAAACTTTAGGTGTTGGGTTAAGATGTTGTTTGGAACCAACATTTTTATATGTCTTTTAAAATGGCCATTTTGATGGAGGTGGACATGTATTATATGTGGGAGTCCACTTGTGTGATGTCTCCACATTTTGATTGACTTTTGGATTTGGCATATTTTCTTTGCCTGATTTATTCTTTTCTTGGCTTGATCCATTTTGTTTTCAGATCCACTTTAGCTTTATTTGTCCACTTGAATTTTTGTCTAATTTCCTAGCCTTTGACATTTGATTTTGGATTTTGGATTTGTAATAATTTTGTTGGTTCCATGTGGAAGGTTTATTCATGATGGAATGATGGTTTGAGGTGTGGAGGGAAGGGATGTTAACAACAATCTTATGACAAGGACTACTCATGACACCCATTTTGATGTTTGTACTTGATAAATTTGCCCCCAATATCAAGGAGGGACCACTAACATCGTTAGATTTTCCGACTGAGGAATAGCCAAGACCTTCATGTCTGTAATTTTCCTGAACTTGTAATAGTTCAATAATTCCTTGCTCATTTAGGCCTAGTCATTTTCCTTGATAATGCATGTTCTGACAATCAATGCTTGAAATCTTCTCCTCTGTAAGGAAGCTTGCTCTGAAAAAGATAGATGATCCTAATTGATATGATGTTGTAGCTTTACTAACATGTTGGATAGATTTCTGATTGTCATCTTTGGTTTGATTTTCTGTCATATCATATTTTGATGATTCTACTAGTGCTTCCAATTCTATGTCAAAACCATCTTCATGGTCATTGTCATAGAGCCCACTGAATTCAGCTATAGCTTGATCATTTAAAAAAAAATTCATGCTAGAAGACTCTTGTTCTAGGGGAAGATCATCTATGTGTTCCATGGAGGCAAGTGTTTCTTTTTGGAAAGTGTCAATACTTGAAGTTTGGATGGAATCGTCTTCAAGTGTGTCATCATGAATGGAATATAGGTCAAGGAGTGGATCATTTTGGACTTTTGGATCAATGATAGGGTCTTGGTCAAAGATGGGGTTGTCTTTGAAGGGAAAATGGGGGTGGATCTAATGACCCAACAATGTGAAATACATTCCCTTAACACTAAGACAATAGGGGAGAGAAGCAAAAACTAGTTCTAGTAGCTTCTAAAACTACAGAGATGAAATACAAACAACATAAATGAGATAACAGAAAAGAGAATTCACAGATTGACATAAGATATACGTGGGAAAACCTTTTCAGGTAAAAATCCCACCACCCAAAGTCAAGACAATTGTATTATAGTAATAAAACAATTACATACAATGTTCAATCTTCTCTGATAAGCTCACAACAAATTAGAATTTTCTCTCACTATTACAATGTTCTCATTTTAAAAACATATAGTTCAAACACCCTCTAACAATTCAACTTACAACTTTCTTACTTTCATGTTCTTGGTTGACCTATATAATGTACTCAACTTACAAAGTCATACATCATGCATTCAATATCATCAACCAATCGCAGAATTCAGGTTCATGTCCACCCATGTCAATCTCCTTGCATCGAGCTATCCAGGCATTAACTTCTTTACCCAAATCGGGTCCTGTCTGCTAGCCTAGGTCAGCCTGCAATAACTGTTGTTACTTCTTTGGCCTTTAGCCAATGATTGCCTTGATACTCAACCATGTGTCTGCATCCTATTTTTCTACCGCTTCTGTCACCGAGTCCAACTCGTTCAAATCTGGCCTCGTGCTTGTTCGAGCTCTTCAAGACTCTACCACTCCACCGTTAAGCTTGTTCGACCCATCCGTGGTATAGCCATGAGCTAGTTCGAGCTCACCCCGACTATATCCGTACTACCACTGCTCTACCCAAGTCAACCTACGGTATAGAGGTGAGCTCATCCGAGCTCATCAATGACTTCACCAAGCCCTATCTCACCTTCCCACCACGCTACCACAACCCTATTGGCTTTGCCTCTAGGTATGGCGATGAGCTCAATCAAGCTCACCTCGTCGTCTATCGCTCTACCACTGCGACCATTAGACCTGACCGTGACAAAATGGTAACCTTTGAGCAAACTGTTGGTGGTCTTACAACACTACCGCACAGGTTTTCAGGCCACCCCATGCTAGGGAGGAGGTAACTGCCAGTCAGACCCCTGGCGGTCTTACCGCGGCCACCGTAGTGGGGCGGTAACCGCCAAGACCACCGCTAGTGGTCTCACCACAGATATCATAGTGAGAGGACCCACCACCGACGGTATGGTGGTAATAACTGAGCTAGACTGCTAGTGGCCTTACCACACTACTGCAGTGAGTGAACTCATCGCGTGCAGTAAGGTGGTAACTACCAAGTTTGTCACCGTAGTACCACCAAATCCAGTCAAAGCCGTCGCGGTAAAGGCAGAAATGAAGATTTTTTTTTTTTTTTGCCAAGTCCTTAATGTTTGAGGCTCAAAACTTGAAGTTGAGACACAATTTCTCAACAAGCTCCCACTAGGCAAAGATTTTTAGCTTCCTCAAAACTTCAAAAAATCACTGACAGTCATAGGCCCCAAGGCCCATCGATTTTGCGCACCATCTAAACTTTTTTTTGCTCATCGGCTTTGTCAAAGCATCTACAACATTTTTCAAAGTGTCAACCTTTTCAAGACAGACTCTTCCATTTTCCACCATGTCCCTTACAAAGTGAAACTGCACATCAATGTGCTTTGTCCTTGCATGGAAAGTTGGGTTCTTTGCCAAACAAATGGCGCTCTGACTATCACAAAGAATTATGATTTTCCCTACATTAAAACCAATGTTTGAACACAAATTCCTCAGCCAAACTGCTTTCTTGCAGGTGTGAGTTGCAGCCATGTACTCTGCCTTTGTCATGGATAAAGCAACTACAACCTATCGCTTGCTCATCCAACTGATTGCTCCACCATCAAGCATGAACGTATATCCATTGGTGGATCGCCTGCTGTCAATGTCCCCTGCCTAATCAGAATCAACATATCCTTGAATGTTGAGAGTCCTCTGTGATGTAACCTAACTGCCATGGTAACATAAAGCATAATTTGAAGTCCCTTTCAAATACCTGAAAACTCTCTTCAGAGCATCCCAATGTGATCTTTTCGGATTTTCCATGAAACGACTTAGAACTCCCATTGCTTGGGCAGTGTTTGGTCTTGTACAGACCATAACATACAAAAAACTACCAACAACACTTGCATAGGGCACACTGGTCATGTCCTTCATCTTAGTGACAAATTTTGGATAGTCTAAAAAAGATAGTTTTTTTCCTTGCATATCTGGAATAGCTAACTACTTGCAGTCATTCATTCCAAACCTCTCCAGAATAGTGTTCACATAATTACTCAGACTTACCCAAAGTTTTCTGCTTTTTTTGTCCCTGGTTATTTCCATTCCCATAATATACCTAGTTGCCCCAAGATCCTTCATTTCAAACTTTGCAAACAACTGAGATTTAAGATCATAAATCATAGTCTTGCTATTTCATATGAATAACATATCATCCACGTATAGTGTAATAACAAGAACATGATCATTCTCAGATTTATGATAAACACAATGATTAGATTTTGATCTTACAAATCCCATAGACAATACAAATGTGTCAATTTTTTGGTACCACATTCTAGGATACTGCTTCAAACCATACAAAGATTTATTTAACTTACATACCAGATTTTGTTTACCTTTCACAATGAAATGCTCAAGATGGGACATATAAATTTCTTCTTCCAGCTCACCATGGAGAAACGTTATCTTTACATCCATCTGATCAATTTCAAAGTCATACACAACTGCCAATGACAACAAAAATATGATGGATGTCATCTTTGCTATAGGGGAAAAAATCTTTCTATAATAAATTCCCTCAATTTGCGAAAATCTCTTTGCAACCAGTCATGCCTCATACTTATCAACACTACCATCAATGCATGTCTTCTTTTTGTATATCCACTTACAACCAACATGATTTTTCCCTTTTGGAAATGGCACCAAATCCCAGGTTTCATTCTTTTTCAAGGAATCCATCTCTTCATTCATGGCTTCCAACCAAGAATTCGAATTAGTCAGGTTGATTGCTTCTTTTACAGTCCTAGGCTCAACAGTGCTAGTAATTAAGGCATAGGCATAGTTAAAATTTAACAATGAGAAACCATACGTTTTAGGTTGCCATTTTTCTCATGTAGATCTCCTTACATGTTGAGGTTGTTCTTCATCATCAAAACTTTCAAAACTGCTCAAACTCTCCTTAGTCTCAGGTACATCATGCATCTCTTCCCTTTCTAGAGTTTAGGGAATCTCAACTACATCCTTCTTCTTGTCACTCTGATCTGTCTCAAGATGTTGATCACTTACTAAAGGTTTCAGCTCACAAAATATCACGCTTTTGTTGTACATAACCTTCTCAGTAACAAGGTTCCAAAGCTTGTATCCTTTCACACCAACTCCATAACCGATGAGAATACATTTGATAACCTTGTTATCCAATTTTGATCTCTTTTCATTTGGCACATAAACATATGTCTCACAGCCAAAGACACAGACATGCCTCGGAGAGGGCTTCTTACTAGACCATGCTTCCAAAGGCATCTTATCAACAAGAGCAAAGCATGGAGATCGGTTTATTAGATAATATGTTGTAGCCACAGCCTCAGCCCAAAACTTCTGCTCTAGACCAACACCACTCAACATACTCCTTGCCTTTTCCATCAACGTTTTGTTCAACCTTTTAGCAAATCCATTATGTTGTGGAGTGTAAGGCGTTATCTTATGCCTTTTAATTCCATGATCAGTGCAATACCTTTCAAAATATGCAGAAACAAATTCACCGCCATTGTCTGTCCTCAAACATTTAATTTTCCTTCCACTCTGATTCTCTACCACAAATTTAAATTCTTTGAACCAACTGAACACTTTTGATTTAATTTTTTAAAAGTATACAAATACCCTTATCGAATAGTCATCAATAAAAGAAACATAATATCTAGACTTCGATAATGAAGAAACATTAATTGGACCAAACACATTTGAATGAACATAATCCAGTATACCAGAAGATTTATGAGGACTAGAATAAAATGAAACACGGTGTTGTTTTCCATAGATACAATGTTCACAAAAATAGAACTCAAGGTTACAATTATCAAGCCCTTCTACAAGATTTTTATTCTTCAAGGTTCTTAAACCTTTCTCACCTATGTGACCTAGTCTATGATGCCACAACATAGTCTTCTCAGCTGGGAGTTTTACCTCCAAAGAATTTGCAGACAAAGAAGTGTCTTCATCTTTCTCAACAAAAGCAACATTGCTTGAATTTACAGAGGCACTGTTACATTGAATAGGGCTAGCATCCAGCTTGTATAGAGTGCCAGTAACAACACCCTTAGCCAACACCATTGCACCTCAAGCCATATTACATCCTTTACTAGAGAGAAAATTCTACACGAGCATCATTTAACTTAATGACAGAAAGAAGATTTCAAGCTAGACTTGGTATATGTAGTATGCCACCAATCCCTTTGACTCTTCCATCAGGGAACTGAATTCCAACTCTTCCTCTGCCAACAATATCCAACGTTGAATCACTTGCCAAGTACACCTTTCCACCGTCATACTTCTCATATTTAGAGAGCCATTCTCTATTGGACCTCATGTGAAAGGATGCACCTGAGTCAACCAGCCAGACATCATCTGATGCTTGAGCTGTCAAGGCTACTGTAGTGAAGGTGTCTACATCACTTTGAGAAGATTCATTTTTGTAAGAATTCTTCTTCTTCTTCTCCTTGCAATCCTTCCGGATGTGATTAGGTTGCCCACACTTCCAACACTTTACCTTGGACCTTTTAACAGGAGACTTTGATCTCCCTACAAATTTGGATTTTTGCTTCTTGTCTTTCTTCTTGCCTTTCTCCTTTGGTCTACCTCAAAAAATAAGAGACTCTTTGGCCATCTCTAAAGACTTCCTCTGCATCTCTTCAGAAAAAAAATGAGGCAACAATGTCTTCCATCTTGAAATCAGTCATAGTGCTTCCAATGGCCATCACAAGATGATCCCAATTGTCAGGTAACAAACACAACAGTAGCATGCAATGATCCTCCTCCTCAGTCTTTACACGTATAGATGCTAGCTGAGTAACACTCATGTTAAACGAGTTTAGATGGTTTGCAATAGATGCACCTTATTCCATCTTCAAGGAGTACAAATTATTCCTCAGGAATAACTTATTTACCAGAGACTTACCCTGATAAATATCACCAAGCTTCTTCCACAATGAAGCTGTAGACTACTCCTGATGGATGTTTAGGAGTACATAATCGGCTAGACTCAGTCTTATCAGACCTCTTTCTTTTCTATCAACAATATCCCAATCCTCTTGCTTCATACTTTGTAGCATAGTTCTAGGCACTACAATCCAGAGGTCTCTATCCACAAGCAGGTCTTCTATCTTGAGTTTCCATAACTCAAAGTTTCTACCATTAAAATTTTCAATCTCTACTCTACCTAATGTACTCGCCATCTCAAAATAGAAACAAGTTTTAACAATGCAAGACTCCCACTGAAACAATATTAGCACAAAAAACTAAGCTTTCTCTCAAGGATAACACAACGAGCCAGGCTTTGATACCACTTGAAGGAAAAATGGGGGTGGATCTAATGACCCAACTGAAGGGAAAAGAATGCGGATATACTGACCCAACAGTGCGGAATACATTCCCTTAACACCTTTACTACAGGGGAGAGAAGCAAAAATGAAACACTAACATTTTCTAAAACTTATAGAGATGCATACAACCATGGCAATGAGAAACCAGAAAGATAAGCAAACAAAGATGACATAGTACTTACGTGGGAAAACCCTTTCAGGTAAAAAACCCACCACACAAAGTCAAATCTATTGTATTACAGTAATGAATCGATTACATACAATATCCAGACTTCTTTGTTCAGCTCACAATCACCCAGAGAGTTTCAGATTCACTGTTACAATATTTTTACAACATACAGTTCAAAACCCTCCTCAAGAACTCACGTCCTTCTATTCTTCAGCCCTCAACTTCAACTTGCTCTACAACTTACGACTCAACCCAACTTCTTAGCTTATAAGAAATAACAGATCTCTCATCCATAAGTAACCAACTGAGAAGAGCAATGAAGACCATCCTCAAATCACGCATCTGGTCAGATCTGACATATCTCCCTACAACGAGTCGTCCATGCATTCAATACCATCACCAAAATGGTTGAGCTCGCCACCCTTGGTTGAAAAATGCAACTACCACAATAACTATCTTGGAATCCATTCAATCACTATTCAACCAGGTGCCACACGTCCAAGACCCATCAGCAATTGCAGCTGACAGAGCAACCAAAACGGTCAAACAGACATCGAGCACGGTCAAGACTTCAAGTCATTTCTAACACTGTCGGAGCCAGAGTTGGAACAGGAGTCGAAACAGGACTCCATTGAAAACACACACTGCCGGAGTCGGAGTTGAAGTCGGGAGCGGAACTGGAGTCAAAACAAGACCCTACCAAAATTACAGGTTCAGGAACCAATTCGGTTCCGCGTCCGCCCACGGCAAAGAAGAACTCATCGGGAAATAGTTTTGACCGGTAAAGTCAACCAGGGGTCAAACCAAGATGGGAGCACTAAAGATCGGAGTCAGAGTCGGACTCGAGGACGGAACAGAAATAGAAACAGGACTTTACCAAAAGTCCAAGATCGGGAACCAAACTGGTTCCGGTTCCGCCCCCGCCAACTATAAGAAACAACAATCTATAACTTGGACAAAGTGGAGGAAAACTCCTCGAGGAGAATCCAAACATCCAGAAGAACCAGATCACAAAAAAAGGAGTCGCACCCGGAGACGGAACGGAAACTGAAACAAGAACCTAGCAAATGAACATTGCCAAATTCCAAAACTTGTTTCGCCTCCGCCAGAACCTGCGAAACAAAGCGAGAAGAAACAGATAGTAGGAAGCGGAGTCGGAGCAGGAACGGGAACCGAAACCTGGAACTTAGGAAAGCAGAACAATGCCAAATTCCATCCCGATTCCACCTCCGCCAGAGACTTGGAACTTAGGCAAACAGAACAATGCCAAGTTCCATCATGGTTCCGCCTCCGCTAGAACTTTGCAAACAACAAAAAATCACCAAGGCATGAAAATGAGGACTTCAAGCTAGAAGTTGAGACATTCTTTCTCAACAATCTCCCACTTGGTGAACACTTCCAGCTTCCTCAAAACATCAAACCTTACTGTCTATCATAGGCCCCAAGGCCCATCGATTCTGTGCACCATTTGAACTTGTCTATGCTAACCGACTTTGTCAAGGCATCTACAACATTCTTCAAGGTGTCAACCTTATCCATACTGACCTTACCATCTTCAACCATATCTCTCATGAAGTGATATTGCACATCTATGTGCTTGGTCCTGGCATGAAAGGTCGGATTCTTTTCCAAACAAATGGCACTTTGACTGTCACAACAGATTGAAATCTTCTCAACATTAAATCCAATGTCTGAACACAAACACCTCAGCCACACTGCCTCCTTGCAAGCATGAGTTGCTGCCATATACTTTGCCTCTATTGTGGATAAAGCAACTACAGCTTGTCGCTTGCTCATCCAACTGATTGCTCCACCATTAAGCA
Source organism: Sequoiadendron giganteum (assembly GCA_007115665.2). Lineage (NCBI taxonomy): Eukaryota > Viridiplantae > Streptophyta > Pinopsida > Cupressales > Cupressaceae > Sequoiadendron > Sequoiadendron giganteum. Next base: position 675,784,450 of record CM021104.1, on the reverse strand, counting down.
TGAAAGTGTATCCACTGGTGGATCTTCTACTGTCAATGTCCCCTGCCCAATCAGAATCAACATATCCCTGAATGCAAAGAGTCCTTTGTGATGCAACCATACTACCATGGTAACACAAAGCATAATCTGAAGTGCCCTTCAAATACCTGAACACTCTCTTCACAGCATCCCAATGTGATCTCCCTGGATTTGCCATAAAATGGCTTAGAATTCCCACTGCTTGGGCAATGTCTGGTATTGTGCAGACCATAGCATACATTAAACTGCCTACTGCACTTGCATAAGGCACACTGGTCATGTCCTCCATCTTAGTAGTAGACTTTGGACAGTCTTCAGCAGATAGTTTCAATCCTTGCATGATTGGAACAACTAGCTGCTTGCAATCAGTCATGCTAAACCTCTCTAGAACGGTTTTCACATACTTACTCTGACTGAGCCAAAGCTTTCTGCTTGTTCTATCCCTGGTTATCTCCATTCCAAGAATGTACCTTGCTGCTCCAAGATCTTTCATTTCAAACTTAGCAGACAACTGAGTTTTAAGATCAGAAATCATAGCCTTGCTATTACCAATGAATAACATGTCATCCACATACAGAGTAATAACAAGCACATGATCATTCTCACATTTATAATAAAAGCAATGATCAGATTTTGATCTAACAAACCCAATTGACAACACAAATGTGTCAAATTTCTGGTTCCACATTCTAGGAGATTGCTTTAGACCATAGAGAGATTTATTTAACTTGAAAACTAGATTTTGTTTGCCTCTTTCAGCAAATGCTCAGGCTGGGACATGAAGATTTCTTCTTCCAACTCACCATGGAGAAATGTTGTCTTCACATCCATCTGCTCAATTTCATAGTCATACATAGCTGCCAATGACAACAAAAATCTGATGGATGTTAACTTTGCTATAGGGGAAAAGATCTCTGCATAATCAATTCCCTCAACATGGGAAAATCCCTTTGCAACCAGTCGTGCCTTATACTTCTCCACACTGCCATCAAGGCCTGTCTTCCTTTTGAATATCCACTTGCAGCCAATAGGCTTTCGCCCTTTAGGCAGTGGTACCAACTTCCAGGTATCATTCTTTTTCAAGGAATCCATCTCCTCATTCATGGCTTCCAGCCAAGACTTTGAATCAACCATGCTGATTGCTTCTTTCACAGTCCTAGGCTCATCAGTGCTGGTAATTAAGGCATAAGCACAATTTGAATCTAACATAGAGAAACCATACCTTTCTGGTTGCCTTCTTTCTCGTGTAGATCTCCTTAGAGGCTGAGGTTGTTCTTCATCATCAGAACTTCCAGAGCTGCTTGAACTCTCCTCAATCTCAGGTACACCATGCAGTTCTTCCCTTTATGGAGTTTGGGGAATCTCAACTGCATCCTTCTTCTTATCACTCTGATTTGTCTCAGGCTATTGATCACTTACTAGAGGTTTTAGCTCACGAAATATCACGCTTTTGCTATACAAAACCTTTTCAGTAACAGGGTTCCAAAGCTTGTATCCTTTCATACCAACTCCATAGCCGATGAGAATACATTTCACAGCCTTGTTATCCAACTTTGATCTCTTTTCATTTGGCACATGAACATATGCCTCATAGCTAAAGACCCGAACATGCCTTAATGAGGGTTTCTTACCTTACCATGCTTCCAAAGGTGTCTTGTCAACAAGAGCTGAGCAGGGAGACCTATTTATCAAATAACATGTTGTAGCAACAGCCTCAGCCCAGAACTTCTACTCCAGACTAGCACTACTCAACATACTCCTTGCCTTTTCCATCAGTGTCCTGTTCAACCTCTCAGCAACTCCATTTTGTTGTGGAGTGTAGGGGGTTGTCTTATGCCTTTTAATTCCATGATCAGTGCAATACCTTTCAAAATCTGCAGAACAAAACTCACCTCCATTGTCTATTCTTAAACACTTTATTTTCCTTCCAGTCTGATTTTCAACCAAAGATTTGAACTCTTTAAACCGACTGAACACTTTTGATTTACTTTTAAGAAAGTATACAAATGCCCTTCTTGAACATTCATCAATAAAAGAAACATAATATCTAGACTTTGATAATGAAGGAACATTAACTGGACCAAACACATCAGAATGAACATAATCCAGTATACCAGAAGATTTGTGAGGACTAGAGGAGAAAGAAACACGGAGTTGCTTTCCATAGATACAATGTTCATAAAAATCAAACTCAAGGTTACAATCATCAAGTCCTTCTACAAGGTTTTTGTTCTTCAAGGTTTTTAAACCTTTCTCACCTATGTGACCAAGTCTATGATGCCATAACATAGTCTTCTCTGCTGGGATTTTTACCTCCAAAGCATTTGCAGATAGTGAAGAGTCTTCATCTTTCTCTATAGGTGCAGAATTACATGACTTTACAGAGGCACTGTTACAAAGAACAGGTCATACATCTAGCTTGTACAGAGTGCGAATACAAACACCCTTAACTAACACCATTGCACCTCTAGCCATTTTACATCCCTTACTAGAAAAAGAAACTACTACACCAGCATCATTTAACTTACTAACAGAAAGAAGATTTTGAGCCAAACCTGAGATGTGAAGAACACCACCAATTCCTTTGACTCTTCCGTCAGGAAATTGAATTCTGACCCTTCCTCTGCCAACAATCTCCAGCGTTGAATCACTTGCCAAGTATACCTTTCCACCATCATACTTCTCATACTTTGAGAACCAATCTCTATTGGATGTCATATGAAAAGAGGCACCTAAATCAACTAACCAAACATCATCTGATGCCTGAGTTGTCAAGGCTGTTGCAGTGAAGGAATCTGCATCACTTTGAGAAGATTCGTTGTCAGAAGCATTCTTCTTCTTCTTCTCCTTGCAGTCCTTCCTTATATGACCAGGTTGCCCACAGTTCCAACACTTTACCTTGAACTTTTTACCAGGAGACTTTGATCTCCCTTTAGACTTGGGTTTCAGCTTGTTGTCTTTCTTCTTGCCTTTCTCCTTTGTTCTACTTCGAACATAAAGAGCATCTTTGGCCATCTCAGAAGATTTCCTTTGCATTTCTTTAGATAGAAGCGAAGCAACCACATCATCAGTCTTGAAAGCAGTGGTTGTGCTTCCAATAGTCATCACAAGATGATCCCAGCTATCAGGTAATGAACACAACAGGAGCATGCAACGATCCTCCTCCTCAATCTTTACACCTACAGATGCCAGCTGAGTAACACTCATATTAAACGAGTTCAAGTGGTCTGCAACAAATGCACCTTCGTCCATCTTCAAGGAGTACAAATTCTTTCTCAGGAATAACTTGTTTACTAGAGATTTTTCTTGGTAAATATCACCAAGCTTCTTCCACAAAGCAGCTGCAGACGTCTCCTCATGAACATTCAAGAGCACAAAATCGGCTAGACTCAGTCTTATCAATCCTCTTGCTTTTCTATCAACAAGATCCCAAGCTTCTTGGGTCATAGTTTGTGGCTTAGTTCCAGACACTGCAATCCAGAGGTCTCTATCCACAAGCAAGTCTTCTATCTTGAGTTTCCATAACTCAAAGTTACTGCCATTAAACTTCTCAATATCTATCGTACCAGATGTACTCGCCATCTCACAATAGAAACAAGTTTAACAATGCAAGTCTCCCACTGAAACAATATTAGTGCAAAAAACTAATTTTCCCTAGCAAGGATAACACAAACTAGCCAACCTTTGATACCACTTTGAAGGGAAAAGAATGCGGATCTAGTGACCCAACAGTGTGGAATACATTCCCTTAACACCTTTACTACAGGGGAGAGAAGCAAAAACGAAAAAATAACAGTTTCTAAAACTTATAGAGATGCATACAACCATGGCAATGAGAAACCAAAAAGATAAGCAAACAAAGATGACACAGCATTTACGTGGGAAAACCCTTTCAAGTAAAAAACCCACCACACAAAGTCAAATCTATTGTATTACAGTAATGAATTGATTACATACAATATCTAGACTTCTTTGTTCAGCTCACAATCACCCAGAGAGTTTCAGATTCACTATTACAATGTTTTTACAACATATAGTTCAAAACCCTCCTCAAGAACTGACGTCCTTCTATTCTTCAGCCTGCAACTTCAACTTGCTCTACAACTTACGACTCAACCCAACTTCTTAGCTTATAAGAAATAACACATCTCTCATCTATAAGTAACCGACTGAGAAGAGCAATGAATACCATCCTCAAATCATGCATCTGGTCAGATTTGACAGATCTCCCTGCAACGAGCCATCCATGGATTCAATACCATCACCAAAACGGTTGAGCTCGCCACCCTTGGTTGACAAATGCAACTGCCACAATAACTATCTTGGCATCCATCCAATCACTATTCAACCAGGTGCCACGCGTCCAAGACCCATCAGCAATTGCAGCTGACAGAGCAACCAAAACGGTCAAACAGACATCGAGCGCGATCAAGACTTCAAGTCATTTCTAACACTGCCGGAGCCGGAGTCGAAACAGGACTCCACCGAAAAAACACACTGCCGGAGTCGGAGTCAGAGTCGGGAGCGGAATTGGAGTCAAAACAAGACCCTACCGAAATTACAGGTACAGGAACCAATTCAGTTCCGCATCTACCCATAGCAAAGGAGAACTCATCGGAAACAATTATGATCGGGTAAAGTCAACCAGGGGTCAAACCAAGATGGGAGCACAAAAGATCAGAGTCGGAGTCGGACCCGGGGACGGAACAAAAACAAAAATAAGACTTTACCAAAAGTCCAAGATCAGGAACCAAACCAGTTCTGATTCTGCCCCCGCCAACTGCAAGAAACAACAATCCAAGATTTGGACAAAGCAGAGGAAAACTCCGTGAGGAGAATCCAAACATCCAGAAAAACCAGATCACAAAAGTAGGAGTCGGACCCGGAGACGAAACGAAAACTGAAACAGGAACCTAGCAAACGGACATTGCCAAATTCCAAAACTTGTTCCACCTCCACCAGAACCTGTGAAGTGAAGCGAGAAGAAGCAAACGGTAGGAAGCGGAGTCAGAGCAGGAACAGGAATCGAAACCCAGAACTTAGGCAAACAGAACAATGCCAAATTCCATCCCGGTTCCGCCTCCACCAGAGACCCGAAACTTAGGCAAACAGAACAATGCCAAGTTCCATCCTGGTTCCACCTCCACCAGAACTTTGCAAACAACACAAAATCACCAAGGCATGAAAATGAGGACTTCAAGCTGGAAGTTGAGACATAATTTCTCAACACCAACAGTGCGGAATACATTCCCTTAACACTAATACAATAGGGGAGAGAAGCAAAAACTAGTTCTAATAGCTTCTAAAACTACAAAGATGAAATACAAACAACATAAATGAGATAACAGAAAAGAGCATTCACAGATTAACAAAAGATATATGTGGGAAAATCTTTTCAAGTAAAAAACCCACCACCCAAAGTCAAGACAATTGTATTACAGTAATAAAACAATTACATACAATGTTAAGTCTTCTCTGAATATTCACAATAGCTTAGAGTTTTCTCTCACTATTACAATGTTCTCATTTCAAAAAAATATAGTTCAAACACCCTCTAACAGTTTGACTTACAACTTTCTTACTTTCATGTTCTTGGTTGACCTATATAATGTACTCAACTTAAAAAGTCATACATCATGCATTCAATATCATTAACCAATCATAGAATTCAGGTTGATGAATCTTTCATCCAATCATGCAATTGATCTACCCATGTCAATCTCCTTGCATCGAGCAACCGAGGCATTAAATTCTTTACCCAAATCGGCTCTTGTCCGCCAGCCTAGGTGATCCTGCAATAACTATTGTTACTTCTTTGGCCTTTAACCAATGATCGCCCTGATACTGAGCCATGTGTTCGCATCCCATTTGTCTACCGATTTTGTCACCGAATCCAACTTAGTCAAATTTGACCTCGAGCTCATTTGAGCTCTTCAAGACTCTACTGCTCCACCATCGAGCTTGTTCGACCTGTCTGCGGTACGACGGTGAGCTCATCCGAGCTTACCTCGAATATACCCATGCTACCACTCCTCTACCCGAGTCGACCTGCAGTATAGCGGTGAGCTCATCTGAGATCACCGACGACTTCACCGAGCCTCGTATCACCTTCCCACTATGCTACCACAACCCTATTGGCTTTGCCTCACAGTATGGCGGTGAGCTCAATAGAGCTCACCTCGTCGTCTATCGCTGTACCGTTGTGACCATTCGACCTGACCAGGGTATAGTGGTAACCTTTCAGAAAATTGCTGGTGGTCTTACCGCATTACCGCAGAGGCTGCCAGGCCACCTCATGGTAGGGAAGTAATCGCCAGTCAGAATTCTGGCGGTCTTATCTTAGCCACTGTGATGAGCGAGCTCACCACCTGTGGTGGGGCGGTAACCGCCAAGACCACCGTTGGTGGTCTCACCGCGGATACTACGGTGAGAGGACCCACTACCAACAGTATGGCGATAAAATCTGAGCCAGACAGTTGGTGGCCTTACCGCGCTACCACAGTGAGTGAACTCACCATGCGCGGTAAGGCGGTAATCGCCAGATCTGTCACTGTGGTACTACCATAGCCAGTCAAAGCCACCATGGTAAAGCGGTAAAGGTAGAAATGAAGAATTTTTTATTTTATTTTTCCAAGTCCTTAATGTTTGAGGCTCAAAACTAGAAGTTGAGACACAATTTCTCAATAGTCTTGAATGTCATGATTGGAAATAGGATCTTGACCAAGTTTAGGGTCATCTTGAATGACATGGTTGTGGATGGGATTTTGACCAAGGATAGGTGTATTTGGTATGCCATCATTGTCCAGGAGGACTTCTTGAATGGACTTAAATATGGGGTCCAATGGACTACTTTGATTTGGACAAGACAATGATGTTATGATGTCGTGCTTTGGACTTGCCTCTTGACTTGTATCCTCAAGTGTAGGTAAGAAGATGGGACTTTGGAGACGATGACTAGATATGTTTTCATGAAAACATGGAGTGTCTTGGAATGGATTGGTGTGTAATGGGCTAGGATATGACATGGAGGTTTGGAAAGGGTTAGTGGATGAAGGACTAGGATGAGATTAAGGATTAGAATATGACGTGAATGGAGGACTAGGATATGACATGGATAGCTGGTTTAGATTGATGGATGGCTAGTTTCCCTTGTCAAAGTTAGGGTGAGTATGACTAATGGACATTTGTTGTGACTTAGTGCCATGGATGGTGTTAGGGGACTCTTGATAGTAGATGGATAGAGGACTAGGACTCATGGATTGTTGGTAAGATGGATAGATGGATGGAGGGCTAGGGGTTGTAAATTTGGACTTGGATTGGAGGTATAGTGTTTTGAAGTCCCTAGCAAGTTGTGCTTGACCATTACTATTGAATTGGCATTCAATTTGACTAGCAAGCATGTCATAGTGACTTGAAGACATGATGGTGGATGGAATGAGACTAAGGCTATGCAAAGTGATAATGAGGACAAAAGGAATGTCAAATGTAAAGCGGTAATGAGTGCCTTATGTAAAATTATTTTTAGGAAAGGGTTACTAACCATTCAAATTTTGGCCAATGTCTCGATTTGGATTTTCAAAGGACTGGTTTGAAGGACAAGATGACAAAATGACAAGGTGAGATTTCCACACTAGACTTAAGAGTTGGAAGTAGCTCACCAAAGGACAATGACTAAGGATTGATTTGTTTGACTTGGTCCAATGATAATTTACTTTTTGAGACAATGGTTTGACAAAGCAAGGAAAGTTTTCCTATCCCAAAGTGTGCAAAATTGAGGACTTACTTGACTTTGCCTATGTTGAAGATGATGATGGATTGCAAACTAAATGCAAAGATGACTGAATTGGACAATTGTTTTCTTGATTTCAGAGAGAGACTGCTGGAAAAAGATGTCAGGAAAATCTGCTTGCAAAATGATTGGTCTTAGGTTTCTGACAGTAATAATGTTTTTGGAGCTAACAAGCAAATGTGTCGCTTTAGGTTTCAAATGCGTTGTAGGATGGCAAATGCGTTGCAGGAAAGTGATTTGACAAAATTTTAGGCCGATTGCAAAGATTTGTTTCAGTTGGTAAAGTTGTTTCATATTTTGGTAAGTTTGATGTTTATTTGTTGAAATTGTTTGAAAACAGTTGGCAAACACATGGTGTTGTAAAAATTGAAAATCAACCACATAGAATTAATTTTACAAAAATCCTATGGCTGCAAGGACAATATTCTTATGGATCCCACTAACCGCATATCCTTAGTAGATGAATTCGAAAGCTTGGCCCCACGAGTTCCCCCTTACAATGCACTCACTTCTCACGGCAACCAAGCTTCCAACCTCCATGAAATTTTCATAGCAAATTGATCATCTCTACTAAGAACTGTGCAGGTGTGGGTGCCTTGGCAACGACGATTGTTACACCAAAGAATAGAAGGTTTGTGGTTTTATAAAACAAAGGATTTATTTTGGGCACCCGTTCATAAGGCCACGCGAGAGGCATTATCATCCCAGTTTGCAGAGGTTACACTCTACAAGTTTTGATGCACCACAAGGGTACTAGGGAGTCAATTGCTGGTCCGCAGGAAGTTCTGTAATGTTAAGTTTTTCTTAACATTAAAATTTATATACCGGTTGGGCATCGCTTGGCTTTAGCGCGTTCCCAGTTTGAGTCACTTTGGGGTGAGCATTTTTTCCCACCAAAGAAGACCCAATTCATAGAGTCAATAACAGTTTCTCTTACACCCAGGATCACACAAGTGCGCAAGGGGAGATGATACTTCTATTATTGAATCGGGGTGACACAAAAATAGATGGGTTTGTTTTTTTGATCACCTAGTTTGCATAAGGTGAGAGCATAATCATCAAGCACAATCAAGCAAAATTCTTTAATCCCCTAATTAAATCTAAGTGATATAAGAAAATTTTCTTTTTAAAACATGAAAGGAAGTGTTTGCTAATCTAAAACAAGCACAAATGGTTTTAAAAATAAAAGTCTTGGACTATCAAACCTACAAAACCACTTGTTAGTAGTCTGAAAAGATGTCTTGGACCCATGAAAATTTAGAGCTTTTTTTTTTTATCCACTTTTTCCTTTGAAGTGTTTATTTTTCCTGCACATTCACAAAACCAACAACTAAGCCAAAACCCTAACAAGATAATTGAACACTAATATTAGAGGGTTAGCTAGTCAAAATAAATCTGATTTTTGGAACTGGTTTTTGCATCAACAGTAAAAACACAGATAATAGACCCCATATTGTAATTCAGAGAGCTTTCCAAAAATGTAAAGAAATTTGAAAAATTCACTGTTTTTCATCTAGAATTAATTTTTTTTATGAAAAATCATAATTTTTTTATTAAAAATTCAAAACAGGTCCAAAAATTCTAAGTTTTTTACTAAAGGTGTCCAACATCATTCAAAATCTGCAGAAAAAAAATTGTGAAAAGATCTGGAACTGTTTGTGAGATATAAGCAAATTTTTGTTAGACCCTAATTTTAATAGATCTCTATTTTGTCTAATTATTGTGCATCCTAATTAAAAAGATAAAGAATAGAACCCTATTGAAAGTAAGAGAGATTTCAAAAAATATAAAAATATCCAAAAAATTCACTTATTTTCTCTCAAAATATATTTTTCATCAAAAATAACAAAAAACTTATAACAAATTAAAACTAGCTCCAAAAAATCTGATTTTTGGACTGGAAGCTCCTAATAGTGTCCTTAACCTTTAGAATTTTTTTTTTAGAAAATATGTAGCCATTTGAGAGATATAGTTGAATCTTTGAAAATTAGGGTTTTATCCCCAAAATGATGCAAAACCTGCAACAAAAAGCCAACAAAACATGCAACAAAAAGGATCCAACTCCAAAATTCCTCAAAATTTGTCAAAATATGTCAGGTTCACCAATGTAACTAAAGTAATTTTCCTAGGGTTAACAAATCAAATACAAAACATGAAAAATCCAAAGTGATAATGAAGTGCAAAGGAATAAAATGAAAACAAATGAAACAATCTCACCAAAATATCTTCATCCTCCATGGCTAACCTCCATTATACTTTCTCAAATTGCTAAAATATGATGTTGCCCTCAGATTTATGATGAACAATCTAATGACAATGACAAACCATAAGAAAATGTTGAAGGATTTGAGTAACTACATGCAATACTATGCTATAATGTAACTAGTAAGCATCTAAATATGTCTAAATTGTGCCCAATGAAATCTAAATATGCCTATGAAAAAATGAAAAGAATGCAAGAACATGAGGTTGCAAGATATGTCAAAATGAGACCAAAATTGTCATTTTATAAAAAATGCAATTTTGTGTGAATGACCAAGATTAATAGTTAACAAGTGCCCACAATTAGGGTTAGGGAAACATTAGGTCAAATTTTAAATGAATGGACAAGATTGATTTTTATAAAATCAAATCAAGGGTTGATAATGCATGTGACAAGAAGATATTGGGCACATAAAATAAAGTTGCTGAGAATCAAATAATAATTTAAAATTATTTGACTCAAAAAATGATGTTGACCTTTTGAATTAAAAAATAATTTAATTCAAAAGTGGTGGGGTCATGTGACAATAAATAATTAATTTGAATTATTTACTAAAAAAAGGGAAATTAGAAAGCGAGACTTATTTTAAATAAATAACTTTATTTAAAATGAGCAAAGAGGTGGCTGGAAAATCAAATAATCTTGATTTTTGGAGGAAAAAGACTATTTTGAATTAAAAATTAATTTTAATTCAAAAGATGGGGTCACATGACAACAAATAATTAATTTGAATTATTTACTAAAAAGAGGGAAATTAGAGAGTGAAACTAGGTATGTGCAGGATCATCATGGAAAAAACAGGGCCTTAAGTGGCAATAAAAAGATAGAAAATCAGAGTTAGACAACTTGACGTAAAAATTTGAATAATTTATCTATATTATTTCAAAAAAATGTAAAAATAGAATCTGTAGCAAATTGAATGTATTTTCTAAACTACTAGACCTTTATTTTTATTTTAAAAATCTATTTGGTGAAAATTTGAAATTTCAATGCAGTAGTATTTAAATTTCAAGGTAAAAATAAGAAGTAGGTGTTTGTCTGACCACCCTAACCACAATAAAATGATAATATTTTTTATTAATATTTTAGATATAAGTAGAGGACTCATGTCCCGATGTGATGCATATTTTTTTATAATTTTTTTCCAAGTAAATAATTAATTATGATTTTTTTATTACAACTTTTAAAAAATATAAAATCTCGTCTGTCTAACCACCTTAACTTGGTCAAAAATTCATGAAATTCAATTTTATTTTTTTAATCCTATAGTATGTGAATCATAGAATGTGACGCATGTTTCAGATTCAAAAAATATGATACTGTTTGAAAATTATAGATTTTTTTCAATCAGCCTATCAATCAAGACTTTATTCGTAATTCTAATAGAAAATGAATAATAATTATTTATTAAATTCAAAGTAAAGCATAATTTATATTGGTGTAAAGCTGAGAATATCCTCTAAAACCCCTTTTCGTTTTATCAATTTTGGGTAAAAAAAAAGTCATCAGCCACATGGGCCATCATATGGCTTACATATTGCCACTTTTTGGCCCATCATGATCTTGCACATACCCAACTATTTTAAATAAATAATTTTATTTAAAATGAGGGAAATGTGAAGGTGACAATAATTAAATAAATTAAATAATTTATTTAATTTTAAGTGGACTTTTTAAGAATTAGCGACACATTAAATAAATAAATAAAATTAGGAAGACATAATGGACAAAAATAATTAAATAAATTAAAAAAATTATTTAATTATAGGAAGATATTAGACAATTAGTGACACATTAAATAAATAAATTTTATTTATTTAAATAATCAAGAAGAATAAACAGGACATGAATTAATTAGATAATTATGAATTATTTAATTAATTAATAGCCGAAAGTGAATCAAGGACATAATTAAAATGTGTTAATTATGCTAGGAAGAAAAAGATTAAAAATAGAGCTTGCAAGCCTAGGTCATTTTTATGTGTCTACAAGAGTAAGTATGTTGACACTATACTACATGATTTTTTATGCATAATTATAAACCTATTAGTATTCAAATTAAAAGAAAAAAAGTTTTGCATGTGTACTTTATTGTAGAAGATTAATACATTTGTGTTCTTCTTTTTAATGGTGGATTTTTTTCCCAAAAGAGTTTCTCTATGCAAATCTGGTGTTAGTGTTACAATTTAATAATTTGTATATTCTTATTATTGATTTTACACATTCAGTAATCTTTTTGTGGGTGATCCAATGTTTCGTAATTAAATTCATATTTACATACTTACTTAAAAAATTTAGTTATAATATTTATTCATCACTTTAATAATATTTGGTATCAAAGCTTTGGTTCAATATAGAGGGGATGCTCTTTTAGAAGTGTTGAAGTATTTGGCTATAGTGGGAGTTGTAATTTTAAGTGGAATTTAAAAATCTATGAAGGAAGAAAAACTTGGTCACTACCTCTTATTCAAATAATAAGAAATTCAATGACACTAGGTACAAGATCTATAAGCTAATGATAGAAGATCATTTGGAAGAAAATGATTAGTGGATGTTAATTAAAAATAAAAATAAGCCATTTACAATGTCTAATGAATATTGGTTAGATTTAGACAAGGATACATGAGGAAATTTTTGGTTGTGCCTTATAGATTCTAGATCCTCTTGAATGTCTCTAAGGAGACCACTACATACAAGCTATGAAAGAGGGTATATGATATTTATCAAACTAACAATCTAGCAAATAAGTTGTCGCTCAAAAGAAGGTTATGTTATTTTCTAAATAAAGCATGTTGATTCAATTGAAGATCATTTAAATGTTTGTAATTTGATTATGGTCCAATTAGCACTAGTACACAAACAACTATAAACTACTGAAAAAACTACTAAAATCTTCTTGTTAATGATTACAGTTGGTCACGCGACCACTAGTAGTTTACTGCTAGTCATATATAACGCGACCAGATTGATGACTAAACCATTTTTAGTCATTTATTGGTTGTTTTGATTGATCGATTTGGTAGTAATTTAGTCATTTATTGTTGTGATCTGGTCACTTATTTAGTCACTTTTTTTCCATTGATATATTTAGTCATTAATTTTAGTCATTGATTGTTGTAATCTAGTCACTTATTTAGTCATTTTTTATTCACTGATATATTTAACTGGTCACTTATTTAGTTGTTGATTTAGTCATTGATTGATGTAATCTAGTCACTTATTAGTTGTTGATTTAGTCATTGATTGTTGTAATTTTGTAGTATATTTAGTCATTTTTATTGACTGATTTCACTGGTCATATATCTAGTCATATTTATTCACTGTTCACTGATTTTTGTCAATTGGTAGTATATTTAGTCAATTTAATTATTAATTGATGTCAATTATTAGTATATTTAGTCATTTTAATTGACTGATATTTGAGGATTTAAGCATAAAACACAAAAATACACATCAAGCACACAATAAGACAATAATTGAGAAGGAAAAATTGGTGAACTTTATTAATAAAAGAAAAGTGTTCTAGTTACAACTTAAATAGAGTATTGCAATTGTTATTTTTAGTCACAAGACTAAAATTTTAAGTTACAATATTGCAGAGAAATGACTACAAGAAAGAAACTTCTCCAAAAGACTTTTGCAATGATGGAAACACATGCTTGAATCCCTTCAATGCGAGCACATGCCCCTTTCATCTCTTAAAACTTCTACAACATGGGCAATCTTCTTGGAGAAAGTTGTAAAGTGTAGAATCCAAGGAGTGTGTTGATTGTGTCCCATATATGAAGCTCTCTCTTTCAACACAATCAACAATAACCCAACTAGAATATTTCCTCCTTTATATGCAACACGCCATCTAATATGAGCAACATGGTGTATCCTTTTCTACCATGAATGAAGCTCTGCCTCAATACAACCAAAAAAATAAATATTAGTCTCAATTCAGAAAGAATAAAAGTGCATTGTCTATTGCAAGTTTATAAAAGAAAGTCCAAACACAGCAAAAAGATAAATCAATTAAAAAAAATTAGCCTTGTCAACAAATGCCTTAAACTCAATGTTGAACATAGGCCTGAAATATGCATATTGAACCCTTGATTTCATAATTTTGTTTAAAGTTTAAGAAAGGTGATATGCTCAGATTATAGAATGAAGTTGACATTATAGAATGAAGGCTATCAACACTAACCAGATTGAAGCAACATTATCAACATAAATTTACTAGAAACCAAACCCAAGAATGCCATCAAACTTAATTAGACAACAAAAATGTCAACCCTAGTTCATGTGTCCTCTGAGTAAAGACCTACACCATGGAAGAATCCATTTATACATAAATTCCAAATTAAGTTGATGAGAAAAGATCTTTGATATCCAATTGGGAAGCCTTAACATCCAAAAATGACTAACATGATGTTTCACAACAAGTTTCCTAACTGTGACACCATCTTTACTTAAGAAACCAAATATTAATCCACTACCATATTGAATTTCAGAGGATTCTCCTTCACAAACAACAAATGATGTATGCTATTTTTTTACCAACTTCCTTAGTATCCCCATGTAAGTAGACTAAACTAAGTGAGGTTGAGGGTTTGAAGTGGGGTACCATCTTCTTGGTATGTGCTTGAATTTGATGACTTGTATCTTGAATGAAAATAGCAAGCTAGTTGCACTGTAAAATAATTGTTAATCATTGTTACAAAAATAAACACAAAATCCTCTTTAATTAAAATAATCCTTCTAGATATTTCAGTTAATTTCTAAGAGAGCTAATTTCACTATCCAAACAACCATCAATCTATTTATTGTATATAATTTCCTAGAATTCAAAATTTGAATGTAATGAAACTAACCATAATTACCAAAGATTTGACACCAAAATGTAGTACAAAATGAATTTTTTGACAAAATTCCTCAAAGAGATGTCATCTCATGGAATTAAATATTATGATTATAGAATGTACACAAAATGGATTTTTCAAGGAAACTCTCAAAATATTTGAATTAATGAAGCACTTTTAAACATCAACATTGTAAACTTTGCTTGTGTTCTAGATGCATGCAGTCATGAAGGTTTAGTGGATGAGGGTTGCACATACTTCACATGTCAGTAACCCTTATTGTGCATTACATATATAGTTGATCATTAGGTGTGCATGGTTGAACTTCATGCCCATGTTGGCTATCTTGAGGACACCCTAAACATTATTACTGAGATTCCAATTAAACCTTTGGTTCAAGTTGGATCATATATGAATATAGGTTGAGTATTCCAACAACACTGCTTTTTTAGTTGGATCCTAAAAATGTTGCAACTTATGTTCTTCTCTAAAACATTCGTGCAAAAGAAGGCAGGTATGGTGAGGTTCAAATAGTAAGGAGATTGATGAAGGATAGAGGAATTAAAAAGATACTTGCATGTAGTTCAATTGAAGGGCATAAATGGGTACATGATTTTTGTGTAGGAGATAAATCACATCCACAAATATGGGAGATCCATGTAAAATTGGAGAAATTGGCTTGGAAAATGAAGGCAGTAGGGTATTTCCAAATTCAAGACTTTTACTCAATGATGTGGAATAGAAGGGAAAAGAATAATTTATCTGCCACCATAGTGAAAAGTTAGCAATTGCATTTGGTTTGTTAAACATGGCCACTGGTACAACTATGTTAAGAACCTTCGAGTATGTTCTTATTTTCACATTGCATTTAAATTCATCTCCAAGATTGTTGCAAGAGAAATTTTTCGAAGAGATGTGAACCATTTCCATCATTTTAAATAGGGACAATGTTCTTGTGGAGAATATTGGTGATGTTAATAGAAACAATCTGAAAAATAGTCTTCCACTATAATAATGTGCACTGCATCAGATATCTAGTAATAACGAAGGGACATCCATCAAAGCATAACAATAGCGATTGTTTTTGTCATATGTTGTAGTTACACGTGCCCTTCTAGACATACATGAAAATGTGGAAGCAATATACACAAGGCAAGCAAACCATTTCAAAATAATACCTCAAAGAAATGTGATATTTATTTTTATAGTTTAACCATGATACCACACTATTTTGACATGATCCTTGTGGTGATGCATGATATTACTGCTACACCACACCATTATTGCTTGGCCTTCATGACAATGCAAGATGCTACCGCTACACCACATTGTTATTGCTCGACCTTTGCGGTAATGTGAGATGTTATGGCTACACCACACTATGCCTTTTAGCTCTTATGGGGATGTAGGAGAAGTATTTGAGTTACCGTCATACCAAAAATTTATTGCTCGACCTTTGTGGTAATGCAGGATGTTATTGCTACACCACACCATATCTTATTGGCTCTTGCGGTATGTCGGTATTATGAAACTTGTCACAACAATATTATGAAACTTGTCATGACCATCTATTACCTTGACAAAATAGTCTTATGAAACTATCCTATAGGGATGAAAGTCACAAGAAATATGGCAATAGTTACACCAATAAATAGTTAACTAGAAACCATGAATTTTCAATGCATAATGGAGAATATATAGAGAGTTAATTCAGTGAGCAAACATCCTTGGAGAATTGTCATCAAAAATATGACAATCTAAGAGTTCATAGTAGAAAATCATATACCCTCAAAGATCTAATAGTCATAATAGATCTAGGGATAGATTTCAGAGTCATAAGAATAAATTCATAAGAGAGTATATGCAAGAGCATGAAAAGACACTGAGATGGAAGGGAAGTTGGTAGAGTTGAAGAATTAGATCTGTAGTGAGAAAATAGGGAGAACAAAGTAATTTATAGTCAAGAGCATCATGGCAATTTCTCAAGTGACTATATTTGGGGAAGGAAAGAACTTAGTGACAAAATTACCATCAAAATAATAAGGATACTCAAAACCCTATCAAACCCTGGGGCATTTTTCATCACCTTGTAGAGATCTCAAACATGCATGAAAATATTTCACAGAGACTAAAATCATCTCTATTTTTTATGATCACAAAAAGTAACAAAAATTTAGATTTACAAGTGATAAAAAGAAGTACATGGAAAGTATATTATGCTGATTTTTTGTTTTTTGAAAAAAACTTGACCATTAACTATCCAATACAATCTAAAAAATATACAAATATACAATGAAATATTATGATTTACAAAATGATAATTTTAACGGTTATCTTAAGGTAGTTAAAAAAAATTGTGCAAGTGAAAAATAACACCCTTAGATTATTCTGAACAAATAACATTTTCATTTACATCATTTTTAAGCAACATATTTTTAGATTTGTCCAGCTATATAAAAATCAAATCAAATCTGCAACGATCTCAAAGATCTGAAGGTTTAAAAATCTGATATTTTTAGATCTATTCTTGGGTGTAACCTACAAAATTCATTATAGAAGGATGGGTCATCACCTCATTTAGACTTGGATACGGAATTACCTTTGTTTTTCCATAGAATCCAAAATAGGCCTAACAAATGTTGGAAGAAATAACCCTATAAACACGCAAAAGGAAAATCTAAATCATCAGTAATTTACTAATTTTCATTCAACTTCTCTGTAATCATTTTAAGTACTTGATTCTATTGTACTTTAAAGATTTATAATATGAAGTTTATCTATTCAAATAGCTTAAATAATTTTAAGTTATAAAACTGATAAATAGGCTTTAGCAATTAAAAAAAAACCACTTCTAAAATTTTAAATATTGTTTTTGTATCTATTTACCATTGTCAGAGAGTTGCAAACTATCCTTTGTCCTATAGAACTAAGATAAGAAGAACATTATCAAAAAATGATTGAATCATAACAAACGGTCCAAAAACAATGAAAGTTATTTTCAAATGGTGACAAAGATCTGTCCTTTGAGTCATTTGCACATGGTGATTAAGAACACAGTGAGTAGGAAGTAAAAGAGCACTGGATCATAACACTGCAAAATGGTCATGAGTTATGCAATGAACTTCACTGTTCTTTTTATCACAAAGGTGATCGAGATAATAACCAACGTACTGATGTGCACAAAGAATGTTCATGGAGTGCAAACTTACTTACAAAGCAATTACCACAACAAAGTTTGAAAGGAATCACACCTACTAATTTATGTTGATATGGATATGTTCTAGCCTATAGTTAATTATTGTAGCATAACATATAGGCTAAATATTTGTTCATGTACCATTGTTTGAAATTTTAAATTGATATACCTTATTCTAGGAGAAAATCATAGGGGGAGTCTATACATAAAAAACTTATATTTCAAATTCAAAATTGTTGGCCCTTTCACAATTTTTTGCTTCATTTATTTGATCTAAGACAACCTGCTATATAGAATATTATCTTAAAATCACAATAAAATCCTTTATTCTGGGATGACTGTTCAAAATCTTTCCCATCATAACAATGAACAAAAGCATCAGTCATTAACCTGAAATTTACAAGAGTTTCATCAAATTCTACTTTTCCACTCTCTTTTCCATTCTAAATTTTATTCCCAATTCTATCCATGAAGAAGTTCCTTAACCTGTAGATCTTGTTGTTAGCCATAACTTTAACAAGTGTCGAGGATAGCTTCGAATTTTTACCCAAGTGGTAATTGACAAAATTGGGCTATCCTTGGGTATCATTTGTTATCATGCTTCTCACCTTTTCCTATCATTTGTTATGTATCTACTAGAGGAAAAAATATCTCTAGGTTGCCTTGATTTGTAGTCTCCTGAGTTACCAAAGGAACAAAAGTGTCATCCTTTGCATTTTCCTCTCCAAACTCAACAATATTATAATCTTCAACATTTCCTTGCATTGGCTCATCTGTATCTATAGGAATATTATCTAGATTTTCTTCTATATCAGTAGCGCCTATGTTTTCATTTGTCAGATCTTGTTCCTTGCTAGTAGATGCAATGGGAATCATGTCATACTTATGTGCAATTTTAGTAATATTTTCTTCTATTTTCTTCTACATTTTCTCAAATTGATCTTGATATCTTCCCATTAGAAGTGTGATCCTACGTTTTGATATGAATTCTTCACTAAGTACGTGGGCTAGTGTGGCCTTGTCAACATCAAATAGGGAGAATCCAATTTTATCTAAAACATCTTATTTGAGCTTCTCTTCTCTTTCTTTTGCTTCTCTTCTTCCCTCCAACAAGATTTTCCATACAACATCAAGAAATTTCTTCCTAATGTTCTCCATATCTGCCTCAATTCTGACAATGAATTTGATAATTGCTTCTATTATAGTGGCTCTATTCTCCTCATTTTTTTTTCATATAGTTTGGAAGTTTTCTCCAGCATATCATGATGCAACATACCTTTTAATTATGAGTTCAACTTCATGGGACTATGTAGTCTTTTCATAGATGTCTTCTTTTTCTTCTTTGGTTATGTTGTGTCTAATTTCTTTTTCTTCCTTTCCTTCTCCTGCTTATGTGCATGTATCCAAAAGGCTTCCTTTTCCTTCTCAATTTCTTCTTCAAAATTGTTAGAAATATCTACTCTTTGTTTCTTTGAAACAATGCCACTTCCTTTTTGGATCAATGGGGAACCTTCATCCTCTTCTTCTTTTCCCTCATACTATACACTCAAGTCCTTTTCTCTCCTAGCTTTTTCTTTTATTATTTTTTATGTAGCAACAATAAAGGCTGCCAAAGTATTTTTCTTTCTCTTTCCAAGCCTTTTGGCCTCCTCCTCCTAAATTTATTTTGTTTCTAGAGCATTGGTCTCCATTCTTTTTGTTTTGTTGGAGGTAGAAACTGATCTAGAGGGTTGTTGAGAAGTTCTTCTAGATCTTCTGGGTCCGATGGCCCCACTTGTTGTGCTAGTTTCTCCTTCTACAATTTATTTTATTTTTTGTATTTCTTCATCTATGAGTCCTTTGTCCCTAAAATGATCATATACCATTTTTTTTGCGTTCTTTATTTCAAGATTTTTCAATTCCATATGTGCACTTTCATAGATTTCTCCTCATATGTTCCATGTATTTCTTGAGTAGGGTCCTTAGGATTGTTCAATAATTTACCAACATAACCATCTGCTTCATTTTCAGTGATCTCATATCCAAGCGGCTAAATCAAGATAGTTCTAGGTTCCACTACCTCAATGATGCATTCATCAGTTTTGATAAAAAATGTGATATCATCTCGATATTTTTCTACCACAAACTTAGGGATCCTCTCTCGTTTGTGTATTCTCTTCTGAAATACTGCAAAGAAAGTAGTAAGTGCCTCATATTGAGATTTCATATCACCAATGTTGTGTAAATGTTCAAATATTTGATGGGATAGAGGCTTGCTTCTACTCCAAATAATATTGCTTCTTCCTAGAAACTCCCTTAGAAAATAAAACAACAAAAAAACTACCAAAGAACCAAATTTGAAGGGGTATTTCTTATCTTTAGTTTGCTTCAGGTTGTCAAAAAAATATTTTTAGAGCAACTCACACAAATCATAGTCCTTTCCATTTTCCACCATTTCATGGGCTACATGAATTGCTATAGCAGGCACACAATTCTCTCTATTGGTGTAGTATGTTTTATATCCTATGACCATAGCTTCATATCTTACTACATGATTTTGTATAGTGTTCACAGTGAGAGCCCTTTGGTCAAATGTGGCTCCAGTTAATTCCATCACATCCTTGTTCTTTATAGATTTTAGCACAAGTATAGGTCCATTGTCACAAAGCCCAGTAATCTCTCTTATAACTTCCTTCATTATCAATTCAAGTATATCAATCCATAAGAAATTATTGTGCACTCTACTTAATGCTATTCTCACATACTTGAGTTCATCGTCATAGACAAAGCATGGAAAATTTTTCCAAACATCCAGTTTCTTCTTCACTAGGTTTTCATACTCAAGTTTGATGTCAAAATTATCTCCAGTCAGTTGGATTGTCCATAGGTCAATGAGTTTTGTGCGGTTATATTCTTCCATCTTCCTATGGATGAATGCCCTAATGTCCTTAGTGGGAAAAACCCTACATGGAATAATCAAAAAAGATTTTATCGGGTCATTCTCAAACACTTCCATGGGATATTTCTTGAATTTATTTTGGGGTTTCTCACTCACATTCATTACTATATGTGTTTTAATCTCTACTAAATTCAAATTCTTTCAAAAAAAACTCTATTTCAACTTTGGACAATGGTATATACCTTTTTCTTTCTCAACCATAATTAGGGTTTAGATACTTTGCTTCTCAAATCGCCTTTGGAATCTTGAATTCGCTTCAACTCACATTGATTGCTCCAAATGAATAGAAGTGAATTAAATCAACAAGGGATAGGTAGATAAATCCTTCAATTTTTCCCTAAATTCACATTTAATTCATCAAATACTAAAGTTGGTAAAACTTTCTTGTGTGCAATAGTAAACCTTAAATCGCTCTACAAATCTCTGCAACTGAATATTTTCTTCTAGAGTCTTCTCCAAAACATCCATACTATCCATCTCCATCTCATATCTTCATGCCAAGCCATGAAACCTCATATTGGTAGGGCGTTATGTGATTTTCTATTATTGTTCCCCCTAAGCCAGTGCCTAGGTTCAATTCTCAGAGGAATTATCTACACCAGAGGGTAGTGCAAATTCATCTTTAGTCTCTAATTCTTCCTTGTTATCAAGTTCTTCTTTATTTCTCCAAATATTTTCCATTTCCTTATTTACTTCAATCATATCAATATTTTTAACTGGTTCATCTATCTTTACCGGATTATCCTTTCTTGAATTTGTGTTTATGCAAAATCTAAAAATATGCTTAGGTCTATTGCAACTCTTGCATATGATATTTCTCTGAGCATTATTCATTTTATTCAATCTAAATTTTCATTGATTAGCTTTGTGTCCAAATCCATAGCATGTATATAAATAACCATTGAAATATTGAATAATTCTACAATTGTTATATGCATTCATCATTGACTTTTACATTCATTTGCTCTATGCCCAAATCTCTTGCATGCAAAGCATTGACTAGTAAAGGATGGAACATTTCAATTCATTTTTATTTTACATTCCATTGCTCTATGTCCAAATTTATTGAGAAAATAACAAGTTCCATTAAAAGATGAGTACCTTTGAGCATTTGGTTATCTGATGGGGGGGTCTTCTAGCATGGTTTCTTTGATTCTGAAAATTTCCTATGTTGTTCGTTTCTTTAGTCTTCTCTACATTAGGTATCTGATCTACTTTTGAGCTTTCTCCTTTTTCAAGTCCTAAACCACCTTTGTCTTTGGATGCTTTTAGACCTACAATTAACTCATCAAGAATTGTAGAAATTATCTTGAATTTTTCCTCATGGATTCTTGTGTTCTCTAGATCTGATCTCAGATTTACCACTTCTTGTTCAAGCCTTATGCACTCATCAGTCTTGTTTTTTACTATTGCATTCAAACATTTCTCAATTCTCCTTTTTTTCTTCCAATTGAACTTTTAGTTTGGTGATTTTCTCATTTTCTTATTTCAATTTTTCATTGACCTCCTTATGTCTTTCTCTAAATTTCTTGATTTTCTCTCTCAATTTTTCGACGTAGCCATTTGATTCTTTAATATTTTCCTTCAGATCTTTGTTTTCAACTTCAATTTTTTTTGTCTTCAAGATAAACTTTTATTTCTCCATCTTTTTCATACATGCAATCTTATTATGTCTATCCAATATTAGAAATCAATTTTAAAGCCATATAATACTTTCTATCAATCATGTGTTCAATTTCCAAGATCTTCCCAAAGCGATCAAGCTTCTTCCAAGGAACCAGGCTTTGATACCAATTATTGAAGACATAAAATACTAAGAGGGGGGTGAATTAGTATTCTATTAAACCATTTAATTACTAACCATCCAATTTTCAAAGCATACTTAATAGTTATAATGAATGAAAGCATAAAAAATCCATAACACACACACAACACATGAACAACAAGATTTTATGTGGAAAACCCAAGGTGAGAAAAACCATAGTGAGGATAACTCACAATATGTTATAACTGGATATAAGATATTATAGAAAGGCTCACTGCCAGGAGGACTCATTTTCCAAATGAACTCATTGTTCACAAAGAAAATAAATATAGAGAGAGGTGGCTTCATAGCCAAAATTTGAACTAAGAAAATTACATCTAACATGTGCTGGATTTAGTTCCTTTGAAGCTCATAACACACTCTAATCAACTCAAATTACAAGTATCTACTCTACTCTGCTTTGTATTTGCATACCTTTTCTCAACACTCACAACTTATTCACATGATTCTATAAAACTTTGCACCA
The DNA here is from genome assembly GCA_007115665.2 of Sequoiadendron giganteum. Classification (NCBI taxonomy): domain Eukaryota; kingdom Viridiplantae; phylum Streptophyta; class Pinopsida; order Cupressales; family Cupressaceae; genus Sequoiadendron; species Sequoiadendron giganteum. The sequence goes on along the minus strand of CM021104.1, from coordinate 675,761,111 downwards.
CTGCTTGCATTCATATCATTTATCATTAGATTCATCATTTCATCAACTCAAATCAATCTTGTATATGTATTGAACTCCATCATAAACATCAATTATTTCAGCCTAATTAGATGTAGCCTCAAACTATAGAAAACATGCCTTGTCGGCATCCAATTCAAACCAAAATTACCTTTGTGCCCAAAACACAAGAAATATAGGTTGAAATGGACCTATAACAACTCCCTTTTCCATTCACAACACATATTTAATCTTGATAACTCTTTGCATACCTCAAGTCGGCCAAGCATAAAACCATAAAGTAAAATACTCCAATTGACCATCACCATACGATATGTGGACCAAAAAATGTCATGCCAACTAGAAAATGCAATGTACTAACACCTATAAAAATTACCTCAAAACCACAAAGACTAACTCAAATCCATGGAGGAATGCGGACTAGTTAGGTAATAGCGAGTACACAATAATTGTGTAAACCATATTTTCTGAACTTATGTTACTTGCAACTTTTGAACCACCTATCGAAATCAACTAAAATTCTGAAATAGGATGCCAATGATATCCATGAACAACATGCTAGAACCACATAAGTAGATCTAATAGGGAAAAGAAATGTGAGCCAAAATACTGGAGGGCACTGTGTGTTGAAGCTATCGGTGTAGACACTTAGAAAAAAATCTTTATCAAAATAACTCTTCTAAAAACATCCATCATATTGATTGAAATCCATCATGTAGTGTTGACATCAATGACAACTCATTAATGACAACCATCTTCATTATTTTAACATTCACCATGCAATGGTAAAATATAAACTCTAATCTAGCCATGATATAATAAATCCCCTTTCTATGTCATATTCACTGAAGATATGGGATTCATAAAGTTACACTAAAACTAACACAATAGCCCAATAATCACCTATTAAACTATGAAGCAATATATAGTGCAATAAGTACTCAAAATATTGTTGACTATCTCATACATTATAAGCCATGACCCACATCATCCTCAATACGGTCACACTCAATCATTCAATTCAATAGGGGATGCATCCAATTGTTCACCTTATTGACAATGGTCTCACTATTGTAAAGAAAGGATATGGTGAAACATAGTTATTTATGATATCATAAAAAATATGCATAGGGACCCACACACTATCAATAATTAAAGTCATAAATAAGGATGCACACATTATCAAAAACTATCATCTTACAACACTTATTAGTAGGAAGACACAAATTGAAACCATTTTGACCAAAAACTAACTTGACCCCCTTAAACAATTTAGAAATCAATATTTATTTCTAAAATTTAGTCATAAATTTCTAGTTTTGGTAAAGGAATAATGTTGTTTTATTTTCAGATGGTGCAAGTAGACACTCCTAATATTGATAGGATAATGGAGCATGGTGTCGCTACAGTAGTATTGAGCTCAATCCCTTTGATATAGGTATGAGGTAGATTAGTAAATTTCACATTATATTTGTTGTTTTAGTTGTCTATTATTGAAAAATCAAATGATTGTTCATTTTTAGTTTAATTTATATCTGGATGGTTCCTACAAGACTTCACAACACCAGAATGTGAGTGTGTCATTGGATGAGGAGAGAGATCATTTGGTTGCAATAAGTGATTATTTTGTTAAATATTTCATTTTATAATGTATTTTTTTATATATTAATGTCTATATTTTTTATTGTAATAGGCGTGGCTCCATGAATCTTTAAACAAGAGGTCCAATAAAAAAATTCAAAGTAGACCACCATCATAGGCATATCCACTTCCCCCATGATCAAAGACCGCTCATGATCTATTTCCTTCACATGGAGGGAAATGACTATTTATTTGGGTCCTTTGTTGTATGCCTATATGACATTTTTTAACATATAGTTTGAATTGCATATATCTGACATTGTATGCCCATATGGAATTCTTGTAAGCCTACATGGATTTTTTGTATATATGTTATACTTATATTGGCATATATTGATGTATGCCTATATGGCTATTTGGTTAATACATATATTTTTTATTGATGGTGTCCATATTTGTATTATAAATAATTATTTAAATAAATGAATAATGATTTGAAATAACTATAAATTATTAATGTTATTCCAATCTGTTCTTAAAAAAATATTGCTATATTATTTCATTACAATAAACAAAGTGCTTCAAAACATGCTAAGATGTTTATCTCTCAAGCATGCAATGAAAAGATAAGGAAAAAGAGCTAATTAAGCATTATATTTTTATATTTCAAATTTCTAATAATATGGTGCTTCCATTATACAATGAAAAGCTTCAATGGATATTTGTAGATGGTTTATTCAAATATATAAAATCCATTTTTATTCCATGCTCCATAACTTATTCTTAGATTTATGTATTATTGTTTGTAAGCATTATCAAACTTTATTGAATAATATGCTTTTATATCCATTCATTCCTAGTATTTTGATGTATTGATAAAATAAAAATAATGAGGATGTGATGATTTTTATCATAATGTACCTTAACCTTTTTTAGCTTCCCACCGGTATTTAATGTTTGACCTTTATTATTAACTTTTTGATGGTGATATTCACACTCATTTCACATATATTTGTTGGTTAATTATTATCTTTCGTACACCACTATGTGTTTGTGGTCTTGGATGCCATATTTTTGGCATATAATTATGTAATCAAGACTTATTCAAGACAAAATACAAACATCTTACACTATGTTTTCAATAATTTTATTCAAGTATATTCAAGTACCCATACTCTAGTTGACCGATCACTAATTCAAATTTGTAGAGGTATTCTTCATGCCCACATTTTCCTTTATCTCAAAAAAATGCATTCCTATATTGACCAAAATGTTTATGACTGCATTGAGTTCAATGAAAGGACACAACTAGTTCTTTGGTATAGATCATTCAGTCAAAAGAGTATAAAGCCACATGCATTGACCAAAAATTATAAAGTGGACTTATTCTGTAGCCACTCCAACGTGTTGGAATTGTTAGTTTACCCCCATGAGATGAAGAATATAAATAGTTCCTCTCAACAAATTTTTACTAAATGCAATTGACACTTTTTGGAACATCTAAAACATTGTCACCATAGTGAAACAACTTGGATATATGAAAAATTGAGAGAGGTTGTTGTAGAGAGATCCTACATGACCTTATACCTTCAGATCGAATGTTTCTAAGTTCCATGGTTTTTGAGTAATAGCTCGTCAAAGTTCACCATTTTTTGGCACTTAGTGCTCTTAGCAGAAAGTGCCAGTATAATGTAGTTTGGCATGTTGGAATTGTCGGTTTGGTGGCACGATGAACATAACAAAAATTAGGATACCTTGCAACTTTATTTTGAATGCAACTACCACTTTTTGCAACATCTAAAACATTGTCTTCATGGTTGAAAAACTTAGATGTATGAAAAATTGAGAGAGGTTGTAGAGGGACCCTACATGACCCTATACCTTCAAACCAAAATATTTATAAGTGTCATGTTTTTTGAGAAATAACTAGTCAGAGTTTGCTACTTTTTGGCACTTATGGAGAAAGCATCTATACAATGTAGCCTGGATTGATCCAACATGTTGGGGTGTGAAACATGACCTTTCCTAGCATAAACCCACCCACTCAAATGTGTTGGAACTTTCAGTTTGAGTGCATGACAAACATAAAAAAAATTAGGCTACCTTGCAACTTTCTTTTGAATGCAGTTGCCACTTTTTGCAACATCTAAAACATTGTTACCATAGTGAAACGACTTAGATATATGAAAAAATGAGATATTTTATTGTAGAGGGACCCTACGTGACCCTATATCTTCAAAAAAAATGTTTCTAAGTGCCATGATTTTTTAGAAACAACTTGTCAAAGTTTTCCACTTTTTGGTACTTAGGGCTCTTAAAGAGAAGCGTTTGTACAATGTAGCCTAGATTGATCTAGCATGCTGGGGTGTGAAACATGAACTTTCCTAGGATAAAACCACCCACTCAGACATGTTGGAACTATCATTTTGGCCACACAATGAACAAAACAAAAATTATGCCTCTTGACAACTTTCTCTTTAATGAATTTGATAATTTTTGTAACGTGCAAAAACTTGTCACCGCAGACAAATGGTTTGGAGATATGAAAAAATGAGAGAGGTTATTGTAGAGAGACCCTACAAGATCCTATAACTTCAAACATAATGTTTCTAAGTGTCATGGTTTTCTAGAAATAGCTCATCAAAATTAGTCATTTTTTGGCACTTAGGTGTCTTAAGAGAAAGCACCAGTACAATGTAGCTTGGATCGATATGGCATGTTGGGGTGCAAAAAAGGACCTTACTTAGCATAAAACCACCCATTTAGATGTTTTGGAGCTATCAGTTTGGCTGCATGCCAAACATCACAAAAATTAGGCTACCTTGCAACTTTCTTTTGAATGTAGCTGCCACTTTCTACAACATCTAAAACATTATTACCATGGTGGAATGACTTGGATATATGAAAAATTGAGAGAGGTTATTGCAGAGGGACCCTACATGACCATTTAACTTCAAATGGAATGGTTGTAAGTGGCATGATGTTTGAGAAAGAGCTCATCAAAGTTTTCCACTTTTTCGCACTTAGGGCTCTTAAGAGATTGTTAGTACAATGTGGCCTGGAACAATACGGGATGCAAAGGTGTGAAAGAGGACCTTGAATAGCATAAAACCACTCATCGAAATGTGTTTGAATTGTCAGTTTGCTTGCACAATGAATAGTAAAAAATTATACACCTTGCAACTTTACACTACATGTGTTTAACATTTTTCCAACGTGCGAAAACGTGTCACCATGGCCAAATGGATTGGAGATATGAAAAAGTGAGAGGTTATTGTAGAAGGACCTTGCATGACCTTGTACCTTTAGACAAAATGGCTACAAGTTTCATGGTTTCTAACAAAGAGCTTGTCAAATTTTGCCTCTTTTTCAAACTTAGGGCTCTTTAGAGATCGTCAACACAGGTTTTTACTAAACATGTAAATATGTAAAAAATACAAAAGGTTGGTCCTAAAATAGTAAGTGATATCATCATAGATCTCATCTTCCCATGCACTTTTACCTAAACCCTCAGAAAATTACTCTGAGTTTCTTAAGGGGCAGTAAAAAGGGGTTTGTCATTACACAAGGATAATATATTCATGCTCAAGTGCTAGGTTTTGTTACTACTAATCAACTTGGACATAACCTAAATGTGAAAAATTCAATTATGAATGAAGAATATGTTAGTGTGATGAAGAATGCACACATTGCAACTGAGACTAAATAAATAGAAGCACAAGATGGCCCTGCATTAGAGAATATTCTTACAAATATCAAGAGTAAAATAGAGACATAAAATAATATATTTATTTCAAACGTGACATGGATGTAGATAATGAAAATCAAGAAAGGGATCCAAATAGACAAATAGTATATGTGCACTCCCAAATTATATCTTGTGTCGTACTAATCAAAGTGTGACATATAACATTAAATATTAAATTAAAGCATGTAAAGCCCAAGGAACCACAAAACCAAAACCATGTACATGAGAATGCCTAATTGCACAAGATGGCATGAGACAAGGAGGGGTAGAAAGGAAGATGGCATGAGACAAGGAGGGGCTACAAGGAAGATGATAAGTGACAGGTGGCAAGGAAGATGACAGGTGACAGGGGCAGCAAGGAAGATGGCATGAGACAAGGAGGGGCAACAATAAAGAATGAAGAAGAGGTATAAATTTATGAAAGAATGCAATTTAAAAAATTGAAACTTTATAATATATATGATTTTCTCATTTCCATAGAAATTAGAACACAAGATAATGATACATATTTTAATAATCAAAATAAAGTGATCAATAACATGACTTTACAAATTCAATGTGCATACTTACAAATCAATCCAATGAACCATCCATGTCTTCTCTACGCTTTATTATTTAAATTATTGCCTCATGGTCAGACTTTTCACACCTTCCACAAGTTCTTCTTCAAAGGTATACCCCCATATTTGATCAAATGAACATTCGATGCCATGAAATTTTTTGAGTAATGAAGAATCTTTTGATGTGTGTCAAAGTCCACAAACAACCATACATCATACTTATTAACTGGGTACCTTCTAAGCCATGTCCCAGTAACAACCATTAAAATTGTATGGTATTATATGTTTTCTCCATCTATAACCAGGGCCTCTAATTTATTTTTTCCCTACATACAATGACACAAGTAGTAATCTTCTCCCTCTTCATTGTCTTCATCTACAATAACAACATAAGCATGCCCTACATTGATATGTGCATTAAATTAGATAAATTTAGTCAACATTACAAAAACACTACAAAGTAAGATAAAATTAGGAATTTCATAAACTATGCAAGTAGATATATACATGGTTGAAATAGATATGAGATTTGATCAAATTCAACCGATGATTCTATCAATTTGATTTGTAATGCAATCGAAAGTCGATATGTGTGAAGTGGGATCCGAATTTGTAACCACCATTCATCAACCTAGTCCTTTGATTTACACTCATTCCAAGCTTGAGATGTACAAGAATAATAAAAGCATACCATCTTTCGTGTATGAATACTCCATGATCTTCCATTAGAGATTTTGAAAGAGTGTAGCTCACTTGATCCTGTCAATGTACAACAATCCTCATATTTTGCAATGTTAATATCATCTATCAACCAAAATAATCTATGAACTGAAGACTGACCTTCATTACCAAGACTCATTGTAGTATTACACCACTCGACAATTAATTTTGCATGTCAACTTTGCATTGTCTTTATACTTTAACTCTTCTTGTGTTATGGCTCTTTTGATACATTCTCATGCACCATCATGCTCCCCCTTTCTATGCTTGAACTCAAAAAAGTTCCACATATGTTGAACACCTGTAATATTATGCATCATGTTCAACCAATAGAACATATACAAGTTCTTGAATTGAGATGCACAATTATCTGACCATATGATATATTGATTCGATGATATGCCCCTTATAGCCAAATCATGGTAGAAAAACAAAAAGAAACCTTGCACGAACTTTGTAGAATGCATGCAATCATCAATAATATAAAATTGATACTCCCTTACGATCTTTATGTCATCATGTATACTATCAATGGCATGAAATAATGCTATTTGCACAAATATAGAAACCTGTGTGGAGTTGTAATACTTTCATTGCACCTCACACTATGATTGTAGACCATAGTTTTTTGCAAAGTTGATGACCAAAACAATGTTATCAAGCGAAAATGTGTTCTTGTATAACTTGAATTTCAAGTCCAACCATTGAGCTCTATGGGTATTCCTTGCATACTCATACAAAATAGTCTCTCAAATTATGAGCATAAACTAATACACTAGAATATTTTCAATAACCAAATCACACATTTTTTCTTCTTTACCATCTTTTGTATTGTAGGCCACTTTCTTATACTTGCCAAATTCTACTAGTTCATTTCCAACTACATGTGTAATTTCCATATGTTCACAAAGTGGCATACATTCCAAGACACCACAATGTTGACATGTGCCATCCAAGTATAATTTATTGTAGAATAATGATCATCTACTCTTTCACATAAAATTGTTGATATGAGCCCCCATGGGTTAGAGCAGTTGGTCTGAGTCTTGGGTTTTCTCCCCGAGGTCTTGGGTTTGATCCTCTCTAGCCTGGATATCACCCCACTGTGGATGCTTGGGGGTGACGTTGGTTACCCCGTGGCCGCAGGGATTAGTCTCGCCTCAAGCTCACCCCATAAAGGGAACTCGTTGGGCTTGAGTCATGGGGATACCCTAACGAGATCAAAACAAATTGTTGATATGAAATACCTTAAGGATGTAGGTGGGGCATGTATATCACAGTCCTGTAAAACATTGTTAGTATGCAAATATAAACATATACATCAATAAACATTAAAATGGTTAGAAAACTCAATTTTTACTCTACAAGAACAAGTAGTGCTTGTATGATTTCTTTTTACATAGAAAGGCTTTAGCATTTCAAAAACCATTTAACAAATTTTAACTTGAGGATACATCTCTAGAAATTTACCAAAAAATTGTGTTTGAGTCATTCCAAAAAATGCTTTGGATGTTGCTCATGTAGTTTTGACTACCAATAATCCTTCTTAACACATCTCTTTGATTCAGAGATACCTTGTGAAATTCTTCCAAAAAAAATCAATTAGGGATCCCAATGTTTCAACAATTGGTTTATCTTTTCATGGTAGTCTACCAAAGAATTCCCATAATTTACTGTCATCAATGTCCTCAATTCTTTTTCACATTTCAATGGCTCAATATTTTTTTTCTATTTATTCTCAATGCTTGACTTGTCTTTCTAATGAGACGAGCTTTCTTTGTTTGACTACTTACTATTATTTATGTAATGACACGTCGTTTGACATTAATATCTTTGGTGCATGATGTGGTACCCACACTCTCATATGCACTCATTAGATTTTTCACAATAGATTTGTCACTTGAAGCTTCTGATGTTCTTATCCCGAGAATATTCATAATGCACCTTTACTTTAGATTTCTCATCATTTCAACAAAGAGTTGACATCTTCTAGTTTCATTTAAGTTTTCAAATAAAAATCTCCAAATTTAATTAGTATATCTTATACAAGTACGTTTTGAAATCTTATCATCCATCGAATGCAAAATATTCTCATCAATATCAATAAAAAACTTGGGCTTTGTACACAAAATTCTAGGAGGTGTTTTCAAAGGTAAATTTTCCTCAACATTAGGAATTTCATCAGTATTTAAATGAGATGGAATAGATGACATACCTTCAACTAGAGATTGAATAGATGATGTGTAACTTGAAGTTGAGATGGAAAATATGGTGTACCTCCATCTTCACATGTGAGTGATGATGTAATTTCAAGTTGAGATGTGGTATATGGTGTCCCTCCATCTTTACTTGCAGTAGATGACATGTCTCCAACTATGGGATTCAAATCTCTCATTGCACAAAATTTTTGCATTCATTGTCTTTGTGTTTCCAATACCATATAGAGATTTTTGATGGTTCATGTTCCTCTTGAATTGGCATTTCTTCTTCTATCGTGTTCAATTTCACCCTTTCACGAAGGAATCCTTGACCATTTTCTCAACATGACAAATAATTGTATCCGTAGCATGGAAAAGAGATAAATATTAGTTCAACCATGGTACTATAGAGTAAAGAAATATCTTACAAAAATATGAAATTAGTCATCAAATTATATTGTAGAATATATGACAATCCAAAGAGGTATTTAAAAATTAAAGGGAAACCAAATGCAAAGAGTTTTAGGTTTGATAGTAAGTGAGAGGCTCTATGTTGAAACATGACAAATAAAGGGTAACAAAGGGCATGAAGAGGGAATGCATGCTTTCCCCTAAAAATGAGAAGGATATATGCAATGACATTACTTCCATAATTGTGTGATAGAGAAAAGTAATCTCATACACAAATCTCAAACTAATCCTAAAACTATCATTATAGCCTTCAAAACTATCACAAGTCTCTTAGGACTAGCATAGGTCTCTTAGGACTATCATAAGTTTCATAGGATTTTCACTCTTGTGTTAGGATTGTTATAAGTTCTCAAGAATTTCATAAGTTTCTTAGGACTATCATAGGTCTCTTAAGACTATCATTTAAGTTTATTAGTATATAATCATCTCTCCTAATCCTGCATCTCTCCTTCCTACATATCTACAGACCAAAAGGAAAAGAAGTGCATGAAGAGGATCTATACAATGATAGTGAAAAGGTATAAATTGAAATATGACAAAAAAAAGGGTAGCAAGGAATTTACCAAACAAAGGGCAGCCATATGCAAGGACTTGCAGGTTTGATAGTAAGTGAGAGGCTCTATGTTCAAACATGACAAGAAAAGTGCAACAAAGGGAATTTATCGTGTGTGCAAAGGGCATTAATGGATTTCTCATTGAAATGAGTAGGTATGTGAAGAAGACCATTTTATAAACAGATCAATAAATCATTATCAAATAATTATATGCTAGGGGTAATGGACAAGGTCAATAAAGGTGACATGTGGTCTAGTCTTCACCTAGAAACTCAATATATTGAGGTTTAGCTACTAACACATTACAAATAGCATCAACCAAAGGCATAAGAAAGGACATGTTTTAGATAATAGGTGTTGTGGAAAGGGAAGCAAAGGGCATAGATGAATGAGTAGAGATGAATAGGGTAGAGATCATTTAATAGGGCAACAAAGGGAAGCAAAGGGAAAAGATTAATAAGATTCATAAGTTTCTTAGGAATTTCATAGGTCTCTTAAGACTATCATTTAAGTCTCTTAGTATATAATAAACAAATCATTATCAAATATTGATATGGTAGGAGTAATGGACAAGGTCAATAAAGGTGGAAAGTGGTCAAAACTTCACCTAGAAACATTGAAGGGATCATGTCTATAATAAGGAGCAATAAGTGATTGAGATGAAGTGATTGTTAAGGTGGTGAGTTTAATATGCAACTGTAGACATTGAAAAATGTCCTGAATAATATCATACACTCGAAACAGATACTAACATCATTTCCTCTTGAAACCCATCCTCTTTTTGCTTAATTCATTAAATTAGCCTAGATGTTTAATTAATTACATTATTTGCATATATTAACCTAATTCATCAAATTGGGTAAATCAACCCCTTTCATGCTAACATTTCATCTCATTAAATTAAATAAAAAAACATATTTAATTTAATTTCTTAAGTCATCTTATTTAATTAAATAACCCTAAGTTATTTAATTAAATATCATTTCATCCCCTCCTTTTTCATTAAATCATTTAATTTAATGAAAATCACTTTATTCATTCAAATCCCCTAATTGTATGATTAAACCTTGTTTAATTAACAATTAAACTATTTTTCCTCTAAAAAGAGGAATATTTTTCCTTTTTTGCATAATTAAATCTTTCTTTTAATTTGTAAAATATCTTTACACTCACCCATGAGAATATTCCAAAAGGAATATTCTCTCTCCTCCAATCATTTAAGAAAGGGATATTCTCACTTGGCTTATTTAATAATTAGGGTTTCCATCTTTTAGCTTAGAATTAGCTTAGCAATTGCATAGTTAAATCATTTTTAGTATAAAATCATGTTAATATAGCTTACATCATGTTCATTTTAGCATAAATTAGGTTTTCATCCATTTATCACAATGGTTTAATCAATTCTCTTCCATAAAATCGATTGGAATAGGCTTACTGATCACGGGATTGGGAAAGGGTCGTTGTTCCACATCAATACAACACCAATTCCAAAATAGGATAAGTTTCAAATGGGTTAGAGTAGTCATTTAACTATTTTTTTAGTTTGTATTTTTTAGTTTCAGTAAATGCTTAGTTTAAGCTTTCAATCTAAATGATGTTGTTTGTAAGATTGAGGTTTAGTGGATAAATTATGCTTTGATTCATCATGGATCAAACATAATCAACCCACTCTGACAATCCTCGTCTCACAACAATTACCTAACATTATGCATTAGTTGGCTAAGAATGTGATCAATAGTATGGATACAAGTAGTTGATTTGATGTGAAATCAGATGGAGCCTACAAATTTGTGTGCCAATAACATTGGACTGAGAATTCATTAATTCCCTTTTCACACATGATAAACATGACAAAAAAAAGGGCAGAGATGAATGCAGGGAAGGTTAAACAAAGGGTATCCAATGGCATTTATTCTTGTACACTTCTAAATATTTAGCTAATGATATAACTAAAATAGTTAATAAAGTGTGAAAGATTGGTTATGAATAAAAAGGAGTGATATACCTATTGGTAGAAGAGATAGGGATAGATTATTTGATGTGTATTTATAAGATAATTTCATGGAATATCAATATCTGGAAGTATCCATTATTTTCAAACATTCCAATTTTCTCAATGAGTTATATAGAGTTAAAATACAATATACATTGAGTTTATTTTGTCTAAATTTGTTTCATTTGAATGTGAAAATTCTCTCTTACTAAACAAGGATGAAATCTTCTAAGGAAGGGTATGTTGAGTACTATAAAGATAAGGATGATTAATATGATGCTTTTGATTATGATTGCATGGAAGAAGAAACTAAATATGATGATTATGATGCAGTCGATTGTAATTTATAACTTAAGAAAATAGTTCTATTCTAAATGAGTATGATTTTCCCACTCATAATTTTGAATACCTAGCAAAATCTAATCCCAAAATCAAAACGATAACAAAATCAAAGCATTATATTAAGTATGTATGATAAGAAGTGATAAAGAAACATAAGAAAATGAAAGAAAATGTAAAGCACATGTAAAAAGACTTGACATACCTTAAAATCTGAGATTTGATTTGAGAAATTACCCAATTATGTGTAGTTTTTTTTTCTTCTTGCATCAAACTCCTCGAGAGTTAGAGCTTTTCACAAAGTTGCTTCATTTTCAACATTAAATTCTATAGAACTCTAATAGAATTACTAAAAACTATAGAATTAATCAATCTATAATATGAAATTATAACAATAAAATAATAAGTAACATTGCAACTCTACAAACATGAAAATTGAGTTCATCTATTCAAATTTTATGTAAAATCTATGTTATTTCCTCCTTCCTAAGTTTATAAACAAAAAAAGGTGGTACACAGGTAGTGGAATGTGTAAAAATGCATGTTCTTTCCCCAACAACGTTAAAAGGCATTTTTGTTGTTCGATAATGCACATGAGCAAGAGAATAACAAGGTATGTGGGTCTGGATCATGGGTGTCCTACCTTTTTTACCATTTTAGAAGTCTAAAAAATGTGCCTGGGTCATAGTTCGCAAGCACGCTTTCACTTGCACAAAGCACGAGAGAACTTTGGCTTGCTCTAAATGGTGCAAAATTTCAACTATTTCAAAGTACACTCATGTTTTTGATTTGATGAATTTGTTAAGGTTTTGTGAGTGTCATCATGTGTGTAGGGGGTTGGGTTGAGGTATATCTATGAGACCTTTCTACGAGCAATTATGACATCATGTAAGTGTTATGTATGTCTTGTTTTGTGTGTTATATAAAATTTCACCACAATTCCCTTTTTATGTCATATGTGTCATTGTACATGCCATGACCCTTTATGTGCGTGTTTCCATTCAATGAAACATCCATATACCCTCAAGCCTATACATTAAACCCTCAACCCTATAAATTAAACCCTCAACCCTCAACCCTCAACCCTCAAATCCTAAACCTCGCACTCACAGCCCTTAACCCTATACATTAAATAGTCAACCTTGAACATTATCCCTCAACTCCTCAACCCTATAACCTATACCCTATACCCTCAACCGTATAACTTAAAACCTAAACCCTACACCCTCAACCCTTAATCCTATACCCTCAACCATATACCATAAAACCTAAACCCTACACCCTCAACCCTTAACCCTATACTTTAGACACTCAAAATTGAACATTATCCCTCAACTGTAAACCCTCAAGCCTCAACCCTATACTAAAGCCCTAATCCCTCAAACCTCAACCCTATACCTTAAACCCTAAACCTACACCCTCAGCCCTCATCCCTATACCCTATACCATCAACCCAATACTTAAGCCCTAATCCCTCAACCCTCAACCCTATACCTTAAACTCTAAACCCTACACCCTCAACCCTCATCACTACACCCTATACCATCAACCCAATACAATCCATAATCCCTCAACCCTCAAACCTATACCTTAAATCCTAAACCCTACACTCTCAACCATTAACCCTATACCTTAGAGACTCAACATTGAATATTATCCCTCAACCATTAACCTTTAACCCTCAACCCTCAACCCAATACTTAAGCCCTAATCCCTCTACCCTCAACCCTATACCTTAAACCCTAAACCCTACACCCTCAACCCTCATCCCTATACTCTATACTCTTAACCCAATACTTAATTCCTAATTTATCAACCCTCAACCCTCAACCCTATACCTTAAACCCTAAACCTTGCACCCTCAACCCTTAACCCTATACCTTAGATACTAAAAATTATCCCTCAATTGTAAACCCTCAACCATCAACCCAATACCTTATACCCTCAACCCCCAACCCAAAACTTAAACCCTCATCCCTCAACCCTAAACCCTACACCCCCAACCCTCAAACCTATACCATATACCCTCAACCCAATACTTAAGCCCTAATCTCTCAACAATCAACCCTATACCTTAAACCTCAACTGTAAACCCTCAAACCTCAACCCTACACTAAATACCTAATCCCTCAACCCTATACCTTAAACCCTAAACCCTACACCCTCAACCCTCAACCCTCATCCCTCATCCCTCATCCCTATACCCTATACCATCAACCAAATACTTAAGCTTTAATCCTTCAACCCTATACCTTAAACCCTAAACCTTACACACTCAACCCTCATCCCTATACCCTATACCATCAGCCCAATAATTAATCCCTAATCCATCAACCCTCCACCCTATACCTTAAACCATAAACCCTACACTCTCAACCTTTCCTATACCTTAGACACTCAACCTTGAACATTATCTCTCAACTACAAACCCTCAACCCTATACCCTATACCCTATATCCTCAATCCAATATTGAATCCCTAATCCGTCAACCCTCAATTGCATACCTCACACCCTAAACCCTATACCCTTAACCCTTAAACTTTTACCTTAGACACTCAACCTTGAAAATTATCTCTCAATTGTAAACCATCAATCCTCAACCCTATACACGCAAACCTATACTAAAGCCCTAATTCCTCAACCCTCAACCCTACACCTTAAACCCAAAACCCTACACCCTCAACCCTTAACCCTATACCTTATACAATCAACCCTGAGCATTATCCTTCAATTGTAAACCCTCAACCCTCATCCCTATACTCTATACCCTCAACCCAATACTTAAGCCCTAATCCCTCAAACCTCAACCTTATACCTTAAACACTAAACCCTACACCCCCAACCATCAACCCTATACCCTATACCCTATACCCTCAACCAAATACTTAAGACCTAATCTCTCAACCTTCAACCCTATACCTTAAAAGCTAAACCCTACACCCTACACCCTCAACCCTCAACTATATACCTTAGACACTCAACCTTGAACATTATCCCTCAACTATAAACTCTCAACCTGCAATCCGTAAACCTATACCCTCAATCCTATACTAAAGCCCTAATCTCTCAACCCTCAACCCTATAACTTAAACCCCAACCCTCATCCCTATACCCTATACCCTCAACCCAATACTTAAACCCTAATCCCTCCACCCTCAACCCTCAACCCTCATCCCTATACCCTATACCGTCAATCCAATACTTAATCCCTAATACCTTAATCCTCCACCCTAAACACTAAACCCTACACTCGCATCCCTTAACCCTATACCTTAGACACTCAACCCTGAACATTATCCCTCAAAGGTAAACCCTCAACCCTCAACCATATACCCTATATCCTCAACCCAATACTTAAGTCGTAATACCTAAATCCTCAACTGCATACCTAAAACCCCTAAACCCTACAACCTACACCATTAAATATATACCATATACACTCAACCTTGAACATTATCCCTCAACTATAAACCCTCAACCCTATACCTTAAAACTTGAACCCTACACCCTCAACCCTCATCGCTATACCCTATACCCTCAACCCAATACTTAATCCCTAATCCCTCAACCCTCAACCCTATACCTTAAACCCTACACCCTCAACTCTCATCCCTATACACCATCAACCCAATATTGAATCCATAATCCCTCAACCCTCAACCCTATACCTTAAACCCTAAACCCTACACCCTTAGTTCCCTTAACCCTATACCTTAGACACTCAACCTTGAACGTTATCAATTATAAACCCTCAAGCCTCAACCCTATACCCTATACTCACAACCCTTAACCCAATACTTAAGCCCTAATCCCTCAAATCTCAACCCTATACCTTAAACCCTAAACCCTACACCATCAACCATCAACCTTCATCCCTATACCCTATACTCTCAACCCAATACTTAATCCCTAATCCCTCAACCCTCAACCATATACCTTAAACCCAAAACCTTACACCATCAACCCTTAACCCTACACCTTAGACTCTCAACCTTGAACATTATCCCTCAATTGTAAACCCTATACCCTATACCCTCAACCCTCAACCCTATACCTTAAACGGTAAACCTTATACTCTCAACCCTCATCCCTATACATTATATTCTCAATCCAATACTTAAGCCCTAATACCTCAACCCTCAAACCTATTCCTTAAACCCTAAACCATACACACTCAATCCTCATCCCTATACCATATGTTATCAACCCAATACTTAATCCCTAATACAATAACTCTCCACCCTATACCTTAAACCGTAAACCCTGCACTCTCAACCCTTAACCCTATACCTTAGACACTCAACCCTAAACACTATCACTCAACTATAAACCCTCAACCCTATACCCTGTACCCTAAATCGTAAACCATGCACTCTCAATACTTAAGCCCTAATCCCTCAACCCTCAACTATATACCTTAAACCCTAAACCCTCAACCCTTAACCCTATACCTTAGACACTCAACCCTTAACATGATCCCTCAATTGTAAATGCTCAACCATCAACCCTATACTAAAACCCTAATCCCTCAACCCTAAACCCTATACCTTAAACCCTAAACCCTACACCCTCAACCCTCATCCTTATACCCTATACCCTTAACCCAATACTTAAGCCCTAATCCCTCAACCCTCAAATGTATACCTTAAACCATAAACCCTACACCCTCAACCATCATCCCTATACCCTATACTACCAACCCAATAGTTAATTCCTAATCCCTCAACCCTATACCTTAAACCCTAAACCCTATACTCTCAACCATTAACCCTATACCTTAGATACTGAACCTTCAAAATTATCCTTTAACAGTAAACCCTCAACCCTCAACCCTCTACCCTAAACCTTGAACATTGTTCCTCAACCCTCAATCCTCAATCCACAACCCTATACTTAAGACATAAACCATACACTCTCAACCATTCACCCTATTCCTTATACCCTCAATCCATACCCTAAACCCTATACCCAATATCTTAAATCCTAATCCCTATACAATTAACCTTAGATACTCAACCTTGAGCATTATCCCTCAACAAAAAACCATCAACCCTCTACCCTCTACCCTCTACCCTCTACCCTCAACCCTATACTTAAGTCGTAATCTCGCAACCCTTAAACCTATACCTTAAACCATACAACCTCAACCCTCATCCCTATACCCTATACCCTCAATCTTCTACCCTAAACCTTGAACATTTTCCCTCAACATTAAACTTAAACCCTAAACCATATACTCCCAACCCTTCACCTTGTGCCTTATACCCTCAACCCTATACCCTATACCCAATACCCAATACCCTAAACAATAATACCTATACCCTACAGACTTAATCTTATACACTGAACAGGTTAAATATCATCCCTCAACTGTAAACCCTCAACCCTATACTTGAGCCCTAATCCCTCAACCCTCAACCCTAAACCCTACACCCTCAACCCTCATCCCTATACCCTGATGCAAGGAAAAGTGATATCGGTCTATTCCAACTAGATTCCAACTAGTTTTAGGGGTCTCAACCACTGTTCTAAGTGCCTTCCCTCAATAGCTCGCCAAATTCCTTGTAGGCCTCTTGACACACTTATTCAAATATATCTCTCACCCAATATATTTCAGGAACTTAAAACCATTTGATTTAGATACCCTTTAAGGTGTATAAGAACATATCGAAACCCTACTAAGGGTTGTCTTGGAACATCTCATCCAAATATGACCTGCAACATTGTTTCTAGGCCAAAATAGGCCTCTTTTCCAAAGGAATTCTTTGGAATCCTTCTCTCCTTGTTGAAAGAACCTTAATAACTACACAAACCAATCACCAAACAACCAATTCCACCATTGGTTTCCACCAGACTCCTCAATTTTTTGTTTCATCAAATTAGCATTAAAACCATGCTTGACACTCAAACTTGTCAATCTAGGCATGTGCAAAAGACTCTTTGACAACTCCACCCTACCAAGAAAAACCTGAAATCCTATTGTACACACCTAGAAGGCCCATTTCACCAACTTTTAGCGCTACCCTATGGTGGAATGGCCTAAAAATCCATATTTTCTTACAAACCCTAAGAAACCCATGTTAAACCAACAACCTACAAAAAACTTGTAAATCTTGCTAAACTAGATTAAATTCACTCTAATTTGATTCAAATGAAATCTTATACCTTATTCCACATAATCACAAAGGTTTTACATTAATTGTAGATTGTACGAAGCTGTACAGGTTCAGAAAATATAAGAAACACAGTAAATCACCACAAAAATAGAGCACTATTGTATTAGATATTCAGAACTCACATTGGCCCACCTGCCTCGAAGGTTTGAGAGGATTTTTAGACATTTTTGCATCACATACCAATGGTCTCCAACCGAATTCCAAAAGGATGACCGTTCAACTTCCATCTTACCCCAAAAATTGTCAAAGTTGCATAATGCAACATTACCACAATTACAACATTTTTGCAAGTCTTTGAAAACCAACATCCTAGACACCTAACACCACATGAATTACATAAAATATTGGTCAATTTGACCTTATTTCACCATAACAAATACTCACACCTAACCTAGGCTCCCAAATGCATAAACACATCAAAATTTGCAAAGGTGCTCCTGTACCATTCTACCAGGGAGGGAAAAATTTCATCTTGTAGATGAAATGAGGTCCTTAACAAAAGAACCATGCTGCTTGATATCTTCCTCAGTCATCCACTAAGCATCTTCAATTGAAAGATATTTCCATTTGACCAAGTATTCATTATATACCTTCTTCCTTGTTCTCTTGACCTCCTTGGTATCAACTATGCTTTCAAGTTTCAGTGGTTGGCTAGGAGGTAGGTATATAACCCAATCATCATCTTGATCACCTTCAATACTTGCAACAACACCTGCATTCACAAAACCTTTGAAAGGATACAACACAACTACATTGAAAATAGGAGATATGGAAACTCCTTGAGGCAACTCAAATTCATAAGCATTTTGACCGAACTTGCGTACTATTTTGTAGGGTCCTATCTTCTTCATCATTAGCTTTGTGTATTTTCCCTCAAATAAACTTTCTTTCCTAAGGTGAGAAAGCACCAATTCACCCACCTTATACTGAACATCTCTCCTTAAATCTGCTTTCTTTTTATACTTATTTGAAATTTTCTTCAAGTTCTCCTTTACCTAATCATGGATGTCTCTCATAGAAACTACAAAGTCCTCACCTAATGCACTCCTCTTATCCATGTCTCTCAATTCTCTAAGCTCATATATACCTCTAGGATTCATCCCATAAACCACTTCAAAAGGACTCTTTCATATGCTCTGGTTCATAGAGTCATTGTAGGCATACTCTGCTTGAGGAAGAATAACATCCCAAGACTCACCATGTTCCTTAGTCAAACAATAGGTTCCCAAGAGACCTATTAACAACCTCTTTCTAACCATCCATTTGGGGATGGTATGCCGAGCTAAATTTCAACTTAGTTCCCAAATTTTTCCACAAGGTTCTCCAAAAGTGACCTATGAACTTTGAATCCCTATCTAATATAATGCTTAAAGGCAGCCCATGGATCCTCACAACCTCTTCAAAAAACAAACCAACTATGTGGGATGCATCATTAGTGATCTTACATGCAATAAAATGTGCAATCTTACTTAATCTATCCACTACGACATAGACACTATCATTTCCCCTTTGTGTTTTAGGTAGACCTAAAAAAAATCCATACTCAAAGACTCCCATGGAAGGTTTGGAACGGGTAGGGGCTGATACAAACCTTCATTTGAAATTGTTCCCTTGGCCCTTTGACAAATATCATGTCCTTCTACAAACCTCTTCACATCAACATGCATCTTAGGCCAATAATAAAACCTCTTAACCTGCTCCAAAGTTTGGTCAACACCAAAATGCCCACTCATACTTCCACAATGATTTTACTTTACTAGATTAGCTCTCATAGAGCACTTAGGGACACACAATTGAGGCCCCTTAAACAAAAAACCACTTTTCAAAACAAAATCAACATAATCACTTTGAAAACTACCTTGGGATTGACTGCAAACAAAATATGCTTCCTTGAAGTCTTGATCCTTCTCATACATACCTTTGAGGGAATCTATCCCAATGCTTTGAATTTTCACCTCTTGCACCATCATATACCTTCTGCTTACGACATCATCAACTTTTTTTGCTTGTCCTTTCTTGTGTTTGATAGAGAAATTATATGCCTACAAGTATTCCATCCACTTCATGTGCCTTTGGTTCAATTTATCTTGAGTATTCAAATAACTAAGAGCATGATTATCTGTGAATACAAAAAATTCCTTTAGGAGGAGGTAATGCCTCCACTTCTTAAGATACTTAACCATAGCATATAGCTCAAGATCATAGGGAGAATACTTTCTTTTAGCATCATTGAGTTTTTCACTAAAGAAAGCAACTGACTTCCCTTCCTGGCTCAAAACTGCCCCTATGGAAAATCCACTTGCATCACACTCTATGGTGAAGACCTTGTAAAAATAAGGGAGTGTAATGATGGGTTTTTGTGCTACCCTTGTCTTTAAGTACTCAAAACTCTGATCAGCCTCTTGTGTCCACAAAAATCTGCTCTTCTTCTCTCCTTTTATAGTATCTATCATTGGTGCCACTATATGACTAGACCCCTTGATGAATTTTCGGTAGAAGATTTCCAATCCATGGAAACTTCTAACTTCTCCTCCTGATTTGGGTGTATACCAATTGAGAATGGCCTCAAATTTATTGGGATCCATATTTAAGGCTCCTTTTGTAATCAAAAATCCTAAATACACTAGCTCCTCTTTCATCCATTCACACTTTTTGAGATTGATGAGAAACTTTTCTTCATGTAGCTTTCCTAATACCTTGTCCAAATGTTGTATATGATCATCTCTTGTCCTACTATATACAAGGATTTCATCCAAGTACACTACAACAAACTTATTGATAAAGTATCTTAGCACTTCATTCATGAGTCTCATGAATTTTCCAGGAGAATTGGATAGCCCAAAGGGCATCACCAACCACTCATATAGACCTTCATTGGTCTTAAAAGTTGTCTTCCAATCATCTCCTTCTCTGACCCTTATCTTGTGATAGCCACTTTTTAAGTCTATCTTGGAAAAATAGCATGCCCCTACCAAACTTTCCATAAGATCTTCCATCTGGGGTATAGGAAATCTATATATAATTGTTATTTTGTTAATGGCCCTAGAATCAGTACAAAGTCTCCACTCACCATCCTGTTTAGGTGCCAAAATTTATGGTACAACATAGGGACTCAAACTCTTCCTCACCAAGCCTTTATCCAACAAATCTTGCACCTGATTTTTAATCTCTTCATTCAACTGAGGGGTTAGCTTGTAAGTTTCCTTATTAGGAAGGCTTGCACTTGGGATCAAGTCAATATGATGACTTACATCATGGATAGGAGGAAATAAAATAGGTAACTCCTTCACCACAATATTCTCATACTTGTTAAGAAAATTTTTCACTTCACCAGGAATCTCTTCCTTACCATCTTCTGCTACATTAGAAGTAAGTTTACCTACAATGGAAAAACAAATGTTTTCTTGCTCCAGATCCTCCAGGAACTTCTTCTCTTTGACCACCATCACACTAGGACCTTGATGGACTGTTTTATCACCCTCTTCTAAGGGTTCTAAGTTGATTGACACACCATCTTTCTCAATTGTATACTCATTCTTAAATCCATCATGTTGAGCCTTTCGGTCATATTGCCAAGGCCTGCCAAGAAGTAGGTGGCACACATCCATGGGCACAATGTCACAAAGGATTTTATCTTTATAAGGTCCTATAGAGAACTCTACATTCACAAGCACCTTTTGCCCCTTATTAAGCCATGAAATATTTTAGGTGTTAGGGTGAGGTATCTTTTTCATTTTAAGCTTCTCTACCATTTCCAAGGAGACAATATTATTAGTTGAACCAGAGTCAATGATGACTTTACATACCTTCCCTTGTGCCTTAAATGAAGTCTGGAACAAATATTTCCTTTGAGGGGGTTCCTTTGTAGTTGGTACCTTGATCAACTTCCTCCTAATCATCAATGATTCTCCAATCTTAGGCTTGGCACAAAGAGCAGATGAACCTACACTCTCCACCTCATCCTCTTCATGAACAAGTTGTGTCCTTCTTTCTCCACTTTGAGAGCTTGTACCCTATTTTTTTGGGCACTTCTAAGCCGGATTTCCATATTGATTGCAGTTGTAACATCTACTAGAGAAAACATTTGAACCCCTTCCTTGTCCATTAAATCTACCTCTGCCTCCTAGCCTTCTTCCTCTAAAGGTTCCTCTTGTTTCTCCACTACCTTCTTGTGATACACTTTTCTCATTTGATCCTCTTTGAGAAATCCTTCAACCAAAGTTACCTCTACCCCTAAAACTCTTACCTTTGTCCCTTAATTTTTTGTCCTACATCTTTCTTATCTTCTCTTCAGCCTTTGTGGCTAGCTGAAAACATTCCTCTACTGACTAGGGAGTAGTGAGGCTGATTTCATCTTGAATTGCAAACCTCAATCCATTCAAATACCTATAAATTTTCTCCTTCTCATTCTCCATGTGTCCAGACTTGATTGTTAACTTATGGAATTCTTCAATATATGCAACAACATCCATCGCTTTCTACCTCAAGTTTTGCAGCCTTCTAAACACTTGAATCTCATAATCATTAGGTATGAATTGTGCCTTCTTTTTTGCTATCATCCTATCCCAAGAGTTTATCTTGGATTTTACCTTCTTGGTTCTCTCTTCTTGAATGTAGTTCCACCATGTCAAAGCTGGTCCCTTCAGTTTATTTTTTGCAACTTGAATTTCTTGTCCTCTTCTACTTCCTTGTATTCAAAGTAGTTTTCTAAGGCATCCATCCACTCAATCACTTCTTTCCCATCCATTTTTCCACCATACATATGTATTTCCATCTTCACAACATGAGCCTCTCCTTTTGCATCCTTGAGAACCTTTAGAAACTTCCTCTCCTCATGATCCAACTCCTCTTGTGGTCCTTGTGTGGGGTTCTCATCTTCCCCCTCTTCCTCTCCTTCAGGGTCACTGTCTTGTGCAAAACCCTTATCTCTCCTTTCTATAGTTTCCATTGCTTGCATTCTAGTTTCCATGGCTTCTTGAGCCTCTCTCAGGTCCCTCAACTCCCTTGCTATAACCGAACCACCTTTTGGAGGCATCTCCAATTTCTTTGCCTTAGAGCCTTCACAACCTTTTAACTTCCACAATCACAACTTCTAGCAAATGATCTCAACCTTTTCTCTGATACCACCTGATGCAAGGCAAGGTGATATTGGTCTATTCCAACCAAATTGCAACTAGTTTTAGGGGTCTCAACCACTGTTCTAAGTGCCTTCCCTCAATAGCCCACCAAATTCCTTGTAGGCCTCTTGACACACTTATTCAACTATATCTCTCAGCCAATCTCTTTTAGTGACTTAACACCATTTGATTCAGATACCCTTTAAGGTGTATAAGAACATATCCAAACCTTGCCAAGGGTTTTCTTGGAACATCTCATTCAAATCTGACCTGTAACGTTGTTTCTAAGTCAAAATAAGCCTCTTTTTTAAAGGAAGTCTTTTGAATCCTTCTCTCCTTGTTGAAATAACCTTACTGACTACACAAAATAGTCACCAAACAACTAATTCCACCATAGGTTTCCATTGAACTCCTCAAATTTTTGTTGTTTCATCAAATTAGCATTAAAACCATGCTTGACACTCAAACTTGTCAAGCTAGGCATGTGAAAAAGACTCTCTGACAACACCACCCTACAAAGAAAACCCCAAAATCTTATTGTACACACCTATAAGTCCCATTCCACCAATTTTCAGTGCTACCCTATGGTGGAATGGCCTAAAAATCCATATTTGCTTACAAACCCTAGGAAACCCTTGTTAAAAAAACAACCTACATAAAGCTTGATGTAACTTCTACTAAACTAGATGAAATTATTACCAATTTGATTCAAACAAAATATTATACCTTAATCCACATAATCACAAAGGTTTTACATTAATTGCAGATTGTACAAAGCCGTACAGGTTCATAAAATACAAGAAACATAGTAAATCACCATAAAAACAAAGCACTATTATATTGAATCTTCAGAACTCACATTGGCCCACTTGCCTCGAAGGTTTGAGAGGATTTTTAATTTTTTTTGCATCACATACCAATGGTATCCAACTGAATTCCAAAAGGATGATTGTTCAACTTCCATCTTACCCCAAAAATTGCCAAAGTTGCATAATGCAACACTATCACAATTACAACATTTTTGCAAGTCTTTGAAAACCAACATCCTAGACACCTAACACCACATAAATTACATCAAATATTGGTCAATTTGACCTTATTACATGATAAAAAATACTCACACCTAACCTAGGCTCCCAAATGCATAAACACATCAAAATTTGCAAAGGTGCTCCTACACTATACCTTATACCCTCAACCTTATAGCCTATACCTTGAACATTATCCCTCAACCCTATACTTAAAACCTAAACCATATAGTCTCAACATTTAAAACTATGCCTTATTCCCTCAACCCATACCCTAAACTCTAAACCCAATATCCTAAACCCTAATCTCTACACCTTACACACTTAGTCTTATACACTCAACGGGTTGAACATTATCCCTCAAATATAAACCCTCAACCCTTAATCCTATACCCTATACCCTCAACCATACACTTAAGCTATAACCCCTCAACCCTCAACCCTATACCTTAAACCCTAAACCCTACACCCTCAACCCTCATCCCTATACCCTGTACCCTATACCCTCAACCTTATACGCTAAACCTTGAACATTGCCCCTCAACCCTATACTTAAACCCTAAACCCTACACTCTCAACCCTTAACCCTATGCCTTATACACTCAACCCATACACTAAACCCTATACCAAATATCCTTAACCCTAATCCCTATAACCTATATACACTTAACCTTATAACCTCAACCCTAAACATTATCCCTCAATTGTAAACCCTCAACCCTCAACCCCATACTTAAACCCTAAACCCTACATTCAACCTTGTACCCTAAACCCTAAACCCTATACTGAATGTCCTAAACCCTAATAACTATATCCTATACACTTAACCTTATACCCTCAACCCTAAACACTATCCCTCAATCCTCAACCCTATACCTTAAACCCTAAACCCTACACCCTCAACCCTCATCCCTATACCCTAAAGCCTCAACCTAATACCCTAAACCCTATACTCTAGAGATTCAAGTTGGCTATTTTGGTGTATAAATTTGACACACTTTTTAAAGCCACTTTTGGACCCCTCCTAATGGTGAATACTCACTCTAAGGAAATGGATGCCACAATAAATACATATAAAAATACATACAATCATACATTCATACATATGTACATACATACAAGCATACATTCATTTATACAAACATATATTTTCATACATTCAAGAATACATACATACATACATACATGCATGCACATACATACATACACATACATACATATAGGCATACATACAAACATGCATACATACATACATACATACATACATACACAAATAAATAAATACAATCATTCAAGAATGCATGCATACATACATACATGTACATTCATAAATACATTCAAGCACACAAACATATATACATACATACAAACATACATAAATACAAACATATATAAAAATATACATACATTTATATAAACATACATAAAAACATAAAGTGAGACATAACACATTCGCATTATGTCAAAACTATGACATAACACAAGCACATTATAACACACTCATGTTTTACCTTGCTTTGGGAATCCGCAAGCCTTTGGATTGGATTTGCTTTGCATTTCCAACCCAAAGACTTGGACGGCCTTTCCAATCCACAAAAACGTGTTTTTACATATTCTACAAAATTTCACATAATCTCATTTGTGGTAACCATCAGATTTGTACGTGTTTCAAGGTTGAGTAAAACAAACACCTAGGTAATGTTAATCTCTCTCTTAGCTATTTAACAATGTAATTTTGTTCACATTTTGACTATGTTAAGGCTTTCATCTTTAATTTCTTTTGTTGGTGTATTCATGTTTTGTCAAAAATCAATGTTCGGTATTTTTTTACTTTATTTTTAATTGTTCATTGAAATTTCAAAAAAATTACTTTTTTTGTAAACTAGACTCCATTGTATACACATATTCCAAAAAATATTTTTTTTTTTATTATTTTTCAAAAATTATAGGGGTAGCATGGCCAGATTTTTGTTTTTCAGGATGTGTCCACTTTGAAAATTAGTACAAACCATAAAGAGGATTGAATCAAGTATAAGTTTAATGTTTAATGTAAAATGGGGCAGCCATAAAGGCACTCAATTCACCAGCTAGGACTCAAGGTTACAAAAGATTTGGACTAGTATAAAACCCCCCTACTTCTTCCTGGCAACCCCGAAGAATAGAAAGGTGAATGCTCGTTGGGTTCCTTCGGATAGAGATGGCTATAAACTTAATTTTGATGGGGCTTTGAAGGGAAACCCGAGGGTATTAGGTATGGTTTGCTTAATCAGAAATGAAAATGGGATTTGTTGTGGGGCATTGACAAAAAACATCAAAGTAGCTACGAACAACAAAGTTGAATTAGAAGCTTTGGCAAGGGGACTAGATCTATGTATGGAAAAATGAATAAGGAAGGTGGCAATAGAGGGTGATTCTATGATTTGTATTAATGTGGTTGAGAAGAAGGCAACACAAAATTGGAAACTCAGGAACTTATTGCAATGGGTCGTTTGTGGCTTGGAAAATTTGAAAGACTTCTCCATATCATGCGAATTCAAAGAAGCTAATACAGTAAAAAAATACTTTGCCAACTTAGGAGCCAACTCACTGTTAACGAATGAGGTCAAAATGTTTGATGACATCACAGTCAACGAGGATCTAAGGGATTTAATCCACAATGATTTTGATCCTTGAGAAATTGGTGAATGACACAGGTACGTCCAGATGTGTTTTTTCAATTCGACTTTGGTTGGATTGGTTTTTCCCAATCTGACTAAGATGGGAAAGAAAATCCCAAGGAAGATTAATCACGAGATTTGGCTCCTACAATGGGGTTTTGGTGGCAATTTTTGAAAACTCTGTATATTTGAGGAAGAGATACTCAGAATATCTATGAATATCACTTGAACCAGCAGGCAGGCAGGCAGTGGGCTTGCTGAGTTTGCATGAAAATGGGAAACAAGATTTTTTTTTTATTGTGTGACAGTTGTTCCATTTCGGGGTCGAGAAAAAGAACAATATCAAGGCCTTTATGAGCTTTGTAGAGGACTACCCTGGGCTCATAAAAGAAAATATAGTTTCCATGTTGGTGGAGATCATTGTCAGAGTTGGCTATCTCCATCATTAATTGATGTTGTATGGAAATGTATCTTTCTACTATTCTAATATAGAGGGAGCTACCCCCACTGGTAGCAATTATTTATCAAAAAAAAAATTATCAGAAAAATCAGGAATAAAATACATGTTAGCTAATTTCTCACTGAAGCGATTTTAAAAATACTAAAAAAATGTTAACCTTTTAGGAAGCCATAATAAAAGCTATGTTATGTTTTTTTGAAAAAAAATAGGACCAATTTGTGTGGCTCCCTTTTTTGAACCCCTTAATCTCTACCATTTTTAAATAAAACTAGTAGTTTAGAAATTATATTTGGAGCACTACAACCCTTGTTTTTGTTACATCTTAAAATTTTGAGTGTAACTATCCTCAATTTCTCATCCAAGGTCAATATTTCTTGATTTCAAAAAATAAGTGGCCACTTAAGACCCTGTTTTGGCCCCTTCATCTTTGTGCACTTACTCTACCATAAGTTCTTTGTTGCACAAAGTTTGAGAAGTGTTTAAAGGTGTTGTATGGGTCATGATGAATCATTTGGGAGCAACACAAGTTATGTTTAATCATTCATGAGATCCACCAAGTTGTAATAATCAATATGCTATAAGCTTCATGTTTATATGCTTAAGGCCGACCTATTTCAAATGTGTGAAGTTTATGGATATTCTTTAAAGGCCAATGTTGTGAAGAGTATTTAGGACCATGTTAATCATGTTTTGGAATCTGCAAGGTGTGTTCCCCTTCCTGATGTTGTGTGTAGTTCATTGTAGGGTTTTCCCTCTATAGGGTTCATGTTGTTCTTCATTTGTGGCTGACTTGTAATTGTAATATTTTTGTTTTTGGATGACATGTAATGTAATCAAAGTAATATCATGTATATATTGTAAACCTAGTTGATCTAGGTGAATGATGATGAGTTTGGGGTGATTGTGAGAGTGATTGTAAGATGTGAACTATGCATTATGATGTGTGACTGAAAGAGAAAGAGAAGAAGTGATCGATCATGTCCAAATTCATCTTGAAGACATTTTTGTGAAAAAGGAGAAGTGAAGAGTGCACCTAATTGATTGTTGGAGGCAGTGAGCCAAAGGAAAAGTTTCTTGAAGGCTGAATGCAGTGAGTCAGTAAGTTGTAAAGAAGACATTTGAAAAAGTTGTCAAAGTTGTCAAAGTAGAATTGCAATCATCAAAAGAGAAGGGAAAAAGTAGAATTGCAATCATCAAAAGGATTGAGCTTCATTGTCAAATTCAAACAATAGAACTATCATGCTATAATATTTTTTGGGATTATTCTCAGTTTATGGAGTAGTTTCTTCCTTGGGTTGTAGCCCTAAAACAAAGTTCGTAGGGAGTTGTAGCTTCCTTAGGAGTGACCCTAAAACCTTTTCATGGATTAGTTTCTTCCTTGGGTTGTACTCCCTAAATCAAAGTTATAACTACTATTCATTTGTGAGACTAGATTAGGATAGTATCTCCTAGCAAGTTTTCTCACTGTGGTTTTTCCCCTTTGGGGTTTTCCACGTACATCTAGTGTTGTGCATTGTGTTGATATTTCATGTTTCGATTTGTGTTGTAAAGATTAAGTTTCAATTTTCTTTGAAGGGTTTGATATCTTATTGATCACTAATTCACCCCCCCTTTCAGTAATCCGATGTGTGTTCAACAATTATATATTATCAATCATTGAAAGCAATGTGGGTAAGCAAAATAGGAAGAATTTTCTTCCTTGGACCTAGCATTACAAACATTAGTTATTCAAATGGACAATGTTAAGAAGACCAAAATACAATTGGAGCAACTAGAAAAAATGAAAATATTGATCAAAGAGTTGATTAATATGTTATCTCAACAATAAAGTATCTATGTAAGTAATCCAATTATGATGTCCAAATGGGAAGTGGATTCATTACAAAAAATGAAGAAAATATTTGAGGCAATTGATGAATGGATAAAGATATTTTTTAATGAAGTGAATGTGATCATAGAATAGGGCTTCCAATTGTACTTACATGATCAAAATCTTGAGAAGATAGTTGAATCATTTGTAAAGTGATTAAAGGTTTAGGAAGACAATCATAAAAATGTTCCAATATTATGAGCAATAAATAAAATGAGCTCAAAACATTTGAAGGGTAAAATAATTTTGCAATATGAGGAATCTAATTTTGCACAAAAGTGTATAAAAATAATTACCTTTAGGATAGACTTGATTATTGAATATAAGTTGAAAATATTGAAGGAGAAAAATGATGTATATAGTCATGTGTAATATTGAATATTTTTTGTTGTAGGTTATAAATATTGAGCATAGACATGAAGGAGAATATAGGCTTGATTTGCTTGAGTTTATCAATGAGAAATTTAGAAAGAAAATGGAGGAAGAATTAAATCAAGCTACAAATTTTGATAGTACCAATTTGGACAAGTGTATAGAGACCAATGCACACTTTTTGGCTATCAAGAAGGATCTAATGGTTATGGAGAAATAATTAGAATATTCCAAAAATATTTTTAGGATAATAAGTTTATATTAGATTCGTTAAATGGACCAAAAGAAATAAGCTTGAGTAGATGTCTAGCAACATTTACATAATATTAATTAAGGCATGTTAGTGTAGGTTTTTATTTTCCTAGTGGGTCAATTTAATTTCTCTTAGTGATAGTTTTTTCCTACACTTTTATTAAGCTAGCTTAGGTTAATAAATAGAGTTTTATTTAATAAGTAGGTGATAACATGTTGAGGTGTCACCAACCTAAAAGGGATAATAATTTACTATTTTTAGACTACTTGGTGGTCACTCCCTATTGGTTGGATTTTCCACCTCTATCCTTTCCCTACTTATATATAAACTCACTACCTAGTTTGTATTTTGCATACACTTGCATACATATACGTTGTTGCATACTTTGACATACATGTATATTGATGCATGCAGTAATTCTTCTACAACTTTTATTTGATCTCTTAATGCAATATTGTCATCTTGACATTTTTTACATCTCTTGGAATTATGGATTTGTAATTGTGGTATTTCATTTATAGTTTTATAGATTAATTATCTCATAAAAATATCTTGGTTATTTATTTGTTTCAAATTTATAACATGCTATCATAGCTTTGGTTTTGATATTTTTGAGTACTTGAATTCCTAATTAAGAGATTGATTTTGTATGATCTTGTAAATTCTCATATGTTTTCCTCTTGCATTTCATATGAATTAGAGAATCGAAAAGGAATTATGAAGTTTTGTATGTTTTTGGTGAGGTTTAGTGATTGCAAATATTCTAGATGTAGTGGTAGCATTTTTTGCTATTCTATTGTATCTAAAATGCTCAATAAAGTCAGGTTTGGCTCTCATTTCACTCAATTTGACCATTATATGACATAATAGTATTGGAAATAAGGGTTTGAAACTCATATCTGGCAAACAACATTTTATTGGAGATTTTTTTTCCTAAATGGGCCTTTTCATTGTGCTTAGGAGGCTAAACAGACAAAGTTTGACTATAAATTTATCCATTTTTAATAGTCTCTGAGGTAAAAATACATTTTCTAAGAGGGTCATACAACCCCCAACACGCAGTTGTACGAATCGAATTTCACAAAAAAGAAGAAGAAGTTATAAAGTGTTGTTTAAGTTCTAAGTGTTATCAACAAGGGCTTTAAGCCATGTGCTCAAGCACTAAAGCCATAAGGCTAAAATTCCTATAGCTTGCAATCTTCAAACTACCATAGGAGATAAGACTGCCAATAATCTTCAATAAGCCACCAGTGGCTAAAAACAAATAGTGAATAATCTTTCAAAAAAGTAGTAAAAAATTTAAAAATCTACTCGACCAATGCCAACCATTCCTCCACTATTCCACCACCCCTATGAAAATCACTTGAGGACCACCAAGAACCTCCTATAGGCCAAATTGGACCTTGTTTTCAATTTTGCATAAAAAAATTTAAGGTGTTAGATTTTGGTGAATGAATAATTGATGAAAATATGGAGATGCAAAATTTCCATCCATAGAGTTTTTGAAAAGAAAATTTTCTTTTTTTTGCTAGACATTGAAGGTTGAAGTTGTTTGTTACAATTTTTCTTAAAATGTCATAACTTTCACCCCGAAGATCCATTTTTTGAAAACGAATAGGCATTGTAAAGGTATTGAAGAGAGCTACACAACTACAAGGTTAATTTTCCAATTTTTATATCAATTAATTTTGTATCAAAAGTTTTATGTTTATTTTTCTTACAGAAAATAAGATCCTAAACCACCCAATCTATCTTGCCATGAGAAATTTGTAGAATATAGAAATTCTCTTGGTGATCCAATGGTATCAAAACCCTAACATTCATGTAAATAATTGAAGATTTAATATCCCCAATCTTAATCACCTCCCATAAAGGCTTAAGCAGTTGAAGTAAGATAAACCAAAGATGGGGGTTATATTAAAAAACATTAGGAGAGGAATAAAAATTAACCTCTTCCAGCTGAACAATAGGGTCCCAAGGTAGAGAGACCTAAAATTGGATTTACTAACATTCTAAAAGTTATTGGTAATAACATTTTTTTGCATGTTGTTGCTCTTAAAGTAGATGAAAAAAATCCCTTTTTCGACCATTCTACACATACTTACATATAAACCTTTTTTGAATAAATATTCAATCATCAAAGAGCTTGTGCATAAGGGAAAATAATCTTATAATCAAGGATACAAAGAAGATTCAAAACATTTTAAGTTGTTTTTCATTTTTCTCTTTTAAGCATAACATCATTAGGAATAATTTTCAATGTAGCATACATATTGTGTTTTATAGAAATTTAAACTCCTTTAGGAATAGAAAATGTTCATCAAACACCAATATGTTTTTGTAAGACTTACTAATACCACCTTCTCCATTATTGATAATATTATCGCCCATAATACCACTAGATGGGATATCCCTATGGACATCATACCGCCACCTCTACACTACCCCCTTGGGGAAAAATGCTCAAAATTCTATAGAACAATTGAACCTAAGAAAAGACTTATGAATAGCTAATGAAAGAGAACCACTAAGACTACCTAGACCAAAACTTTCAAGATAGAAAACTAAACCTATAGACATAATAAATTTAACTTGACAAAACAAAGACAAGTAGACCACAATTACAACCAAGGAAACTAATGTTCCTTTTGAGAAGATGGGGAAAATTTTGGCCTATGCCATAATTACGCGTGCACAAAAATAAAAATTTGTGCACCTATTTTTGCACTTACTAATAGTAAAACTTGTAGTTCTTTTTACTAAAAATTTATCTTGTTAGTCCTCTGGCGGACTCGAAGCTTGACTCCATACTTGGGTGAAAGCACTATTCCATATTCAAATGCTAAGGGTTTCTCCATCAATGGAGAATGTTCAAATGTAAACAATTGATATAGATGAATCATTGTTAGATGAATCTCTTGATATGCAAATCTCATTCCAATGCAAGCACGAGGTCCAATCCCAAAAGGAATGTGTGCATAGGGGTGCCTCTTCATTTCTTCTTCGCATTCAAGATCAAATCTCTTTGGCTTGAATTTTTCAGGCTCTGAGAAATAGATAGGATCTTTTGCTAGTGCATTTAAGGATAACCATATCCATGTTCCCTTAGGAAATAAGTACCCTCCTATCTCAACATCTTCACTAACCTCTCTTGCAGTTAGAGGAGATGCTGTGTAGTAACGCATAGTCTCCTTTATTACCTGCCATATATACAAATAAAGAAGTTTAATATTCTCAAGTAATTTATTAAATTATTCATTTTGGATAAAAATATAAAGTTTGAATAAGATTACATGCAAGTAAATCTTATAATAAGAATAAAGACTAAATAAATGTATTCTAATTATTACAATTAGAAACACAATACATACATACATATATATATATATATATACAAAATTCTAAGTCATTCATATGTCAAGATAAATCATTTTATTCAAACTTCTAAAATTTAATACTAAGATAAATCCATCTTACACAAATTAATATGTGCAAAGCATATGTAAAATATTCTCACTCTAGATCATATTCATGACTATGGAAATGAGTTCTACATCTAAGAAATTGAACCTAGTACACAATACCTTAGCTTGTTGTGCCTATGTCTAAAGTGGATGGTGCCAAAATACATTTTTGGGAACTTTCTAGGTAAGGAGTTGCTCTATTTTGGTCAAGCCCCTAGGTAGACCAATTTAATAATGATAAACAAATATTGAAAGATAACAAGCAAATATATTAGGATAATATAAGAAAATTACAAAATTTTGTTGTAATGTGAATGTTTCTCTCTTATAGGGCGTACCAATTTTTTTCAAATGGATACAAAATGTCCTTAAATACTACAACTTAACATACAAACTCAAACAAATATTTGATAAGTTAGCTCACATTGGCTTGTAATAAAAAGGCAACAAGGTTCAATTTAAATTATAATAAATTCTAACTTTCAAAAGTTCAAGGTTCACATTTGTGTGCATGAAAGTGATCTAAGTCAAGTTTGCATTGATAAATTTGAACTAGGATGGTGAATAAGATATCTAATAATCAAAACCGATTCCTAAAGATGAGTAATGATGAAGATAGGATGGAATATTTAATTGTGTGAAAATATAATATAAGAATATGCCACTTATAGACTTATTACCACATGAAAATTTATCTTATCAAAATAGACCCAAACAATAAGCAAAAAGATATAGATATATTATTTTCACCATTACAATTATTAAGAGTTACATCTAAATCTATAAAAAAAACCCATCAAAACTTCCACAAACAGAAGACAAACCAAAACAAAGTATAATGTAAATTATACCACTCCAAGAGATTAAAGATAACTTTGATCAAACTTACTTCTCCTTGACAAGGAAATTTTAGTATATTTTATATTTCAAGTATAATGGCTTATTTAGTGAGGAAGAGGTGGGGTTAACTAACAATAAAAAAGGAGACTCAATCTTGAAGTCTCATTTCGATGTCGATGAACTCAAAATCTTGTAATTTCATTGTGTTGTCTATCCAACATTCTGATACACATTTGACTGTAATTAATAATTAATTATAAAAATTAAATATAACGTGATTTTGAATTTCAATTAATTTACGCTGAAGGCGTATCCTATTTGAAGTGCACAAAGCTGATTTTGGAAATCTACGATGTGCAATGATGGAGAAGGCTTGCCAGCGATCAGAATGATCTGATCCATTGAAAATTTGGTACCTCCGGGATTGGTCAGAAGTGGGCATGTCACGTCCGTTGCCTGACAGAATTCAGGTCAAGTTGCAAAGTCGCCTGCGAGCAAATGGGAGATAGGGAGGCCGCGGATAAAGGACCAAATATGCAGAAACCTCTCTTGTTCACGCCAAGGGAAGGATATGTTAACTTTTGAAGTGATTTTGACATTCAAAGTGGATTAAATCGAAGCAGAAATAAACACATAGGGTGCGTATGTGATAGGTAGTAAGATTGCAAAGTTTGAATTGCTCAACCTCTGGAAGGTTACACAACATCTCAAAACAGAGGATACATTAGATTGGAGGAGGCGACACCAAATGTTCCTGAACCATAGCATAGGTTGGATGCCATATTAGGGGTGAAGTCATTTGGAAGACATGGTAGCCCATAAGCGGGGGAAAAGAAATCGTTGCAGAATGAAGATTTGGGTCACTAACTTGGACGGTGAAGGAAATATTTGGGTCACTCACTTGACAGTGAAGGATTGTGCACTGAATGTGATGTTTTTAAGGTGCAATTGGGAGAGTATAATGATACACTAAGCTGTGTAGAATATGGATCTAGACTTGGTTAAGATGCTGGCTTCGATTCTTCTCTTGCGACTGTCTTGACTCCTGCTACTTAATCCATCCTAGAAGAGATGGCTATTGTTGGTGAATCCATAAGTCACTATGGGTTTTGATCTCGCTCAGTTACTAGTTTAGGCGTAATTGGCACTGGATTAACTGAATCAATAGGTGGTGTTGCTCAATCTACCAATGCTAGATAAGTCGGATCAGTTGGTTCAATAGAGTCTACTTCTGCCAGGCAACTGCAAAGAGAAATTTTGTAATCTTAATAGAACGCCACTAGGAAAATGAATTAGGCAGCAAGGATTAAGTTCTAAACATCATTTATGTCTCTGCCAAATTCCACTTACTTACTAGTGGCTTCATCTTCCCAAACTAGATTCATGATAATGACGTTGCAAGTGTTTCAAGTTTGAGACGCTAGTTACCCACCTCCATGTGTCTTATTAGCAAACTTTATTATACGATATATTAATTATGGAGGATACAATATATTAATTATGGAGGAGACAATATATGGTGGAATACAATTATTGCAGCCTGCAGAAGATAGCGTGCAAACACAATGCCTGTACGACATAAAATTAGTTTGCTTCATCTATTTCTGTCGAATGTAGTCGTGTTTCCTTGATTTGATGCTTACTTGGCAGGTTTGATGGGATGTGGTGATGCGATGTGAACGAGTTAGATTAATTCAAACATCTCCATACCTTTTGCTCAAAATTACTGATGAACGAACACATTTGAGCAAGAAATATGAAGAAATGACAATTGAAAATGAAGCTCTCAAGTTGAAATTAGAAATTATAACATAGACTTGATTCAGTAGAGAAAGAGAGGAACTCACTTAGATCTACATCAGCAAGCATGGAGGAGGTTAATGGTTCATTGAAACAACAAGTCCAAGAGCTTCAAAACAAGTTGGGTATGAGGGCTAATGCTTATAAACAAGTTTCCACTGATGATATGCTTGATTCAGCAATAGGGGAGAGGCAGTTACTCAGATCTCTATTTGAAACCAGTGATAAATTGATGGAAGATCTGGTTATAAAGAATAGAATAGTGAAACAGGAAGCCCTTTGACTTGATCAACAAAACCAACTGTCACAAGATCATTACTTCAAACAAAAGATGGAAAAATGACAAGAATTGAATGCAAAAAAATACACCAAAATACTGAAAGATATGGAAGTCTAAGGGAAGAGCAAGTGAACAAAAAAGAAAGTGGGGAGAAAAGAAAGAAAAACTATAATTTTCCTATAACCTAGACCACATGAAAACATGGGTTGGAAAACTACAATCTACCTATAATCCAAAAAAATAAGGAAATGCAAGAACGACAGGAAGACAAAGCGGTTGTTTGAATTTTGAGGGTTCTTCTCTACCTCTCTATATATTTATCTCTCTCATACGCATCCCCTCTATCTTTCCTAAGTTATATTTATCTTTGTTTCATTTCCATCCATATCTCTACCTCTTTATATCCTTATCTCTCCCTCTCTCTCCTCTCACTATCACCCCCTCTTTCTATATCTCTCTACTCTCTCCTCTCTCTATTTCTCTCCCTCCCTCTCCCTCTCTCTCTCTATATATATCTTATCTCCCTCTTCATCTCTTTCTTCATATATCTCTCACTCATATACACACTCCATATTTCTCTATCCCTATCTCTATCTCTCTATCTTTAACCCTATCTATATCTCTTCCTCTTTCTCTATTACTTTTCTTTGTCGTGCTCTATTTCTCTCACTCATGCCCCCTCTATTTATATCTCTCCATCTCTACCTCTCTCATTCACTTCATCTCTCTTGTTCTCTCTAGCTCCCTCTCGCTTCTCTCACTCTCTTTCTATCCATCTCTCTACCTCTATCTCCCTATCTCTTGCCACTCTCTCCCTCTCCATCTCTATCTCTCTATATTTCCCTCTATCTCTATTATTCCCTCTCTCTTTTATTTGTTGCATCTCTCCTTGCATCTTTCCTACTCTCTATGTCACCCTCTCTCTATCTCATCATCTATACTAGTATTTATCTCTCCCTCTCCCTCTTCCTCTCTCCCTCTCCCTCTCTCCCTCTCCCTCTCTTCTTCTCTATCTCCCATCCATCTCTATCTTTATCTCTCCCTCTCCCTCTCCCTCTCTCTATCTTTATCTCTCCATCTCCCTCTGTCTATCTTTCTATCAATAGACCAAAAGTATCCCTAATTGACCTCTTCGGCGTACCCATTGCACACCTAGGTGCAATTGCTAGTTAATAAATATGATTAAATGTACATCCAAAATCCTGATCATCATAATTACATAATATCTAAGTTCTGAAAAACAAAAATATTTTGAAGGAAATAAAAGTGAATAGCAAAAGAAATAATAAAAACCCTGATTTCAAGAGAGGGGTAATAATATTTAAAAATTCAATTCCTAAATCACAGTTTAGGTGATTTTACCTGAGTAAGATAAGGAAATTTGTCAAGATCTTCAGCGGTGGGATTTCTATCTGGAGGCCCGAACGCATCGATTTCTTGAAGCAATTTTTTCTCAACATGGGGGTGTGCAGAAACAAGATATAACACCATAGATAAAGTAAACGCAGTTGAAAATGAGCCCGCCAAAAGATGTTCATAAGTGAGAGCACTTACATAATCCGGGGTAAACAAATCTTGGGCATATTTACTTGACTCCCTTGCATTCAACACTAATGAAAGAAAATCCGTCCTAGATTCCAACCCCAAATCCATACTTCTCTTGGCCACAATGGCATTCAATCTGTCTGTAAGCTTGCGGCTGTTCTCTTCGACCTTCCAGTCCCCTGTGCCTGGGATACGACTGAGGATTTGTTGAAAGGGCTTCTGTACAATTGGCAACAGGATCCCCATGATCATACTGAAGGTGCCAGTGAGGTCCATTTTCAGAGAAGTTGTGGAGTACTCGTGCTGCTTCACAAACTCTGAGAGTTCCTCTGGGACTGGATGTGTCGATGTGGATTGTGAAGTGGATTGTGTGAGGTCAAACCTCTCGCCAAAGGCTGCCTCTCCGATGATGTCTGTAGCGACCTTCAGGAAGAGCTCTGAGAAGTTTATGTCTTCTTTTTCGTCTTTGGTGGAGAGATGGTCTTTGAGGATGCAGATTGTGCGTTCCATAAGCGGTACTTGACTGGCTACTCGGCTGGGTTGGTACAGAGGTTGTACGGCACCACGCATTGATGACCATCTTGAGTCCCTGAACAGTTGAAAAAGGAAAAGGAACAAAAACCAATACTTAGATTACTGTAGTCGATGTGATTTCAGTAAGTTGTCTAAGCAAGTCAGAATGTTCTGTTTAAACCAAAATTAAATTTAATAGTTTTGTTGTTGATGGCTTCTGAATTTCATTTTTTTCAAGGCTGTGCAATTTTGCTGTTCTAATTAACCGGTACACTTTGATGAACGCAGATTATTCATGAGAACCTTGATCTTATATAAACAATCAATACATTGATCACACTATACAAATTGTATAGGTTCTTCTGTGCAATTCCACGGTTATAATTTAGAGTTTTCACAATCATTAACAATATAGTTAAGAGTTTTTACAATCATTAACAGTATAGTTGGCTTGAATTTTTCACAATCCATATAGTATTCAAAAGATTTTTTTTAAAATCAATTATATATGTTTTTTATCAAAATTTCAGATCACACTCAACAATCCATCATCAATTATATCAAAAATATTTCTCAACAAACAATTAACACTTTTCTTTTAAACAGATGGTTCTACAGTGAAGCATTATTTTGATTCTGTGGTTTACAAGAACCATTGACACTTTAAAGAAACTTTAAGCTGAAAAAAGAAAACCCTTTCCTGCATATTTCCCAAAAATCTCAGGAAAGAAAAGAAAAGAATAGTAATTTCAATGACATCATAGGCAGCAAAATAGTAGCCTTAAGGTGTTCAATGCATACCTGGTAGCAAACAGTCCCTTCTGGTGGGGGGGAGAGGAACCCATGGGTGTCGGAATACTTCTATTTGACAGAACTTTGAATTTCTTAATTCCTACCTCTCTACACAAGTCTGCATCTGCCACTATAACTAATGGCTGCCTTCCAAAGTTGAACCTGCAATTACAAACATAATCTCACACATGCAGTTTTAACAAACAGTTTTTTTCTAGATCTCCTTCCAGACAAACTTCTAACCAAAAAAAAAAAAAACCTTTTTCCTTAAACTTGAATATGACTAAAATCTTTAAGGTGTGAAGAAAGGAATTGACCTGTAGATTGGACCATATTTGCGAGCCAAGCTAATAAAAACATCAGGCCCATCCTTCGCAAGGAGAGGCAAGTGACCAAACAGCCATGATTCAGGGGGACTGGGAATGTTGGGCAATTTCCAGGTGGGTAGCCTTTCATAAACATAGATTGAAATCACCCCCACAATGCAGATAAAAAACACACTATTCCATGATGAATTTCCCAACCACAGATTAAGATAATATGCGATAATGTTGTTTGCTGAATCAATACTGGTAGTCATGTTTGATAACTTATGAAACTGGCTGGCATAATACAAGGCATCAATTCTCAGAAATTTATTGAATGAACAATCGAGGCTTATTTTGGACGAACCTGAGGAAGCATCTTTGCATTTCTCAGAATGGATTATGCCCTTGCCATTGTCAGCAATGATTTAAAATGTTAAAGAACAAATTTTATAATGAAAGTACCAAGAGTATCAGATTCTCCCAGGCCAATAATTAGGTCTGTGGCCAGCACATTTGATTAACATTAGTGTTACATATTGCTCAATTCCTTACAATAATCAGATTGATCATATATATACCTGTCACTCTTATCCTGGCATGGATATTTTGTTCTTTATATTACATGGTCATACCATAATTTTTAAACTAGCAATCGCACCTTGGTGTGCAATGGGTACGCCGAAGAGGTTTGGAAGGTCAATTAGAGAAAAAAATGGTCTATTTTTTTTTCATAATTTCCGTGGTACGAAGGTCATTTAGCAAATGATGTTGTTTGTATCAGAAAGGTCTCAATGAAGATGTGATAGCTCTAAATCAATTATGCACCCTCTTATAGTGATCCAAACATGATTAAAAACCTTCTAAATGAGGAAGATAATCTTGTTCCATTGCTGATAGGCTCATGTTATGTTTGCAATAGAGAGAAGGAGAGGTAGGGAAAGAAAGAGGGAGAGATAAGAGGGGGAAGAGAGAAAAAAATGAGTGAGACATAAAGAACAAAGATAGA
Source organism: Sequoiadendron giganteum (assembly GCA_007115665.2). Classification (NCBI taxonomy): domain Eukaryota; kingdom Viridiplantae; phylum Streptophyta; class Pinopsida; order Cupressales; family Cupressaceae; genus Sequoiadendron; species Sequoiadendron giganteum. The sequence goes on along the minus strand of CM021104.1, from coordinate 675,720,447 downwards.
GGACTTGAGAAAGAGAGGGATATACAAAGAGGGAAGAGTGAGATAGAGACACACACACACATAAAGAGAGAGAGACAAAAAGATATAGAGAGATGCAGAGAGGTGGAGAGAGCAAGAGGTAGAAGGAGAGAGAGATAAGAGAGATAAAAGGGAAATATATATTGTGAGAAGAGAGACTAATAGTTAAAATTGCATCTATAACATTTAAAAAAATCTCACGAGAGAAATAGATAGATAAAGATAAAGATAGGGAGAGATGGAGCGAATAAGAGAGAGAGATAGGTAGTGAAAAACATATAGAGTTTGGAGGAAAAACAAATGGAGAAAACAACAAACAAAAAATGAATGGATATGAAATGTCATGTTTAGCTCTCTCCTAACCATCTTCGAACTTGGGTCTCATCAATATCAATTTATAAGTACCACCATACACAATTTTGTAATACCATGAATATGCAACTATAATGTAATAAAAATTGTGATTTTATTTGTAAATATACAAATGTTATTCTTTCTTTTGAATAACAATCAATTAACCTCATTAAGTGAATTTCTCAAATGGCATGTGTATGTGTCATTTACAACACAAACAAGATTGTAATGTATTTTACTTCTTCATATATAAAATTATAATAGTTTATTTCTAATTAAAACCAAAGAGATTGAAATCAAATTAGATTAAAAAGCATTTGTGAATTCACAAATCTATTAGCTATCTTACCAGGCAAAGGGGCGTGAAGCAACATTAGAAATATCTAATTACAAATGAGACAAAATCTACATGCACTTCTATAAAATTATATACCTTGATTTTGTAATGTATTATTTGGAATATGTAATTAATCACAAATGGTTGACCTAACATTGGCAAGAGATAATACAACTAATCTAAACAAAAAATACTTTACAAAATGACAAGAATAATTCTAAGCCCCCTCTCTCTTTTCTTGATAGTCAAGCATTTTTCAATTTACTTTAAGTGTTCCTCACCTTTTATCTTTTTCCCAGCATCCTTCACTTCCTCCACCTTTTCATTTCATACATATGCATTTTTGGTGAAAACAATTTAATGAAACATGCATATTATCATAAAACAAATTTGTATATAAGTAGTGATCTGCATTGCAATTTATGGGAATCAAACCATCTCAACAAGGTAATTTAATGATGGGTCCTCCACAAGATTGGTATCCATTTTGAATGGCTATTGGACATTGGCAGGAGGCCACGGAAGGATTGTCCAGAAGAAGAAATCATCTCTGCCATTGAGGCCTATTCATCTGGAGGTGTCACTACATTTGAAACTGTTGATATATATGGTCCGAGCAAAGAAATCCTAGGCAAGTTGAGGGATCAGTGGGAGATAAAAGAAAAGAAAAACCCATGTTGAAAAATATTCTCACTTCCTCAGGTACAAATATTCACAAAATATGTAAATATATTCCAAGGTACCCTCTCCTCTTCCTCAATAGAAAGAAGGATTACTAAATCCATGGAGGCTCTACAAATGGAAAAATTAGACCTTGTGCAGTTATATTGGTGGGATTATTATATCCAAGGAATGCTAGATACCGCTCTTGCTCTAGCGAAGCTCAAGGAGAGAGGCCTAATTACAAGTATAGGCACTACCAACATGAATACAAAGGCCCTCTCTAAGCTTGTGGATGGTGGTGTTCCTGTTCTCTGTGACTAGGTATAATTTTGTATACTTGACCCTAGGCCTTTGACTGCTTTCTGATAAGCATTGGGTGGAGGGAAGAAGGGTATGCTTGCAAAGTTGTTTTTAACACCTCCAACTTGAAGATGTATTAGACCATTGTTAAGGTGGCGAGGGGTGAGTTTTATTGGAGGAAGTTGCTTGATGTGTTGGTAGGGTTTTTTACTAAGCACTCTGCCACTATATCTAATGTTGCCTTGAAGTGGGTTATGTAGCAAGGGCCTATGTATCCTATTGTTGGCATCGGGAATGTTGATCATCTGGGGGAGAATTTGAAGGTTTTTGGGTTTAAGTTAGATGAATCAGACCTATAGAAGATGGAGGGGGTGCAAAGGGAAAGTAGTGGGCCTATTTGTGATTGCTATGATATGGAGAGATATGACTAAATGGACGAGGTTAAGACTTGACAATATTTGTGTGCAAAGAGTTTCTTCACTTATTGTACTGTGATGGAAGAACAAATGTCACAACATTTTTAGGATTTAAATCAAAAAATATTATTGTTGTAAATACTCCTAAGCCTATATTAATGTGTTCTATAGGCACCCAAAAAACACATCAACACAACCACCACATGTTTGATTGGAATCTTAATGACAAAGTGTAGTGTCTTCAAGATAATGAGCCCAAGCAAGAAGTTCAACCATGCAAACATAATGATCAACTGTAGGTGTAATGCAATAAGGGTTATTCATGTAATTGAAGTATGTATAACCCTCATCCACTAAACCTGCATGGTTGCATGCATATAGAACACAAGCATAGTTACAATAATAGGATATGTTCCTGAGTGTTTCATTAATTCAAATATTTTGAGAGCATCCTTGCAAAATCCATGTTGTGTGTATCCTGCAATCATTGCATTCCATGAGATGGCATCTCTTTGGGTATTTTGTCAAATAGTTCACGTACCTTTTCTATTCTTTCACATTTTGCATACATGTCCACCAGGGAAGTTGCAACTGCAACGTTTGACAAAATTCCTCTATTCTTTATGCTTTGATGGAGTCCATATATTGTTCCAATTCTTCTATTTTGGCACAGGTAGGGATAATGTTGGAAAAAGTTGTTCAATCTAGCTTTACACCTGCCAATTGTATTTTCTTGAAAGTTTCTAAAGCTTTTTAAAAAAATCATTTTGTGCATATCCTGCAATCATTGCATTCCATGAGATAACCTCTCTTTGAGGCATTATATCAAACACTTCACGTGCCTTTTCTATGCTTCCACATTTTAAATAAATGTCTACCATAATATCTAAAAAAAATCCTCCTTCCATGATGCTTTGATGGATGTCCATGTACCCTATTCCAAAGCTCCCATTTTGACACAAGTAGGGAGGATACTGGCGAAGGTTGTGGAATTTGGCTTTACACCTGCCAAATGCATTTGCTTAAAAGTTTCTAAAGCCTTTTCAACAAATCCATTTTGTACATCTCCTACAATCGTTACAATCCATGAAATGATATCTTTTGTAGGTATTCTATCAAACAGTTCGCGTGCCTTGTTAATTCTTCCACTTTTTACATGCATGTCTACTAGGGTAGTTGTGGCTATAATATTTGACAAGGTTCCTCTATCCTTTACGCTTTGATGGATGTCCATATTGTTCCAAAGCTCCCATTTTGGCATGGGCAAGGAGGATACCATCAAAAGTTACATAATTTGGCTTTAAACTTGACAATTGATTTGCTTGGAAATTTCTAAATCCTTTTCAACAAATCCATTATGTGCATATACTACAATTGTTGCAGTCCACAAGACCACATCTATCTTTGAGGTATCTTGTCAAAACACTTCACGTGCCTTGTCTATGCTTCCACATTTTGCATACATGTCTACCAAGGTAGTTACAACTAAAACATTTGACAAAATTCCTATAACCTTTATGCTTTGATGGATGTCTATACCTTGTTCTGAAGCCCCCATTTTTGCAGAGGCAAGTAGAAGGTAGCAATCTGTTGCAAAAAGATATTTGTAGAGGTGGGGAGAATGGTAGCAATTTGTTGTAGAAAGATATATATCGAGAAGTGGGATGGTTGAAGGATTCAGATAGAAAATTGCAGCCGAAAAATCTAGATAAGAATGGCATAATTTCCCTTGCTGGCATGATGCATTTTCAGCATTTGACATGACCTCAACGAATGAAAACAAAGAAACTCTAACGGTGTGGATGTCTTTCATCATCTTCCATCCTATTTCTTACAGTTTTCAACGTTCGATGTCCAAAGTGAACCAATTCACTTCAAATAAGATATGCCTTCGGCATAAATTAACATAGTCATTTCTAGTTACACAATAGTTTTAGGTGTAGTCGATTTTAGGGGAAAATAATTTATCATTATATCTCTACTTTTATTTTTGAAATTATTTGATTAAGGAGGGAGACAAGTTCGAGAGTCTGCACGGTAAGATGTTCGTGCGATGGTTGTATGCCATCAAGAAAGTATTTTCTTCCCTTATAAGATTCCTTCTCAATCTTGGTTGATTTCGATCCTTTAATGTTATATGACAATTTATGCATGTGTTTATCGGCCTGGGAATGATTATTTGGTGAAATGTATTTTGCTTTCTCTTGGAATCCTCGGTTGGCCTCAAACTCGTCGGTTTAATTATTAACCCTATAATTTCAATTACTTCCTTTGGGGTTTCGTACTCAAATGCCATCAATGGAAGATCGTGGGTTGATCTCGGGCAAACCCTTGAATGGTGTACAAAACTTGTTAAATGGTGACACAAAAGAACAATTAACAATGTCGGTAAATTGTTCAAAGACATAGTGGTTGAGAATGAGAGGACAGTGATTCTTGTTGTGGCCAAGTTTATTGAGGTCGAGGATGGATGCATAGAACACAACCCGCTCACAGTGTTGAATGCACAAGACAATTGAGAGGGGGGATGAACCAATTGTAAATTAAAACATCAAAACCCTTATTAATATTCAAATATGCATTAGTTCTTAAACCCTCAATAAGCATTAAACCCTTATCATGCATTAGCAAAATGTAACCATGAAAAATAGTAATGCAAACACATCCAAACACATAAGAGCACCAGATTTACATGAAAAACCCAAGAAGAGAAAAACCACAGTGAGGATTAGCTCATAATATAAAGTAATTGCAACACTGAATACAATAGGCTCACTGTTAGAGAGCTCACTTCCCAAAAGAAAAGAAGGGTTCACTGCTAGATTAGAAAGAAGAAGAAAGAAGATCGTTACAATGAGAAATCCATCTCAAAGCAACATAAAGATCCACCATAGCATCACCAGTACATTCGTAGCCTCTCTGAATAATGTAGACACCTTATGTTCACTACTTCCAATAGTCTAACACATTAAATCTCGCACTACACTTCACAATTTCACACTCCACAACTTTGATTTTCACATCACACACTTCAACACACAATCCTCCATCAACACAACACTTACTTATATCTTCTCCAACCTTGAAAACATTCTCCAAAGTCAACTATGCACCAAAACCATACAAACTCAAATTAGGTCGACACCAAAACATTCCCGTAGTGGAAAGAAGTGAAAGCAGACCACATCACACCTTAACCTAGACCCAAATCATAAATATACACCATGCCACGCTTCCACAAACATCGAAGCATATCTACAATTAGTGTAAACACCCAAGGTCAGCTGAACCCATGTAGATAACATTGAATATTTAAGTATACACTTCATTTGATCCAAAGATGACTCACGAACATCACTCATCACTTGAACAAAATCTAGAATATTCCATAAACACCTTGAAATCCAACAAATTCCTTCGCAACAACTTCCACTTGAAGAACATACTCATCTTGTGCAACTGGTTAGCCTTCCACACACTACAACACCTAAATCCAACCATGCAGAGCACCAAAACACAAACAATTTGGACTGAAGATAGATACTAGTAATATAAGAATACTTCTAGAACCGCAAGGCTAGAAGACAAACTACAAAGAAATACAAAGAAAAACCATTTCTCCAAGACACCATTGCATTACATAGTTCACACACTGGTGAACACAACTTTCTCTTCACAATGATCCAGAACCTAAAACTCTAGATATAACACCTATGATCAACATATTTGAATGGCACAAGTAGATCTTCAACCATGAAGAAATGCAGAGAAAAACCAAAACACTAATCTAACACACAAAACACCTCTTCAACACACTATTTGCTCTTTTCTTCAAATTTTCTCAAAAGCACTTGGAAACCAAGCATCACAAACACATTATCATCATTTGGAACACCTTCTTGTTACAACCAAACTACTTGCAACATAGCAACTCAAAAATACTCATGCTTATCAAAGCAACACTAGAGGTTAGCACTAGTGATCCTACTAATGATAATATAATACAACTAATAAAAGAATCACCACAAACTCATCAAAACAACAACATAGATTTGTTGACATCGATGACAACACAAACTGCACATACTTGCAACAAGCTCCCCCTTTTTCATTGATGGCAACACATGATTTGAAAAACTACCAACAATAACTCGGATTACCAAAACACATATTGTGTCATAGTGCACACTACTCCCTCTTACACAAGCATCATCTCTATCCAATAATTTCTCTTTCTCATGAATTAACTCTCTCTCTCTTTTTTCACTTCAGTTTCTCCTCCTTTGACATCAATGGAAAAGGGAAACACACTTGTATCTCTTCCCTTTGAAATCAAACATACATACTTTCTTTCTCCCCAAAAGGCAATGCTTATAAGGGACAACAACTGCTCTACAAATACCTTTTCTTTTTACTGCACTATGTTTTCTTCACACCTTTTTTGCACAATCCCCCTTAGGAGTACACACCATACTACATCAACTAGAAAATGAAAATACCTACTCTTTCTAACTGCAACAATACCACTACCTACCCCCCTGAGAGGTAGCCACCAACATCATTCCAGAACAACGAATGAATCTTCAAATACACTGGATCGATGCACACTCTTATGTATCTAGTTCAAAGGAGGGGTAATAACCCCTAACTTCTCCTAGAGATACTCAAAAGTATCCTTAGGAAAATCCTTCATGAAGATTTCTTCAACTTGATCCTTTGTAGGCACATACTCCAACTTCACCTCATTCTCTGCAACATTCTCTCTCAAAAAGTGATACCGAATTGAGATATGTTTTGTCCTTGATTGCATTACCATATTCTTTGAAATGTTGATAGCACTTGTATTATCACATAAGATAGAAATAGGTTCATCACATATCACTTGGATATCCTTCAAGGTTTGATTCATCCATAACACTTGTGTGCAACATGATGTTGCAGCAATATATTATGCCTCTACAGTAGATAATGACATTGAATCTTGCTTCTTACTTAGCCAAGACACCAACCTGTTTCCAAAAAAGAAAGCGCCACCACTTGTGTTTTTTCTATCATCCACACAACCTGCCCAATCTACATTTGTATAAGCACTCAAAGAGAAATCAATATCCTTTGGATACCACAAGCCATATTTCAGAGTATCCTTCAAGTATTTGAATATTCTCTTTACTGCTGCCACATGTGACTCTTTGGCATCTTCTTGAAATCTAGCCACAAGACAAACTGCATGCATGATATCTGGTCTAGTAGTAGTTAGATATAGCAGTCCTCCAATCATTGATATGTACTTGCTTTGATCAGCCTTAGGATATTCATTATTCTTTCTTAGCTTGCAACCAGTAATCATAGGGGTACATACCAATTTAGAGTCTTCCATTACAAACTTCTTTAACATATCCTTAGCATAATTTTATTGTGAAATGAATATACCTTTTCCTGTCTAATTGATTTGAAGTCCAAGGAAGAAATTCATCTCCGCAAACATGTACATCTCAAACTCTTTCTACATCTCTTCTGCAAATTTCTTGCAAAGATTATGTCATCAACATACACAACCACAATCAAGATTTGATCTTTCTTCACCTTAACATAAAGATTACTATTTACGTACCTTTATTGAATCCTTGTTGCAACAAGCACCTATACAATCTTGCATACCAAGCTCTCAAAGCTTGCATGAGTCTATATAATGCCTTATTCAATTTGCAGACCATATTAAGATTATCTGATAATTTAAATCATTTTGGTTGTTCAATATAGACTTCTTCTTCCAATTCACCATTCAAGAATGTAGACTTCACATCCTTCTAATAAACTTTCAAATCTTTGTGTGCTGCAAAAGCCAAAAACATCCTGATAGCTTCCATTCTTGCCACCAAAGAAAAGGTCTCCTCAAAATCTATTCCTTCCACTTGTGAGTAGCTTTTACACACAAGCCTTGTCTTATTCCTAACAACTTCTCCACTCTCATTTGGTTTATTCTAGAACACCCACTTAGTTATAATCACATTCTTGTTTTTTGGTCTTAGGACAAGTTCCCAAGTTTGATTCTTCTCAATTTGAATTAATTCTTCCTCCATAGCCTTGATCCAATACTCATCTTTGCATGCCACAATTACTGTTTTAGGTTCAATTTTTTAAAGTAAACATAGGTTTACTTGTTCTTCTATCATAGCAGCCTTTCTTTTTGTCAACACACCTTTGCTTTTGTCACCAATGATCTGATCTTTAGAATGATTCTTCTGCACATACTTAGGAGTCTTAGGGATCCTTTCTAGAGCTTCTTCCATTTCAATCTATACATCATTTTCCTTACCTTTATCCTTTTCTTCTTCTCTGCAAGAAGACTCGTATAATTCATATTCATCTATCATCACTAAAATTTTATGTAGATCTTCATCCACCTTGACACTTGCACTTTCAACAATCCTTCTCGGCCTCTTGTTGTAACATTGGTAATATTTACTTCTTGTAGAATATCCAAGGAAGATACCTTCATCAAATCTTTCATCAAATTTTCCTAAGATCTTTTCATCTCTCTTGATATAGCATTTGCTTCCAAATACTCTAAAATATTTAACAGTAGGAGTCCTTCCATACCATAACTCATAGTGAGTCTTTGAACTATTTGATTTTTCTTGTATTATGTTTAGCATGTAGATTGCACTATGAATGTCTTGTATCCAGTAGATTTCTGGTAGGTTAGCTTCTTTCATCATAGTTCTCGTTGCTTTCTAAATAGTTATATTCTTCCTTTCAACCACTCCATTTTGTTGAGGAGTTCTAGGGGCTGACAAAGGCCTCTTTATTCCTTGATCTTCACAAAAAGTGTTAAACTCATTGGAGGTAAACTCTCCACATCTATCAGATCTCAAACATTTGATCTTCATATCCATTTCATTCTCAACCATAGCTTTGAACGCCTTAAACTTATTCAGATACTCTATTTTTTCTTTGAGAAAACTAACCCAAGTCATTCTAGAATAATCATCCATTAATAGCATGAAATACCTATCACCCTAAAAACTTCTTGTTCGTGTAGGTCCACAAAGGTCTATATGCACCAACTCCAAAGGACCAATAGAAAATTGTTCTTTGAATTTAAAACTCCAAGCTTGCTTTCCAATTTGACATTCCTTGCAAACAACATTGATAGGCTTTGTAATCCTTGGTAGATCTCTTAAAGATTGAATTGAACTTATCCTTACTAGGCTATCAAAATTGATGTGACACATTATTCTATTCCATAGACAAATTTCATTAATCTAAGTCATAGAACACTTACCATTAGCACCTTTAAGCTGATAAACATTTCCATTTGTCCTTACCACAACAATCACAGTACCAGAGCCTTTTCTAATATCACAACTATTGCCCTGAAACAAAAGATTATATGTTTTTCTACACATTTGTCCTACACTCAAAAGGTTATGTCCTAGACCCTTAACATAAAGAACATCATTTGTATTATGTTTGCTATCAAAATTGATTGAACCTTTTCCACATATCTTAGCAAATGTATCATCACCAAACTTAACTAAACCACCTTCAAAATTTTCAAGCTTAAAAAAATTACTCTTATCACCTATCATGTGATTTGAGCATGCATTATCAATAATCCAGTTGTTCTTCTCTTCCCTAGTATGAAGAGAAGTCAGCTTTGCTCCTGTTCTTGGAGTACTTTCCTTCATACATATCTCGGAGTTAGTAGAATTAGTTCCAACATTTAGAAACATGAACAATAATTCATCATCTTCATCAGCAGGGTAATCAAGTTCATCATCAAATATACTGACATCTTCTCTAAGGGTGAAATCACAATACTTTGTCTCCCTTTTTGCCCAAGATGGACGTTTACGTCAAAAAAAATAACTGAATCTTCATCTTGTGAAACCTATAATAGCTAAACGAATAAGAATTTGAAGATAATGTGAACTAGTGATTTGTGGCAATTTGTGTGTAGATTCTAAATATATATTTTTAAAAATTTTCCAAAATAAATCATGAACCTTTCAACATCTCCTTTAATAACTAGTTTTAACAAAAAAAAAACATTTTTAGAAAGTAACGTTTGTTTCGTCCAACATAACTTTTTTTATATAAAGGATTAAATTATAATATTTGAAATATAGATTCTCAACATCAATATCTAGGGCAAGGATGTTTTTTCATAATTTTTTGTTACACATATTTTTTTAATTAATTTTTGAAGTCACTATAACTATAATTTGGACATATGTGTGTGTTGTCCAACTTAACTTCTTGTGTATATATCGAAATCCAATTTTTTTTTTTTTGGTGAAACAAGGACATCAATACCTGTGGCAAGGGTATTTTTGAATTTTTTTACATTGTTTACTATTTTTCCACCTCTATAGAACTAAGAGCTTTATGTTTGGAGAAAAACCTATGTTCAGTAAACATTAAAAATTAAATACACGATAAAATGAAAACATATCAAAATATACTTGTTGGAAATCTCATTTTGAGGGCTAAAACCTTGCAAAAAATACTAGAGGGGTCCTCTACAAGGGGATTTGATCTAAACGGGTCTTATCTCCCTCTTCAATTAAAACCTTTTAGATGGAACCTGTCAAGGCTTAAATCATTATTTTTTCTAAAAAAAAGTGATTTAAGGAAAAAATCGGCATATCCCAAAAGTGAGACACACTATTGTGGTAGCACCCCTAACATAATAACTTTTCTTAAATGATTTACCTGTATTCTCCTTAGATCTATCTCTTGAATTTTTGACAAGACATCTTGAAGCATAATGACCAATCTTTCCACAATTAAAGCATTTGAAAGATAACTTACCTCTATATTTTCCAGTACCCTTTTTCAATTTCATCACAAAGTTTGCTTCCAACTCATCAAATTCATCTGAATTGGATTCCTCATTCTTCTCTGCTTTTCCAACTTTAAAATTAGTCTATTTCTTTGGATCACTTGAACCAAACTCTCTTAATTCAAAAGCAGTTAAAGTACCAAGTAATTGATCTCTAGAATAGTTATTTAGATTATGAAATTCTTCAATAGTAGAAACCTTATGACTATAGGATTTAGCCAGAGTTCTCAGTACCTTCTTTACCACCTCACCATCTTCAAGATTTCCACCAAGACCTCTCATGGAATTGACAACTTCATCCATTTTCTGCATGTAGCTAGTCATATCTTCATCCTCTAACATTCGCAAGTTTTCAAACTTGATCTTTAGGTTTTGCATCTTAGCTTGCTTGAATTTCTCATCTCCTTCATAAATTCTTTCCAGATTTTTCTAGATCTCATTAGTAGTTGTAAGATTCATAACTTTCACAAATTAAGTATTAGAAAGAACACTCAAAAGAGCATACCTTTTTTTCCTAATGTTCTCATAGGCCTTGATCTCATCATCAATGCTCAGACCATTTGTAGGCACAAAATATTTAGATTCAACAAACTTCCAAACTCCAAACCCTAGTGAAACAAGAAAACCTTCCATCCTAGTCTTCCCGAATCCATAATCAGATCTATCAAACAAAGGAGAAATTCTTGTGCACCATCCTAGGTCTACCTCAAGCAGTTAAGATTTCTTCTAAGGAACCTTTCTCTAATACCAATTTCTGAATACACAAGACAAATGAGAGGGGGGTGAATCAATTGTACATTAAAATATCATAACCCTTCTTAATATTCAAATCTGCATTAGTTCTTGTTGTGCCTATTGCACACACGCCCCGTTCGAAATGGGGACCCTCTCTTTCCTTTCGGCTTGTCGGATCCTTTTTTCCTCGGCTCATTTTGTGTACCCCATTTTGAGGTCCTTGATGGTCAACACATTCTCAATAGTCCCATTTAGGGTTGACCTAGTTTTGCCCCTGTGAAATTTGCTAAGTTTTCAACCCTTTCGGGTTTTCCTTGTCAAATTGCCTTTTTAACATCTGTGGCTCCTTTCGGGCCCGAACCCTCGGGTTTCCCTTTGCGGGTTTCCGTTTCGGCTTTGCCGTCCTGAATGGCCCGCGGATGATGTCTTTCCGACATTCTGAGCCCCACCTGCCGAGATGCCCCTCCCGGGTTTCTCTTTGCACTTTATTGCTCCAAACGGCTACCAGCCTTCATCTTTTCGGACCCCGGACCTTAGAGCTCCCTTCGTTGTTTGGGTTTCGCTTGGTAAATTTTTGAATGGCCATCCCTTCGCCTTTTCAGACCTTGGACCCAGTCCTCCCGTCGCCATCCCGAAAACTTGAACTCAACCACCTCAACTGTCATCGTACCAAGCATTTAATTGTGGCATTAATTGCATTTGGGGCTATATAAAGAAGTTTTTCCTCTCATTTTCACATGTTAGAAGCGATCAAAAAACCCAACGTTGCCCCAACAATCTCCGCCTCCACGCCCGAGCCCCTACTTTGTCGTTCCTCACGAATTCAGCAGATAACTTCTTTGAGATTACAAGGTAGGTTCACCGTCTGCATGCCTCATCTCTTTTTCCTCAAAATCATGGTCTGAATTAAGTAAAAAAATTAAAATGAACTCAGAACCTAGTAGGATAGTGCCCTAGCCTAAAAACCCACAAGTTAGAAATTCAAAAATTGATCGTTCGAAGGATGAAATTCAAAACCAGAACTTCACCTCTATGTCGATGTTCTTTGGAACAGGCGACCGCACCTTTCGGGCCCGGACCTTCCCGCGTCCATTGCTGAAAACTTATAAAATTGACTATATGGCCAAGCTCACTTCGAGTCCCAGCCTCTGGATTTCCCCCTTCAAGATTCCGTTGTGGCTCCTTCGTTCCAAACGGTAACTGCGCTCCGACCTTCCGGCCCTTAGACCTCGGGCCTACAAAGTCCGTCGCAAAATTACAAAGAAAATTGAAATTTAGAGTTGTCATCGGACCCCAGCATCCGGACTTTCATCGCCGCACTGTCGTCCCTGTTTCACTGTTTCAAACGGCTGGCCCTAAACGTCTTTTCAGCTCCCGAGCTCTAGTAGCCCCTCCACTCTGCAAAATCTAAACCAAAAGTCGAAACGTCCAAACGTTGTTCGAACTCCAGCCTCCGAAATTCTGTCCCCGAAATTTCGTCTCGTTTCACCATCCCGAACAGTCGACCATGTCCGCCTTTCCAACTATCGGGCCCCGACCCTTGGTCTGCCGCTGGGTTTTCCCCAACTGTTAAGTTCGCCTCGGGTGTATCCTTTCGGGCTTTTGTCCCTGGACTTTCGTCTGCGTTTCATCATTTTCGCATGGCTATCCCGTAGCAGCTTCCCGACCCCGGCAACCTGGACTCTAGAACCCAATTCTCATAATGTTGTCTTCCCTGCACTGTTCCAAACGGCCTTCCTACAGCTGAAACCCCAATGCCTAAATGGTGACTCAAATGGCCTCCAAATTGAAAACAGACTTCGACCCACGTGCTAAAATTGGACTTTCTCCCATGCCACGCCTTTGTTAGACAAATCTAAGATCGAGAAATTCATTGGGAGTGCCTTGCCTTATTTTCCCTTCCAAACGACATTCTGCCAAGGGAATTCCGACCCTTTGGGCCCGAGTCATCCATTTGCCTCCTAGAATTATTATGATCAAGTGTTGGACTTTCCTAAAGTGATTGTTGTGGATCTAACCTTTATTTGCAAGGATTTGTCTGAGGATGCATCCACTTGTTTAATGTTGCTGACTCCTGTCTCTTTGTGCAGAATTTATGGAATCCAGTGTAGAAGCCTTCGGTGTCGCCAAGGAGAAATGAAAAGGAACTGCCAAAGTGCCTCGAGGCAAGGAGGACAAGGATCAAATGAAGTACAAATTCCAAGGAGTGACATTACACTCTAGAGTCACAACTCTTTGGAGAGACATCACAGATACCAATATCGAGCATGTCGATATTGATTAGTTTACATGGAGAGTCAGGGTTGACCCAAAAAAAGATAATGCAAAATTAATCAGAAGCAATGGACTTGCCAAGGTTGTAGGTTTCCCGCCAGCTTTGGTGGCCCCCGAGCTAGTAATGGCATGCCGGGAGGCGTATCAACTTGAAACAAGAACCATAGTGGACAGAGATGGCAACGTCCTGGCTGATATGTCCCCTCTCGAGATAACTAAAAATTTCCACATCACCACCTTCGAAAGCATGGAGACCTCAACCATTGAAGAGTGCAAAGCATTATGGGACAAGGATCCTATAAAATGCAAGAAACTGATCAACCAATACTGGTTGAAAGACAGGGGGCCAGTGCTGGAAAAGTCCCTCAAGAACTTTACCGTAGCGATTTCTTCGAGGATTATCATGACCTGGTCACCCTATTGAGCAGAGTAATGGGCCTTCTTGCTACGGTCTTTTTCCAGGAGTGGATGTTATATTTTGTTGAACAAATTCTCCGTGGGGATGGCGTCGCATTCTATTAGGGGGAGATAATCAGCAATTGCTTTCACGAGCAATTCGTCAATGTGAAGAAAACCTCCAAGTTCTATATGACGTCATACCTGGTCTATTTTCTTGTCGATCGATGGCATTATAATGGATTCACTGCAATGCCCACTGAGGCGTCAAGAAGAGAGCTCAAACCCTATGACAAATACCCGCAGCTGCAGTACAGGAACTTCAAGAAGGACTATTGTAGGGTAAAGGATGCTTTCACTGCCTACATCATCTGGTCCCTTGGAGGTGATTTTGAGAGAAGAATCTCTCACAGTGCTAGGGCCGCTCTCAAGCACTACGCCTTCTTGTTCATACAATTCCCCAAGTTCACCTACATTTGCACCCAAGGATTCACAGAAAGGCCAAATAAGCTACCTTGGTACCCCAATGACCGAATTATACTATTGGAACTAACTTGGCAGCTGCAACACCTACACAACATTCTAAGCAGCAAACATCTGGTAGGGACACCTTATCCTATCAGGCTTGGCCAAGGAATACAAAATTCATACCTCCCAATGTGCGGGCAATTTAGAAAAGGACCTGGTCGAATACCACTTCAGGCAGCACACAGCTCGGCCACAGATGGACCCATATGCTAATATTAGAAAGGCACTTGGACCTGAGTATGCCCACCTCCACCACGTTGAGCATTTTTGGGGAAATTGCAAGCAAGACTTTGAGGTGCAGATACGGTAGTATATGCGTATGACTACATACTTCGTGAAAAGGGTGAACTTATGTCCAGTTCCAGATCAGCTTGAAGAGGATGAGAGCACGGTGATCGACCCAAGGTATAATTTCATTGCAAATCTATCATTGCCTTTAATTGATTGGGATGAGCAAGAGGTTGATGAACTTGATATTCTCACCAAGCCCGTTGAGGCTCGAAAAAAGGCATGGATTGACGGGCAGGTCACTCGACTAAAGCAACAAGGAGTTGCCTTAAAATTCAAGGGGCTTGAAAATGAGCGAAGTGTTTCTAGTGGTGGGACGATTACCACTACAACTGGAGAAATATCCAAATCCTTGCCATCTATCAAGTCGAAAAAGAGAAAGGAGGTTGGTGAGCAACTACCTAACCCAAAAGTGTATGCTCAAAAGGCCTTAGAAGGCGAGCCTCCTAAAAAGCATAGAAGAACAGGCAACATCACTGAGATGCCGATAATACCTGAAGATCCACTCCACGAGGGCAAGGAAGTGGAGGCTGACCCACCAAGGTCTCCACCTACTTCATCTATTGCAACTATTGCTGCTATTACCACCATCCCACCCACTTCACTTGCAATAAATGCTTCCTCTCCACCTGCAGTGGACATTTATGTCCACCTTGCCTCCACTTCTCCGATCGTGCAGGTCATATCGATGGATTCATCTTTTGTCACGACCTCGCCAATCTCGTCATCCTCCATGTCTCCTTCCCTTCCACCCGCTTCATCTACTGTAGCAATGCCTGCCCTCACTCTCCCAGAGTCCTTCATCAAGTATATGCAAAATGTGCCATCTGAACTTTTGAGAATGCTTGCAAATCCGATGGTGCAAGCAGCCATCGCCCAAGCAATGGTTAACACCCCAGCTCTCCCTCCTCCTACAGAACCACCTAAAATGGAGGCTACAATGCAAATCTCTGATGAGCTCGAGTGACGACAGCTGGAGGTAGCCAAGGGGCTCGAATATGAGGAGTTTGAGTACCATGAGTATCTGATGTTCGAGCGTCGGGCGATCGATGAGGTGGCCTATGAGTCTTTTAGTGAGAGCAGCGAGGAGCTAGACACAGAATTAATCCAAGAGATAGTTGATCCAGAGCTCGACATGGAGTGGAACATGCAGCTCAAGGAGATCAAGGACCGAGAGGCTAAAGGATAGCCTACGATTGAAAGAATCGTTGCTCCAAAGACTAAGGGCAGGAGGTCTCCTACGAAAAGACGCGATCAAACCCCAAAGCATGATGAGGAATGATGACTATGACACAAAGGATGAGAAGTTGCTTCCCTACAAAAGAATGGTGGATATTTTCTTGATGTATTTCAAAATGATTGCATTTGAACAAATACCGAGGACACAGAATAAAGCAGCCGATGTAATGGCTACCATTGGATCTCTCCTAGACATCCCTAACAATGTGTCACAATTTGAATTCTTAGTGGAACAGCTGTTGATGCCTGCATACGACATTCCAGAGTCCGAAATGGTGTGCAAGATTGTTGGTCCCAGTTCGCCTTGGTATCAAGACATATACGACTATCTTAAATCCCAAACCCTCCCACCCAACCTGTCTAACAACAAAAGAAAATCCTTTATCCGAAAAGCGGCTAGACATACCATCGTCAGTGACACCTTATACCGTTGTGGCTTTGACAACACCCTTCTTCGTTGTCTCGACACTGATGAAGCCCAAACAACTTTACAAGGAGTACATGAGGGTATATGCGAATCTCATTCGAGTGGTCCAACCTTAGCTAGGAAAGTCACCAGACTGGGATACTACTGGCCGACATTGGAAAAAGATGCTCTTCAGTTTGTCAAAACATGTCGAAAATGCCAGGTGCATAGCGACCTGATTCATGCACCTGCACAGGAATTAAGACCGATCACTTCTCCATGGCCTTTTGCACAATGGGGACTCGACCTCGTGGGTAAGATCCATCCATCCTCGTCTAATGGCCATAAATTCATAATCAGCACCATTGAGTATTTTACTAAGTGGATTGAAGCCGTCCCTCTCACCTACATCACCAGTAAACAAATATCCAAGTTTATCCTGAATTACATCATTTGTCGGTATGGTGTCCCACAATCCATCATCATAGATAACGATAGTCCATTCAAAAATCAGGACGTTCATGAACTCTATGAGCGATTCCACATCCAACACCACTTTTCCACTCCATACTACCCGCAAGGTAACGGCCAAGCTGAGGGGTCAAATAAAACAATCCTTCGCATTCTGAAGAAGACCGTCAATGATGTTGGTCGAGACTGGCACCTACAACTCAATCCTACTTTATGGGCCTATCGTACCAGCATCCGTACCCCTACTGGAGCCACTCCATTTTCCCTGGTCTATGGATCTGAGGCCATATTACCCATCGAGGTCAAAATTCCTTCTCTTCGCATTTCTTTGAAAGGAATGATTGATGATGAAGAGTACATACATACTCGTCTCCATGAGCTGGAAATGCTACAAGAAAGACAGCAAAATGCCTTAAATCATCTACAGGCATATCAAAATCGTCTCTACCGAAGTTATAACAAAAGAGTCATGGTGTGAAAGTTTGAAATCGGTGACTTGGTTCTCATGCAGAACCCCATAAATCAGACCATGAAAAGCCTGGTAAGTTTGAGGCTAATTGGCTTGGTCCTTATATCATTACTGATGCATTTGGTTCCGGAGCTTATCAGTTAGCCACACCCGATGGAGAATAGCTGACAGAACCTATCAACAGCTTACACCTGAGAAAGTTCTACACATAGCACCAAAGAGCTTTGCTAAAAACCTGCAAAATACAAAAAAAATGAAAAATAAAATGAAAATCGTCCCTTGATGAAAACCTGGCAAACAAGCGTCTTGGTGACACAAAAAAAATAAAAAAATGGCGAAAATAGTAAAAAGAAATGAATTCATCCAATAGTGAAAACCTGGCAAACAAGCGCTTTGGATAAGTACCATGGTGAAAACCTGGAAAACAGGCGCCATGTGTAGTCGATCATTTCTTCACCATCTACTGTTACTCAAATCGACCTCTACCCATTTGTCATAACCACAAAGGTCTGACACATTCACGGCATTCATCCTAAGTCCTGTCAATTTCAACCATGGTTAACATTTGGTTGACATTATTCCTTGCATATCTTTGCCTTTGCCTGGCGTCTACCTATCTCCATATCATAGAACTTGGGTATTCCCTGACTTTTCTGTGGGCAAGAACTTTATCATGTAACTGCAGTGGGTACCGCACATGATCCTGCATTCTCGAAAAGTCCTGAAAAAATCCTAAAAATCTGAAAACGTCCTGAAAAAATCATAAAAATCTGAAAAAGTCCTGAAAAAAGACCTAAAAATCAGAAAGCATCCTGAGAAAATACAAAAACATCCAAATCAAAGTCAATCTGATCATTTCAATCGATCACGTCAATCAATCTTTTGTCCATGTCCGAACTACATTGTCTCTGCGCTTTTGCTACGTAGGCAAGATTCATCTTTGAATCCCCAAGACATTAGGTCAGTCCTTCTAAGTTTGTCAAAATAAAATCATGATTCAAACTTTTGTCCTTTGGACAATGTCATTGGTCGTGTCGAACTATGAGGTCTCTGAGTGCACAACGTAGGCAAGGCCATCAATCGATGGACCCCCGAGACCTCACTAGGTCAGTCCATTAGGGTTCATGGCACAATATTTTCACACACGTCAAGCTATCTTCGAATCAAACTATCTTCAAACCAAGCGAATCTTTGAATCAAACAAGTCTTATGTCAATCTTGAATTATCAACCTATCGGCAATCTGTTCCACCAACACTCTCAGTCAATTCATCATGTCAGCAACGACATGTAGTCAAAATCCTATCAAAACAATTTATCATGGCAAAGCGTTGGGTTCTTCTTCAGATGTGTCCTTTTGAAGAGCAACTCTCGTCAACTTCTTTATGCTTTTGGATGTGTCCTTCCTAAGCATCATCATCATCTGGCATTTTGATGGATTATCCTAATTCTGAGAATCGATCTCCTAGATATCAACGTCATTCAGGATGTGTCCTTCTTGAATTTGATATCACCTGACATTAAAACACTTGGCAAAAAAAAATTTGTCTTTTGATAAAAATCATGATATTAGTTCCTTATGTCTTAGGAACCACGACATATCATGATGATTATCCTTGTCTGCTTATCACTCTGCTATTAGTTTCTCCATGATGTCCTGACTTCAGGATTTAGAGAAGCAACGACATAGTATGATGATTTTACTGTCTCTTTTACTATCATGTGGCTAGTTTCTCAAGGATGTCCTATCATCAAGATTTAGAGAAGCAGCGATGTCTCATGATTGGTTTGGTTTTTCTAGTGGTTGGTCATGATAAAGTGACTAGGGGCAATTGTCTTCCTTGCATGAGTCATGATCATCCTTTGTCTACGACTGTTGATCTACGTGATGGTTCGACCTTGCACACTATTGATCTATGTCATATCATAGTGTTTGTCGACCATCATGACATTTTTGCCCAATGATGATTAAAGAGCAACAACAAGAATAGCACTATAGCAAAGCTTTTGAAGGATTTTTATTTTTTGCACTAACATGCATATCTTTCTTCGCGCTAACATCCATCTTCATCTTCTCTTCTAGAGTTCTCTGACGATATCTTGTGACATACAAAAAAAAAGTTGCATACATAATGGCATGATCATTTCATATTCACATCTGCATATATCAGATACCATAATTCACATTGCATAAACGTTATCATTTGCATCAACATATAAGCATCATAAATAAAACATTTACATCGGCATATAGGAATTACATCATCGCAACATTACACAATGCATACATACATTACCACATCCATAATCGCATTCATAAGCATAAGCATAGTATACATACATCTCATATCATAAAAACATCACATAAACATCGCATAAAATATGAGAACACCATAACACATTACATCATATAGGCCACATCAAAACTGCATCGCATATATAATCTCAAAAAAATGTTATGTCACATAATAGAGTCAAATGATATCCCAAAAATAGAGCTCGCAGGCTCGAATATCAAAATATATGTGTCTAAAGCAAGTCCTAAGATGGCCCTCCTCCATCTTGTGGAGGTGAACTGCGAGGTAACTGTGACTAATCCATCAAATGAACCGTGAACTGAATGGGTGTCCTCTCCAATGTCTCACTCTGAGATCCTGTGGGATCAGTAACAGGAGGCTGACTCTGCTCTGTCTGCTGCCCTGAAGACACTGCCCTGTGACCATGCTCTGACCGGTGACCATGCTCCGATCTGTGGCTGTGCCCTGACGAATTTCTATGAGAGCTATGAGATCTGTGGCCGAAAGACTGACCTGATGTAGTGGACCCTCGAGCACTGGTGTGACTACTGCTATGCGACCTGCTATTTTGTGTCTGACTACCACTACCTGTCCTGTTGTGGGATCGGGACAACCCTGGGTCCCGTTTATCTGGAGGAACGGCCTACTCATATGATGCCCTATATCGGCCCCTGCTCTCTGCTACCCTGGCCAACTCTCGAGCCATGTCCCCCGTCGGTCCAACGCATAACTTTGCAAACTCTGAAACCCACCCCTCTGACTCCTATCGCCGAATGATGGCCTGATCCCACTCATCTTGAGTGACCTCTAGCTCCGCTGCCAAGGCCTTGTTTTGAGACAAGGCCACGTCGAGTCTGCTCTGTAATCCTATGATCCGTTCATCAATGGTAGCATCCATAGGCAAAATGGGTGGTCTGTCACCCTCATCATCCCCAAAGATCATGCGCTCCCGCAGCCGCTGATCTGCCTCGTCCTCCTCCTCATCCTCCTCATCTCTCTCCCCCTCGACCCAGATCTCCTCCACATCTATGTCAAGAGGATGTCCCCCAACAAGTGGACCTGCCTCTACTCGCTCCTCCACCGCCACCTCTACCTCCACCCTCTCCTCCTCTGTCGCCACCTCTACCTCCACTCTCTCCTCCGCCGCCACCTCCACCTCCTCCTCACCTCCTCTAACCTCCTCGGCTCTCGCCTCTAGCTGTCTCTCCTCCCCCTCCTCCCAAATGGGTGATAATGGTACACCACCCACTCTCTATCTCACTCTCCTGGGCTGCCTTCGCCCTCGATCATCTCTCCTCCTCCTAGCACCCCTACCATCTCCCCCACCTCCTCCATCTCCTCCATCATCGTCGTCACCTCCACCTCCTCCACCTCCCCCACCTCCTCCACCTCATCTCGGCCTCCATTCCTGCCTCCATCTCTACCCCTGGCACCTTTGCCATCTCTCCCTCCATCTCTGCCACCCCGACCTCTCCTCGGTACTCGCGGAATAACTAATCTTCGATCAATGGGCGGTGGACCATCTGGATCTGTCAAAGGAATGGGCCTGTGAACCTGCCACCAGGTGTCAAACTCGGTCGATGTGCCTGCATTTGCTGGACCCCCTCTCCATGCCCACTGAACTACCACCAAACTATCTACCTGCTGCTCTGCAACGGTCACCGATATGGGCAGCCCCCACATGGTCTCTCTGGAAGACCAAGCATACTATGTTGTGCCTACTGGCACAATTTGCTGCTCCCCAAACTGTCATAGTACTCGTTGGGGTAGGTACATCTCAATGATCCGCTGTGTTTGCACCGTGCGGCCAATAAGGTACCGAAACTGTCTGCAAAAGGACAAGTGGCCATCCTCATCTGACCACTGGGCACAATCTCTGTATGGCCTCCACACAAAACTGATCATCATGTATATCCGATGACGCCAGTACCCGGTATCTCCAACACGAGTCTGGCTAACTGATCCGCCATATAAATAAACATAGGGCATCCCATCACCCAACTGTTGCATCTGTACCGGCGGTCAAAAAATGGGAATGCGCTCCCATACCCAAATCATGAGTAAGTAGTCCCGCAGCTGATACTGTGACCCTGGAGATAGACTACCTCATGCAACTGGTGGTACAGCATGGCCAACAAGCATGGCCCCCAAGCGAAAATAGTCCTTTGTGACCTCATGCGAACAAGAACATCCCCCCATCCAATGGGAAATCCGTGACCACGACGATCTAGGATCAACAATCCGACGATCAGGGTCATGAGTATGGCATCGAATTGGGGAAATCGATCGGCTACAACGTCCCAACCGATCTCATAACCGTCCAAAGCCAACTGTGCACCATCAGCACCCTCATACCTCTCTATCAAGACCTGTCGCCCTCGGTGTGGATCATAGACCACCCTCTCTCCGCTGATTGGAATGTGGAGAATATGGTAAACATCCTCCAAAGTCATAGTCACCTCTCCAGTAGGCAAGTGGAACGAGCAGGTCTCAGAATGCCACCTCTCGCAAAGAGCAGTAAGCAAACCTCTGTTTTCCTGAATAACGGGCATATACGTCACATGGTATAGGCCTATGGCCATCAATCGTTGTCTCTGTCTATCACTGAGATGATCTCAGAAAGCATAGGTAGCTGGCTGGAACTCTCATGTATAAATGGGCACAAGCTGACTCTACACAAGGAAAGGCCAAGGATTAGAACATATTAAGAAGCATTATGGAAATTTTGGTAGTACTGGCAAGTCAAGGGTACATAAAAGTTAATCTCGGCACAAGTAAAAAAAAGTCAACTCTGGTCAACTTCAATTGTGTCACGTTGACCGCAAATGCGTCACAACCAGTCAATTACGGCTTAGCAGATAGCAAATGCGTCGCAATATGTCAAATGCGTCGTTATGACCAGCAGTTGCATGAGCAAACAACGAATGTGTCATTTAATCTATCGAATGCGCGATTCAACAACATTTGCGTCGTGAGACATGTCAAATGCGTTGCAAAATCTGGCGATTGCGTTGCACTTTTCAACTGCGTCATTTCAACTTGTGAATGCGCAGTCACACAAATAATCTATCCTACTCGTCGCATTTGCGTCGCGACGCACTCAAATGCGGCGAATGCGAAGGCGTTTGCGGCTTTCACGATAGCATTTGTGTCACACCGCAATTATTTTCCCACCATTTTACCCTCATAAATGCATCAAAATCAAATTTTGACAAGTTGGATAGGGTACTTACCGGTGCACCTATACCCTCGGGTCATCGGAATGAGCACACGCGATATCCACGGTGTGTAGTCGTAGGAATCACCATCCTCGCTCAGAGCTCCAATTTCTAAAAATTTCTATATAACAAATCAGAAAATGACATTTGGTTTAACCTCTTCAACCTCTTTATAGGCTGAAAATTAAGGTTTTGACCTAGTAGGCTATACTAGAGGCTCATTTGACCACCTTTGACTGGCATTTTGGCTGACTTGGCGTCCTCCGTTTTCAAATTCGTTCACGCCATTACTTATCTGGTCATCAACTGAGCTAATCGGGATATTTTCCAAATTTTTCTGACCCCGGATCAAAATTCAAAAATTTTCCCGAGGGGGCATAAGCATTCCATACCTTCACTGGGGCATATTCTGGACTTGTTTTCTTTGCCACAATGCGACAAGCTGCATTATGACAAAGAGGGGTAAATGTAGACACCTAAAAATGACCTAGGCCTGCGAACACTATTTTACCACTTTCCATCCTAGCATAATTGTAACATTTGAATTATGTCCCTAACCCACATTCAACTATTAATTAAATAATTCATGATTATTTAATTAATTCATAAATTTTCATTCTTCATGATTATTAAATAAATAAATCTTATTTATTTAATTTAATATGTCACTAATTGTCAAAGTCTTCTAATAATTAAATAAAGTCATCAATTTATTTAATTAATCCTTATCATTAATATCCTCCTGATTATTAAATGAATATATTTCAAATATATTTATTTAATGTGTCACTAATTCCTAAAGCCTCTCTTAATTAAATAAATTCATTTATTTATTTAATTAATTAACTACTTCTCCTAAATTAAATAATTATTTTAATTATTTAATTATGGCATGTGACATTTCTATATTTTTAAATAAAACAAATCATTTAAAAATATCTCACATACTTAACTGATTCTTCATTTAGTAATTAATATCAAAAATCAATTACTAATTACCTCACAAAATCTTCTATTTTGAATTAATTTAATTCAAAAGGGAAATATTCTTCTACAAATCAAGTAATTTCCAAAATTATTGATTTTCTAAAATCTCATCCTCCTGTCTTCTGATTTTTACTAATTTCATCTCTACTGTCACATTCAGTCTGGATTTAATTCATTTAATTAAATCTTATTTACACCTATGGGTATTTTGCCCTAACCCTAATTGAGGTTGCCTTATTGAATCTTGACCTGTGATTCTAGGGTATTCCTCAATCTCTCATCTTGTTTGTCCGTTCAAGATTGCATTTTCTATAAAATGACAATCTTGATCTCATTTTCGGATCCATGATCATTTGCTTGAGATGCTTTTACTATAGGCATTCTAGGCTTTTACTTATTTTACTATTTGCATCATAGGAATAACATTCTACATTGCAATAGTTTAGATTTCAAATCCTTCATAGGCATTGGCTAGGGCTAGACATTATAGGATTGCTCACAAATCCGAGGGCATCATACTATTACAGCAATCCCAAGAAGGTATAATGGAAGTGAAGCATGGAAGAGAGAAGACATGGGTGAGATCTATCTAATTCCTTTATTTTCTTGTTATTTCTCTATTGTATTCCATTATTTGATTTATATTAACTTGCAGGTACAACTAACCACTTGTTGATGTTTGCAGGATATTTTAGGTCATTACACCCTCCATGAAGATGAACAAGAGAATAAGCCTGAGGAGCATGAGTATGATCAAGATGAAGAAGAAAAGGATGCTCAAATGGAAGACCACTCCGACAAGCAACTGCTCACCAAATCTCCTACCAAACATATAATGCTCGTGTAGGATTCCAACGAGGAGGAGGATGATGCAAGGGTTGAGCAAGAGGCCCTTAATGTCAAAGCCATTGAACTACAGGTGGAGGACAAAAAAGATCAACATGAATCACCCAAGAAAGGGCCCCAAATGCCCGACTGGCTAGAGAATCAGCTTAAACAAAAGACTCTTGGCCTAAAGTATTTGAAAGCAAGGCTAGAGGCAATACTAGCCAGAGCACAGATTAGTACCAAGAAGGAGAACAATCCAAGAATTAGATCAAAGGTAACAATGGATGCCTCTAGATCCAAGGCAGTGCAAATAGCTACACCAATGGTTGGAGAATAGGGAATAAGCTACAACGTCTCCACCATTGACTTGGGAGTGGCCACCAAGGAACATAAGGTCGACCACCTCTATGAATCAGTCGCCATGATGGTGTACCTTATCCAGAAGGATAAGGTTTCAAAGGAAGAACTCAAGGCACAGGTGGTTGATTTAACAACCTACATTCAACAATGGTCATCTCCAGATGAACCGCCTACCACGTCATCGGCCCCACCACAATTGTTGTCCCAAGAACAGATCAACAGGTTGGAAAGAATGAAGAACTTGGATAAGACAATGGAAAATTGGTTTCGACAGGTCTTGGACATTGGGAATACGAGCATTAACTTGGTTGTCCGAACAACAAACAAGTTCCTAGAGGTGCAAACATCTCTTGAGGGCACGAGGCGAATCTGCGAGGGGTTCCCAGAGAAGTATAGAGTCACCTACCCAAAGATCGAAGCTATCCTCGCACTGCCAAGTGAGGTTTGGGAGAAGGACCTTGCCTTCAAGGATGATGACCATTGGTTAGTGGATATGTGGAAGCAGGACTTTGATCACCGAAAGGGAAGGTTGGAACAGATCCTAGAACGAGTAGTTCTGAATATTGAATGGGCCAAGGAGGCCAGAGGAGATTGTGCTAAGTACCTCAAGCTAATGATGGGGTACGAGATGCCTACTGTTGAGATCAATCCAGAAAGCATAAAGCCTCATTTCCTAGGGAGCACGGAGAAAGGAATGTCAGTTGAGGTTACCACAGATTTAATGAGCTTTGTTGCTCGAGCTTTCGCCCAATCCGAGATTTTTAGGGATAATGCTACCAAGTATGACGAAGAATGGGAAAAGCTCATTAACAACTCCAAGGAATGGAGTTACCGAGTGCTAAGATCTGACATCATGGAGGTCGACAAGCTTCGTCTGATGATCTTGAGATTCATGGAGTATGCGGCTTTGAAGAAGCGGGAAGGCAACCTTTTCATTGATGAAGAATTTCTAAAAGAGTAGTTGTAGCAAAGAGCAGTCAGTAAAAAGATGAAAGTGCTACAGTGCTGCCACTAGAAAACAAAATAGGGAAAAGATAAAAGATATATTTTAAAATGTGATATATTTGGTAGTAGGTGAAACGCTAGTGTAAAGTGAATCTGGGCCACACAATAGAATTGAATCTTGTCCATTCATTTTGTGTTTTGAAAACTATAAATAGGGGTCTCCTCCTCTCATTTTAGGAGAGTTGAGTTGTTGTAAAGGCATGCTGCAAAATTTTTAGTAGAAATACATTGACTTGGTGCATTTCTGGATTTCTTCTCATGTTGCATGATTCTTCTCCCATAAGTTAAGATTCCAGTTTGAGTTACTTTGTTGTTCTTATTTCCTTTTTAGCTATCCCTGGTAGATTTAGTAATGTTGTCTTTGGTTGTGAAGATTCCTGCTGTGTGTATGCTTTTCTTGTCCATACTTTTAGTCATTTGTTGCTGGTAAGTGACTGTGCAAAGTTATTCTGGACTTTGATTTTATAGATGCTCTTTAAACTTTATCTTTATTCACATATATATGGTGAATGAATGATGGAATATTTGCAGTCCTTAGAAGATAGCATAGATTTCATGACATTGTGAAATTTCTGATTAAGTGAAATTCTATTTTAAGGAAACTGTCCATAATAGGAACCTCCATGATCACTATTCATTGGTAGTTGCAGGTCCCAGAACCTTTTTTGTTCTTTGCCCTTTTCCTTTTTTTTAAAGAAGTAACATATGCTAAGGTTCATTGCACATTGTAAAGTCAAATTCAACGATAGGATGGAGTTCAAGACTTTTGTTTGAACCTGCAATAAAAGTGCAGTAATTTCCTATCTAAAGAACTATGTTCACAGACCCGATTCTCCTACAACTTTGATTCACATAAGATTGCCTTGTGATTCCAGCAAATCACATCACAAATCAACTGATATATTTCAAGCATCATCATGACCTGACATCATAGAGACCTTGGGATAGTGTTCTACAATTTGATTGTGGAAGATTGTCTTTCAAGAGAGGTGATGCACCTACGCATTACCTATGTTGAGAAGTGCATAAAAACACCATCAATAGAACTGGTGCTAGCAGGAGGGATTTTTTGAGACAAAGCTGGATCGAATTGGGTATTTCTCCCCAAAGATATTTTATTGAGTCTTGAGATCTACACCGAATAAAGGGGAATTTTAGGAATAATAGCCCCCTATCCGAGCTAATAGAGCTAAATGAAGGGAACCATCTATCTCCAATTCGCCAGACCAATTCACCTCTTTCACCCCCACCCTCTCTATTACCATTGGCAGTACCGCCTTCCACTCGTCTATTCCAAACAGCCTTCCAAGTTATCGCTTCGTCTAGGCTGAATGCTGCCTTTCAGCCAAACATAGTCTCAAACCCTATTGTTGTCCCTTTGCAGCTGCCAATTTGTATGGCACAGCCACCTCCACCGCCTCCTCCCATGGAATGGTTAGGCAATAACCCATCCCCTTTGGCTTTCAATTTCTATCATGAAATGCCAAAGAATCTTGAAAGCTTCTGCACGAAATTCAATGCCCGAGACCCGCAGAGGGCTGCAGAGGAACATGTAAGGATTTTTTAAATCACCTTGAAGACTATTCAGATTATATATGAGGACGTGGCTTGCAGGATCTTCCCCTACTCTCTCAGAGAGGAGATGGTCTATTGGTATGTCAACTTGCCCACTGGAATGATCAACACTTGGACTTTGTTGAAGGAGGCCTTCCTACAGAAGTTCAAGACCTCGGTTAGCCTCGCGAACTCATACTGACACTTCATGTCGATTCAAGATAAATCAATGAACCAATCAACTCATTTAATGATCGCTTCCATAGAGGATACACACGGCTACGAGCCCCATACGTTTTCAATGGCACTATTGTCTTGCATGTTTATTATGCAACACTGGGCAACCTGACTTTAGCATTGGTAAAAAGGATGCGACCACCGCCTGCCTGGTTGGTCGATGCATATGCTGAGGCCATTATTGCTAGCATGGATTTGGGGCAAAACATCTCTAGTTTGCTACCTTCTCTCGAGAAAATGGCACATCTGGTGCAGATTCAAGGGCTTACTCAAGCCCTGCAGCATCAGACACCCCTATTGAATCCAGTACCACAGCTACCTATGGTTTTGCACCCTGGATAGCCGATAAATAAGGCACCTCTGATTCCTCATTAGTTGTTGACCTAGCAGTAGCATCCTCATCCTCAGCCATCCCAAGTGTCGGCGTATCTCCAAGCATCTAAATTCCTACCTGCTCATCAAAATCAGTCGGTTGCACAGCCCGTGTTCATCTAGAATTCAACATCGAAACCAAACAATGAGAGGGACAGGATCAACGAGCTCACTGAGATGATCAAGAAGATGTCCATGGAAATGACGCACTTGAGGAATCAAAATAACCAGCTGCAAGCATCACAAACAGGCTAACCTTAATCATGATAACTGAGATCATCGTGAAAGTCGGGACAGTCGAGATGTCAGCACATCATTCGGGCAGAATTATGACAGAAATCAGAATTCAGGTCATAACTTCGACAGAAGGCCTTTCCAAAGACAAAACCGGACGTGGAACACACGACCCAACAATAATGAGAACACCACAGGTGGAGTTTACTTGGCTGAGGCCGCTTTGTCTGGTTGGTGTCGCATACACAAAACAAGTTGGCACTCTAAGCTGGATTATCCAGAATTCCAAACTGTTGCCGACATCTTCCAGGTTGAGGTCTAGAATGCTATGGACAATTCAAGGTGTAGAGACATCATCTCGTCGAACCCATATGACTCTTCGGTGTTGGTAGTGAATCAGGCTCCTTTCCCAAAAGTTGAGTGCAACACACCAGAGCAAGAAGGTTTCAACTCGAGCAGCAATGATAAAACGGAAGAGTTAAGTTCTTAAAGTCCTTTGGCTCAACTTTTTGATTCAATAGATAATGGTTCTAAAGAGGATGAAGTGCCTAGGGAAGATGAGGTCCAAAATTTTCACCAATGGACTACCCCTTACAACCTCAGGAATAGACAGGTTGGTGGTCATGCTGGAGGCCCTTTTACAACCTCCACTTCGCTAAATAACTTCAGCACCCCTCCTTATCCAAATGCAAGCAATAACTCAAGGTTTCCCCATACACCTACAAGGTACCTCAACAAAAACAAGCAGCAGAACCATAGCCAAGGCCAAGCCGCTAGCTCCTCCCAAAATGTTTCTTATGATCAGGAAGTTGAGCAAATGGGGGAGTATATTGCTAAGGAATTTTAAAAGGTGAAGCTAAGTGTTTCCGCCTTTGAGCTACTAAAGGTGCCTGCCATCGGGAATGCCTTTTTCAAAATGATAAATGGGACTCCAATAGTCAGGTCAACTCACGAAACTCTAGCCAAGAGGGTCTCCTTCGACGATCAGCAAAATGAGTCAGTCGTTAGACAAATCTTCAATGATAAAGTTGACCTGCCTGCAAGTCAGCAAGCAAATAAGCAGTCTGACAAAGTAACTAGTCAGACACTAACCCAAAGCAGGGGCAATGAGAAGGACAGGGGCCAATTCACCCAAGTGGACGTTTCCGAGGGATTGTTTTAGAGGAAATTTGAAACTCCTCCCTTCCTGACCACCATCTGTGTGTTTGAGAAGAACCTCCACATCTACCAGCTAGATTCAGAAGCCTCTGCCAACATCATGCCCCTGAGTGTGTGCAAGGCACTCAAAATAATGCCAACTCCCTCCCAGCAAAAGGTAACGCAGCTTGACAAAACCGAGATCAATATAGTAGGGGAGATTAACAAAATACCTATGCAAATTGTTGTTGATCCCCGAATCCAACAGACCATAGACATCCAAGTTGTTGATATCCTGGATACATATGGTATAATCCTAGGAAGGGATTTCACAAGGGTGTTGAATGGATATGCTGTGACTGACTACTCGCACATTTGGTTACCATGGAAAGGAATTCTGAATCAGATTTGGATCAATCGGGAGCCATGGATGAGATTCATGATTACCGAATACAACAACACGAACGAGGTGTTATTTTCTGAAACGGAATTGGGGAATTATTCCCCAATATCATATCTAAATGAGCAGGAATGCCTTGAAGAAGAAGGGACAAGCGAGGTTTTCCTCGTATTATGCAACCCACCTGCTAATCTAGCCAATACCTCTCAAAGCACTGAAATGTTGATAGAAACCAATGATGAAGAGTTGGGAGAGGATGACAACTTTGGATTGCTGGACAGTTTCCAAAATTTTATGGAAAAGTGCGTACGTGACCAGCTTAGTTTGGGAGCTTGGATGAACTTTCAGGAACTCTTACTGCCCAGATGGTGTAGGGTACATAATGTTTCTCATTCAGAGTTTGATTGTTGTTTGTGTCAAATAGCAATTGAACATGTTAGAAGACAAACCGCTCTGAAGGAGATGGCTAGGTCAGCATCGCCCCAACAAACACATGTCGCCCCTGCACCTCCTCGAAGGGTTATTGAAATGGAGGCCCCACTGAAGGTGAAGGTTGGATTTGTTGGTTTTGTGTTCAAGGATTCTCCTGGATTCTGGATGTTGCGCTTTGACGGGTCTAAATCCAAGCATGGGGCTAGAGCAAGTTTCAAATTGATCAGTCTTGGAGGAAATTCGTACTTTGTTGCTCATAGACTTTAGTTTTATTGTACAAATAACGTAGTAGAATATGAAGCCTTAGTCATGGGCCTCCTAATGGCATTGAGAAAAGGTGTCAAAACGCTCCAAGTTTTTGGGGATTCAGAGTTGGTCGTAAAGCAAGTTAGGAAGATCTATTCCTATTACGATCGAAGACTCACCAACTACAGGCACCGAGTGTGGGATCTACTAGAACGACTGGATGCATTCAATATCCAACTAATCCTGCATTCTCATAATCATACTGCCAATGCCTTAGCATAGGTAGCAAGCACTCTACAGCCGTTGTCTCTATGTGGCCTCAAAAGATTCACAGTGGAACTCACCTTCATCCCATCAGTGTCGAACAACATAGCCAACTTCCAGGTATTCAATGATGACAAACACATCCTATATTTTATCACCAGTTCAGATGTGTTTGCTACCCAGATAATCGACGAGGTCGAACCTCAAGAGGCTGACCCGGATATAGAAGGGATCATCAACCTGAAGACCAATACCATCCCTAGGGGGATGGTCCAATTAGAGCGGATCTTTGACTTGGATCAAATCAGAGATAAAGATCAGCGGGCTAAGAAAGATACTATTAGTGGCCAATGTGATACCTACAACCTCAAAATAGCTGGGAATACTAAGAACGTGGTTATTGGTATGGTGTGCACTCCTGACGAAAGAAAGGGTATACTTGACACTCTGTAGAAGTACCACGACATCATGGCTTGGAGCTATGAGGATCTCAAAATGTATGATACATCAATTATCACCCACACCATCCCTCTCAAACTAGATGCGAGGCCATTTTGATAGTGGCAGCGCCCCGTCAACGCCTTGTTAGAACCAATAATATACAAGGAAGTACAAAAGTTGCTATCAGTCAGGATCATTTTCCTGGTTAAACATTCCACATGGGTGGCAAACCTAGTTCCTATTAGAAAGAAGAATGGGGAAATCAGACTATGTGTCAACTTTCGCAATCTGAACCGAGCCTCGAAAAAGAACAACTATCCTATACCTTCATTAGATGAGGTGTTGCAAATAGTAAATGGCTCTCAGATAATGTCCTTCTTGGATGGATATTTGGGGTACAATCAGGTCATGGTACAGTATGAAGATCGACACAAGATGACATTCACCAGCAAATGGGGAACCTTCGCTTATAGACGAATGCCATTTAGACTAATCAATGTTGATGCTACTTTCCAGCACACCATGGATATCACTTTCAAGGACCTGATTGGCAAGTGCATAATCATCTACATGGATGATTTGACAATGTTCTCAAAGTAGCAGGGTAATCATGTTGCTGACTTATACAAGGTCTTTCAACGGTGTCTTGAATTTAGGGCTTCCCTTAATCCGAAGAAGTGTATATTCAGTGTCACTGAAGGGAAGCTCCTTGGACATATCCTCTCAGAAAGGGGGGTTTCTATTGACCCGAAGCGTATCCAATCAATCATGAAGATCCTTCTGCTAGGCAACAAAAAGGAATTAAAATCTTTTTTCGAAAAGATCAACTTTGTCTTCAAGTTCATCACGGGCTTCATGAAAATTGTCAAGCCACTCAATGCCATGCTGAAGCAAGATGCCAAGGTTGAGTGGACTCCGAAAGAAAAGCAGGCTTTCAAGGAAATCAAGAAAGCAATCGTTGACGCACCTGTGATGGTCAGCCCCAACTACCTGAAGCCCTTCTACGTATATTTGTTTGCTTCAAACCATTCGTGTGCCAATATCTTGACGTAGAAAGATGACGGGGGGAGTGAAAATCCGATCACCTTCATGAGCGCACCCTTGAAAGATGCTGAACTACGCTACCTCAACATTGAAAAATAGGATTTTTCCCTTGTTAAAGGGGTAAATAAATTTAGGCACTATATCTTGTATAATAAGGTGTTCGCCATAGTTCCTGACCTAGTAGTAAAGACATTGCTCATGCATAACGATTTGGGAGAACGTAGGGCAAAATGGATCGCCTTGCTACAAGAGTATGATATGGAAATCTAGCCGATGAAGTTGGTGAGAGGGCAGGCACTTGCCAAAACAATGGCAGAAGTAGTTCTTAAGGCTGGGCCCAAACTCACAGTGCAACAGTATCAGTTGGAAGATGTCTCTCCACGGGAATGGTATGATGACATAGTGTATTATTTGTTGAATCATAAATGTCTGCCCCGTTTGCAGGAAATCCAAAGACGAGCCCTTAGATTGAAAAAAAGCAGTTACATGTTGTAGGGTGTCATACTATATAAAAGGAACCATGAGGGTATCTACCTCAGGTGCCTTGGCAAAGAGGAAGTTGATCGGCTCCTCAGGGAATTCCATGATAGGTTTGGAACTGGTCACGGTTCTGGCCTGTCTACTGCGCATCAAATATTGTAGGCTAGATACTATTGGCCCACAATTTTCAAGGAGGCCCATAGTCATGTTCGCACTTGCCACATATGCCAAACCATAGCCGCCTGAGAGAAGAATGTTGTTGTCCCTTTGCAACCTGTGTTGGAGGTAAGGTTGTTCGCGCAATGGGGTCTCAACTTCATCGGTCCGGTAAGCCCTCCATCATCTGTTGGACACAGGTACATTCTCATCGCCTCTGATTACTGTACTAGATGGATGGAAGCAATTGCATGTAGGCAATGTACCACTGAAGTAGTTACCAATTTCCTAGAAATTTTCATTTTAAATCGCTTTGGTTGTCCTTATGCTTTGGTATGCGATAATGGCCCTACGTCTGCCTCATTGAAATTTGTAGGCTGGGAATTTGATTATGGTATCACCCTTAAGTTTTCTTCTAATTACTATCCTCAAGGAAACGGCCTTGCTGAATCCACCAACAACAACTTGATCACCGTAATCAAAAAATTGCTTGATAAAAATCCTAAGGACTGGCATACCCAGCTCTGTTTTGCCCTCTAAGCACACCGCACCCGTCCCAAGGCTTCCCTAAGGGATTCCCCGTATCACCTGGTATATGAATTAGAGCCTATCTTTCCCATTCATCTGAATATCCCTACCCTCTGGTTCATCAACATTTTTTACGAAGGAGGAGACCACAGAGAAGCTCGCCTCGCCGAGTTGTTGCATCTAGAAGAAATACAAGATCATGCAATAGAAAATATTTGCCAAACATCAGGGCATAGTCAAAAGATGGTTCGATCACCGAGCCAAAATTAAGGCCTTCCGCATTTCCAATCTAGTCCTTTATTGGGACAAGGCCCACGAAAAGAAGGGGGGACATAATAAACTCGATAAGCTTTGGCTTGGCCCCTTTCAGATTGCTGAAATCTTTGGTGATAATGCTTTTCGCTTAAAGTCCTTAACTGGTGAATATGTCTCATTGCCTATCAATGGGAAGCACCTTAAGCATTACTTCCAAGCTTGAGCTCTTTCAGAGCTATCATTGTAAATACCTGTACATAGGTTAGGATAGGTTTCCTTGCTTTGTTGTCTTGTCTTGTTCTGCTTTGCTCGTTTCCTGACAGTTTTGTTTTGATTTTGAAGAGAGTCTCCTTGTTCTACTATGATGGCCATGCCCGGCTTGACGAACGGTTTTCCCTACTGCCCGCTCTTGTTTGTTCTCCAGATAATCCTTCATTCCCTATTACTAATCTTTGAAAGCCCCAAAGCCATTTTTTTTTCTTGTTGAACTTCGAACTAATCTATGACTGTGTCCCGTTTGAATTTCCTGCATTTGTCATGGACCACATAGCAACACACTTTTAAAAAATTTCCAAAGAGTGGTATGGTGATTACTAAGAAGGCTGGACAAGTGAAAACTCTAAAGTCTGCTCCAGTGACCACTGTGGTTCCCAAGCCCATAGTGAGATTTGTTGCTTACACGGTTGAACATAAAGAAAATATCGAATGAAAAGAATAGAAAATGAAAGTAAGACAACCACATGGGTGTGTGAATATCTCTACCAGGACTATGGATGCCTGGCTGGAAGTAAAGCTATGTTCGTGGGATCACAACGACAACTTCGTTGGGGCTATGGACGCCTGACTGGAAGCGGAGCAATGTCCAGGTTACTTTTGGGTTCAGGCAAACTACGTAGCTTGTCCCTCCCGATCAGTGGTTTCCCATGCTATCTCCAATGAAAGGAAATGAACTCACCATGCACACACTTCCATGACAGTATCACAGCACGGTTCAAACTCACCTTGCTCAACTTGCTCTTAGTTCAACCCTGGAAATTGGCTTCTGGTTTGCGAAACCAGAGATCATGGGTTCAAAATGAAGATTTATCTTTAGAACACCGAGACCATTCTCCCAGTGGAGTCACCATTTTTTGTGCCTATTGCACACACGCCCCATTCAGAACGGGGATCCTCTCTTTCCTTTTCGCTTGTTGGGTCCTTTTTGCTTCACCTCATTTTGCGTACCCCATTTTGAGGTCCTTAATGGTCAACACATTCTCAAAAGTCCCATTTTAGGGTTGACCTAGTTTTGCCCCTGTGAAATTTGCTAAGTTTTGAACCCTTTCGGGTTTTCCTTATCAGATTTCCTTTCTTACATCTATGGCTCCTTTCAGGCCCGGACCCTCGGGTTTCCCCTCTCAAGTTTCCCTTTGCGGGTTTCTGTTTCGGCTTCACCGTCTCAAATGGCTTTCGGATGACGTCTTTCCGGCATTTCGGGCCCGACCTGCCAGGATGCCCCTCCCGGGTTTCTCTTTGGACTTTTCCGCTTCGAACGGCTGCTAGCCTCCATCTTTTTAGACCCCAGACCTCGGAGCTCCCTTCGTCATTTGGGTTTTGCTTGGAAAATTTTCGAATGGCCATCCCTACGCGTCTTTTCGATCCTCCCACCGCCATCCTGGAAACTTGGACTCAACTACCTCAAATTTTGCCGTACCAAGCATTTAATTGCGGCATTAATTGCATTTGGGGCTATATAAACAAGTTTTGCCTGTCATTTTCACATGTTAGAAGCGATCGAAAATCCCAACGATCTTCGCCTCCACGTTTGGGCCCCTGCTTCGTCGATCCTCGCGAATTCAATAGAAAAATTCTTTAATATTTTGAGGTAGGTTTGTCGTTTGCATGCCTCATCTCTTTTCCTCAAAATAATGGTCTGTATTAAGTATTAATTTAAAATGAACTCAAAACCTAGTAGGATAGTGCCCCAGCCTAAAAACCCACAAGTTAGAAATTCAAAAATCGATCGTTTGAAGGATGGAATTCAAAATCGAAACTTCACCTCTCCGTCGCTATTCTTCGAAATAAGTGACCACACCGTTCGGGCCTGGACCTTACCGTGGCCACTGCCGAAAACTTATAAAATTGACCATATGGCCAAGCTCACTTTGGGTCCTAGCCTCCGGATTTCCCCCTTCGAGATTCTGTTGCGGCTCTGCCATTCCAAACGGCGGTTGCGCTCTGACCGTTCAGTCCTCGAACCCCTGGCCTGCAAATTCCATCAAAAAATTGCAAAGAAAGTTGAACTACAAAGTTGTCGTTGGACACCGGCATCTGGACTTTCGTCCCCGCGCCGTCGTCCCTGTTTCACCATTTCAAACGGCTGCCCCTTGTTCAGAATTTTGTGTCTCAACTTCCTATTTGTACCTCTATTTTTGGACTTGGCAAAAATTTGATGTTTCAACCTTTACCGCCTTACCATGCCTGGCTTCTTTCTATCCTTACCGCTTTACCGCGATTGTACCTTCATCCCTTGGTAGTACCATGGTGATAGTCTTGGCGGTCACCGCCTTACCGCGCGCGGTGAGACCGCCTACGATCGCCCTGGCAGTTACCACCTTACCACAGGCGGTGGGTCCACTCATTGCGATGAGACCGCCTACAATCCATCTGGCGGTTACCGCCCTATCATAGGTGGCCTGGTGGCCCCCACGGTAGCGCGGTTTGACTGATAACAGTTTGCAAGGCCTTCACCACCACACTGCAAGTCATCTCCAACCAGGCAGCGGTAGCACGATGCAGACAAGGAGCAAGCTCAGATAGTCATACCACCACACCGCAGACGGGTCGGTTGGACTCGGTGGTAGCACGGGGTATCTTTGTCAGAGCTCAGAGGAGACGAAGGGTGAGCTCGGATGAGCTCACTACATTACCGCGAGTCGACTCGGATGATGTAGTGGTAGCATAGGGAAGCATGGGTGAGCTCGACAGAGCTCACCGCATTACCGCAGATGGGTAGAGTCAACTCGGTGGTGGAGCGGTAGAGACTTAGAGAGCTCGGATGAGCTCGGACCTAGTTTTGACCGAGTTGGACTCGGAGTCAACAACAATTGACGAACAAATAGCAAGCACGTGGCTCAGTGTCAAAGCGATGATTGGCTAAATGCCAATGTGGTAAAAGTTGTAAGTTCAGGCTGACTTAGGCTAGCGAACAGGACCCGATATGGGTGGTGGCATTAATGCTTGGGTGGCTCGATGTAGGGAGATCAACATGGGCAGATTGATTGCTCGATTGGATGAGAGATTCATGAACCTAATGGTCGGTGATTGGTTGATGACATTGAATGTAATGTATGACTTAGTAAGTTGAGTACAATATTGCATATGTCAAGAATTTGAACTGTATGTTAGAAAGAATATTGTAACAGTGAGATAGAACTGGAAGAGCTGTTGTGAGCTAATCAGAGAAGACTGAACATTGTATGTAATTGCATTTATTACTGTAATAAAATTGTCTTGACTCTGTGTGGTGGGTTTTTTACCTGAAAAGGTTTTCCCACATATATCTTGTGTCAATATGTGAATGCTTTATTTCGTTATCTCTTTTATCCTGGTTGTATTTATCTCAGTAGTTTTTGAGGCTATTAGAACCAATTTTTGCTTCTCTCCCCTATTGTATTAGTGTTAAGGGAATGTATTTCGTACTGTTGGGTCATTAGATCCACCCCTATTTTCCCTTCACCCCTGAACGTCTTTCCAGCTCCCGGGCTCCGGTTGCCCCTCCACTCTGCAAAATCTAAACCAGAAATTGGAACATCCAAACGTTGTTCAGACTTCGGCCTTCGGAATTCCATCCCTGAAATTTCATCTCGCTTTCACCGTCTCGAACTGCCAACCCTGTCTACCTTTCCGACCATCGGGCCCCAACCTTTGGTCCGCCATTAGGTTTTCCCCAACTGTTAAGTTCGCCTCAAGTGTATCCTTTCGGAATTCCATCCATGTTTAGCCATTTTCGCACGGCTATCCCATAGCAGCTTCCCGACCCTGGCAACCTGGACTCTGGAACTTGATTCCTAGAATGTTGTATTTCCTGCGCTATTCCAAACGGCCTTCCTACAGCTAAAACCCGAATGCCTAAATGGTGACTCAAATGGCCTTCAAATTGAAAACGGACTTTGACCCACTTGCTAAAATTGGACTTTCTCTCATGCCAATCCTTTATTAGACAAATCCAAGACCGATAAAGTCATTGGGAGTGCCTTGCCTTGTTTTCCCTTCCAAACGGCATTCGGCCAAAGGATTTCCGGCCCTTCGGGCCCAGGTCATCCATTTGCCTCCCATAATTATTATGATCAAGTGTTGGACTTTTCTAAAGTGATTATTGTCGATCTAACCTTCATTTGTAGGGATTTGTCTGAGGCTACATCCACTTGTTTAATGTTGTTGACTCCCGTCTCTTTGTACGGGATTTATGGAATCCGGTGCAGAAGCTAATGGTGTCGCCAAGGAAAAAGGGAAAGGAACTGCCAAAGTGCCTCAAGGCAAGGAGGACAAGGATAAAATGAGGTACAAATTCCAGTGAGTGCCATTACACTCTAGAGTCACAACTCTTTGGAGAGACATCACAAATACCAATATCGGGAATGTCGATATTAATGAGTTTACACGGAGAGTCAGGGTTGACCAAAAAATAGCTAATGCAAAATTAATCAAAAGCAGTGGACTTGCCAAGGCTACAAGTTTCTTGCCAGCTTTGGTGGCCACCGAGCTGGTAATGGCATGTCGAGAGGCATATCAACTTGAAACAAGAACCATATTCGACAGAGATGGCAACGTCCTGGCTGATATGTCCCCTCTCAAGATAACTAAAACTTTCCACATCCCCGCCTTCGAAAGTATGGAGACCCCAACCATTGAATATTACAAAGCATTATGGGATCAGGATCCTATAAAATGCAAGAAACTGATCAACCAATACTAGTTGAAAGACAGGCGGGCCAGTGCTAGAAAAGTCCCTCAAGAGCTTTACCGCAACGATTTCTTCGAGGATTATCACAACCTGGTCACCCTACTGAGCAAAGTAATGGGCCTTCCTACTACAGCCTTTTTCCAGGAGTGGATGTTATATTTTGTTGAACAAATTCTTCGTGGGGATGATGCCGCATTCTTTTAGGGGGAGATAATCAACAATTGCTTTCACAAGCAATTCGTCAATGTGAAGAAAACCTCCAAGTTCTAGATGACGTCCTACCTAGTCTATTCGCTTGCCGATCAGCAGAATTCTAATGGATTGACTACAATGCCCAATGAGGCATCGGGAAGAGAGCTCAAACCCTATGAAAAATACCCGCAGTTGTACTACAGGAACTTCAAGAAGGAATATTGTAGGGTAAACAATGCTTTCACTGCCTACATCATCCGGTCCCTTGGAGGTGATTTTGAGAGAAGAATCTCTCACAGTGCTAGGGCCCTTCTCAAGCACTACGCCTTCTTGTTCATAAAATTCCCCAAGTTCACCTACATTTGCACCCAAGGATTCACAGAAAGGCCAAATAAGCTGCTTCGGTACCCCAATGACCGGATTATACTATTGGAACTAACTTGGCAGCTGCGACACACAAAATTTTGAGTAGCAAACATCTGGCGGGGATGCCTTATCCTATCGGGCTTGGCCAAGGAATGTACAAAATTCATACCTCCGAATGTGCGGGCAATTTAGAAAAGGAGTTGGCCGAATAACACTTCAGGCAACACAAAGCTCGGTCATGGATGGACCCATACGGTCATATTAGAAAGGCACTTGGACCTAAGTATGCCCACCTCCACCACGTTGAGGATTTTTGGGGTAATTGCAAGGATGAATTTGAGGTGTGGATACGGCAATATATGTGTATGACTGCATACTTCGTTAAAAGGGTGAACTTATGTCCAGTTCCAGATCATCTTGAAGAGGATGAGAGCATGGTGATCGACCCAAGGTATAATGCCACTGCAAATCTGTCATTTCCTTTAATTGATTGGGACGAGCAAGAGGTTGATGACCTCGATATTCTCAAGAAGCCCATTGAGGCTCGAACAAAGGCATGGATTGACAGGCAGGTCACTCGACTAAAGCAACAAGGATTCGCCTTAACATTCAAGGGGCTCAAAAATGATCCAAGTGTTTCTGGCGATAGAACGGGTGTCGCTACAAGTGGAGAAACATCCAAATCCCTACCATCTATCAAGTCGAAAAAGAGAAAGGAGGTTGGTGAGAAGCTACCTAACCCAAAAGTGTATGCTCGAAAGGCCTTGGAAGGTGAACCTCCTAAAAAGCATAGAAGAAAAGGCAGCGTCATTGAGATGCCGGTAATAACTGAAGATCCGCTCCATGAGGGCAAGGAGGTGGAGGCTGACCCACCAAGGTCTCCACCTGCTTCATCTAGTGCAACTGCTACTGCTATTGCCACCATCCCACCCACTTCACTTGCAATAGTTGCTTCCTCTCCACCTACGGTGGATATTTCTATCCACCTTGCCTCCACTTCTTCGATCGTGCAGGTCATATCAGTGGATTCATCTTCTGCCATGACCTCGTCATCCTCCATGTCTCCTTCCCTTCCACCCACTTCATCTACTATTGCAATGCCTGCCCTCACTCTCCCAGAGTCCTTTGTCAAGTATATGCAAAATGTGCCATCAGAGCTTTCAGGAATGCTTGCAAATCCGATGGTGCAAGCGGCCATCGCCCAGGCAATGGTTAACGCCCCAGCTCTCCCTCCTCCTACAAAACCACCTAAAATGGAGGCTACAATGCAAATCTCAGATGAGCTCAAGCAACGGTAGCTGGAGGCAATCGAGAGGCCCGAAGATGAGGAGTTTGATTACCATGAGCATCTGATGTTTGAGTGTCGGGTGATCGATGAGGTGGCCTATGAGTCTTCCAGTGAGAGTAGCGAGGAGCTGGACACAAAATTAATCCAAGAGACAGCTAATCTAGAGCTCAACACGGAGTGGAACAAGCAACTCAAGGAGATCAAGGACCAAGAGGTTGAAGGACAACCTACAATTGAAAGAATTACTGCTCCAAAGACTGAGGGGAGCAAGTCTCCTACGGAAAGATACGATCAAACCCCAGAGCATAATGAGGAAACATCCCTACATGAAGATGAATAGGATAATAAGCTCGAGGAGCATAAGTATGATCAAGATGAAGAAGAAAAGGATGTTGAAAGGGAAGACCACTCCGACAAGCAACTACTCACCAAATCTCCTACCAAATGTATAATGCTCATGCAGGATTCCGACAAGGAGGAGGATGCAAGGGTTGAGCAGGAGGCCCTTAATGTCAAATCCATTGAACTATGGGTGGAGGATAGCAAAGATCAACATGAATCACCCAAGAAAGGGCCCCAAATGCCTGACTGGCTAGAGAATCAACTTAAACAAAAGACTCTCGCCCTAAAGGATCTGAAAGCAAGGCTAGAGGCAATACTGTCCAGAGCACAAATTAGTACCAAGAAGGAGAAGAAGCCAAGAATTAGATCAAAGGTAACAATGGATGCCTCCGGATCCAAGGTAGTGAAAATAGCTACAACGGTGGTTAGAGAATAGGGAATAAGCTACAACGTCTCCACCATTGACTTGGGAGTGGCCACTAGGGAACAGAAGGTCGACCACCTCCAGAAATCAATCGCCATGATGGTGCACCTTATCCAACAGGATAAGGTTTCAAAGGAAGAACTCAAGGCAAAGGTGGTTGATTTAATAGCCTACATTCAACAATGGTCATCTCTGGATGAACCGCCTACCACGTCGTTGGCCCCACCACATTTGTTGTCCCAGGAACAAATCAACAGGTTGGAAAGAATGAGGAACTTGGATAAGACCACGAAAAATTGGTTCTAGCAAGTCTTGGACATTGGGAATATAGGCATTAACTTGGTTGTCTGAACAAAAAACAAGTTCCTAGAGGTGCAAATGTCTCTTGGGGGCACGAGGCGAATCTGCGAGGGGTTCCCAAAGAAATATAGAGTTGCCTATCCAAAGATCAAAGCTATCCTCGCACTGCCAAGTGAGGTTTGGGAGAAGGACCTTTCCTTCAAGGACGATGACCATTGGTTAGTGGATGTGTGGAAGCGAGACATTGATCACCAAAAGGGAAGGCTAGAACAGATCCTAGAACGAGTAGTTCTGGATATTAAATGGGCCAAGGAGGCCAGAGGAGATTGTGCTAAGTACCTCAAGTTGATGACGGGGTATGAGATGCCTGCTATTGAGATCAATCCGAAAAGCATAAATCCTCATTTCTTAGGGAGCATGGAGAAAGGAATGTCAGCCGAGGTTACAACGGATTTTATGAGCTTTGCTACTTGGGCTTTCGCCCAGTCCGAGATTTTTAGGGATAATGCTGCCAAGTATGATGAAGACTAGGAAAATCTCATTAACAACTCCAAGGAATGGAGTTACTAGGTGCTAAGATCTGACATCATGGAGATCAACAAGCTTCGGCCGATGATCTTGAGATTCATGGAGTATGCAGCTTTGAAGAAGCGGGAAGGCAACCTTTTCATTGATGAAGAATTTCTAAAAGAGTAGCTAAAGCAAAGAGCAATCAGCAAAAAGTCGAAAGTGCTACAGTGTTGACACTAGAAGACAAAATAGGGAAAAGACAACATTTTATTTTAAAATGTGATATATTTGGGGGTAGGTGAAACCCTAGTGTAAAGTGAATCTGGGCCACACAATAGAATTGAATCTTGTCCATTCATTTTGTGTTTTGAAAACTATAAATAGGGGTCTCCTCCTCTCATTTTAGGAGAGTTGAGTTGTTGTAAAGGCATGCTGCAAAAATTTTAATAGAAATACATTGACTTGGTGCATTTCTGTATTTCTTCTCATGTTGCATGATTCTTCTCCCATAAGTTAAGATTCCAGTTTGAGTTACTTTTTTCTTCTTATTTCCTTTTTAGTTGTCCTTGGTAGATTTAGTAATGTTGTCTTTGGTTGTGAAGATTCCTATTGTGTGTATGCTTTTCTTGTCCATACTTTTAGTCATTTGTTGCTGGTAAGTGACTGTGCAAAGTTAGTCTGGACTATGATTTTATAGGTGCTCTTTAAAATTTATCTTTATTCACATCTATATGGTGAATGAATGATGGAATATCTGCAGTCCTTAGAAGATAGCATAGATTTCATGACATTATAAAATTTTTGATTAAGTGAAATTCCATTTTAAGGAAACTGTCCATAGTAGGAACCTCCATGATCACCGTTCATCGGTAGTTGCAAGTTCCGAAACCTTCTCTCTTCCTTGACTTTTTTTTTTTTAAGAAGTAACATATGCTAAGGTTCATTCCACATTGTAAAGTCAAATTCCACGATAGGATGGAGTTCAAGACTGTTGTTTGAACCTGCAGTAAAAGTGTAGTAATTTCCTATCTAAAGAACTCTGTTCACAAACCCGATTCTCCTACAGCTTTGATTCACGTAAGACCGCCTTGTGATTCCAGCAAATCACATCACAAATCAACTGATATATTCCAAGTATCGTCATGACCTGACATCGGAGAGACCTTGGGATAGTGTTCTGCAATTTGATTTTGGAAGATTGTCTTTCAAGAGAGACGATGCACCTACGCATTACCTGTGTTAAGAAATGCATAAAAACACCATCAACAGTTCTTAAACCCTCAATAACCATTAAACCCTTACCATGCATTTGCAGAATGTAACCATGAAAAACAGTAATGCAAATACATCCAAACACATAAGAACACCAAATTTACATGGAAGACCCAAGAAGGGAAAAACCATAGTGAGGATTAGCTCACAATATAAAGTAATTGCAACACTGAATACAATAGGATCACTATCGGAGGGCTCACTTCCCAAAAAAAAAGAAGGGCTCACTGCTAGATTAGAAAGAAGAAGAAAAAAGATTGTTACAATGAGAAATCAACCTCAAAGCAACAAAAAGATCCACCACAACATCACCAATACATTTGTAGCCTCTCAGAAGAATGTAGATACCTTATTCTCACTGCTTCTAGTAGTCTAACACATGAAATATTGCACTGCACTTCACACTTTCACACTTCACCACACAATCCTCCATCAACACAACACTTATTTATACCTTCTTCAACCTTGAAAACATTCTCCAAGGTTGGCTATGCACCTCAATTGTGCAAACTCAAATTAGGTCGACACAAAAACATTCCCATGGTCGAAAGGAATGAAGGCAGACCACATCACACCTTAACTCAGACCCAAATCATGCATATACACTATGTCACACTTCCACAAACATCAAAGCATATCTGCAATTAGTGTAAACACCCAAGGTTGGTCGAACCCATGTAAACACAATTGAACATCTAAGTACACACTTCATTTGATCCAAAGATGACTCGCAGACAACACTCATCACTTGAACACAATCTAGAGTACTCCACAAACACCTTGAAATCCAACAAATTCCTTCACAACAACTTCCACCTGAAGAACATACTCATGCTATGTAATCGGTTAACCTTCCACACACTACAACACCTAAATCCAACCATGTCGAGCACTAAAAGAAAA
Organism: Sequoiadendron giganteum; assembly: GCA_007115665.2. Lineage (NCBI taxonomy): Eukaryota > Viridiplantae > Streptophyta > Pinopsida > Cupressales > Cupressaceae > Sequoiadendron > Sequoiadendron giganteum. The sequence goes on along the minus strand of CM021104.1, from coordinate 675,675,689 downwards.
ATAATTCAGACTGGAGATAGATAGTAGCAATATAAGCATACTTTCAAAACCACAAGACTAGAAGACAAACTACAGAGAAATGTGGAGCAAAACTATTTCTCCCAGACACCACTACATTACATAATTCACACACTGGTGAACACAACTTTCTCTTCACAATGATCTAGAACCTGGAACTCTAGATATAACACATTTGAAGACCTTTGATCAAAATATTTGAACCACACAAGTAGATCTTCAACCCTGAAGAAATGTGTAGGAAAACCAGAACACTACTCTAACACACAAAATGCCTCTTCAACACACTGTTTTCTCTTTTCTTCAAATTTTCTTGAAAGCACTTGGAAACCAAGCATCACAAACACATTCTCATCATTTGGAGCACCTTCTTATTACAACCAAACCACTTGTAGCATAGCAACTCAACCATACACATTCTTATCAAAGGAACGCTAGAGGTTGACACCAGTGATACTACTAATGACAACATAATGCAACTAATCAAAGCACCACCACAAACTCATCAAACTAGCAACATAGATATGTTGACATCAACCATAACACAATCTACACATACTTGAAACACACAAAAGGTAGAAGAGGTAAGATCCCTTCTGCTTTCCCTAAGAAATACTACTTTATTCCTAACGAAGAAATGGCAGAAGTGCTAGATAATGAAGAAAAAAGGTTAAAAAACACAGTTGTTTTTTTTGTTGCCTTAGATTGCAATAAATTCCCCTCAAGTAAATTCCTTTATGATTGGATTATGAATTTCTGGAATAAAAGGTTAGGGATTCATCAATATTTTTGCAGAATGATTAAAAAAGGCTTGTTTTTAATTTTCTTTAAAAATAGTGAAATACAAAAAAAGAGCAGGGAGAAAGAATTCTGGATGGTAGGGAATGTCGTGTTCAGATCCATCTCGTGGTTTCCAAGCATGATTAATGAGTAAATCCTCACCGTCTCTTACTTGAGATGAATTAACTTAAAATATGTTCTCCCATTTTTGTGTGTGGTTCTACTTTAGCATCTTTCAAAATATGGGAGGGCGTTAAGGGTGGAGGAAACTAAAAGTACCCTCCTCCATAAGGACGCCCGTGTCCTATTGTCCATCGACCTCAAGGTAGAAATCCTTGAGGAAATTGAACTTGAAACTAAGAATGTCATTTTAAGTTACAAAATTGAGATCTTGGGAGGCACAAATGCGTTCTTTCTGTGTAAAAAAGAGGGGCGTCGAAGGAAAAATGATCCCATTTTAAAAAATAAAGGCTCCTCTAGCAGGAAGCGTAATGAGGATCATAAACCTAAAAGGAAGGAAATTCTTAACCCTAAGGAGTTTCGTGAAATTTTGGGGGCTGAAGAAATGGATGATCCCACCTCTCCATCAATGGAGAATGGGATTAAGGCCTCGATTGTTGAGGTACCTAGTATCACCAATTCGGATCCAATGGTGGATACCTATCTGAACATGGACCTAGAAAGTGACCTTTCTCTCGAGGAACAAGATTTTATTTTGGGAAAAGCCTCTCTCCAAGATAATATAGTTTCTAATAATCCAAATTTAAAACTCAATAAAACTTGTGACTCAAAAAATATAGGGGCTAACTTTGATACCTCCCAGCTCAAGAAGGAAGCCTGCACTTTGGAAATAGACTACCAAAAAGTAGAGGGCATCTTTCCCTTGGGAATAAATTGACTTCCTAGGAAATGTTTATGGTATGAATGAGAGAGAAATTTTCCAAAAGAAAAATATTCTAAAGGAATTCAAATCTTTTGGGGACTACTTTGGTAATGTAGGGGCTAGTGAAACCTAAAATAAGTGAGGAACCCAACAAACAGTGGAAGAAATAAGCAACCCAGTTAATGGGCAATTGATAAACAAAATAATTAATTTGTCTCATGATGCCTAGTGCTCAGAACATATAATTTTAAAGTTGGATAATATTTAGGAGCACCTTAATAATGAATTTAGCCTCCCTAATAAGGTTGAGGTTCCAAAAGTTTCAAATACTAAGGGTGAGGACCCCCTCTTGTCTATGACAAGGGTGGGAGAGGGTCCTCCTAGCTCGGCCATGGACACAGATATATTAATTAGTGTTTCTTAGATCAGATTATTTAATCAATTGAACAAAAGAAATGCAACACATAAGACAATGAACACAACAAGATACCCTGGGAAAACCCTCCTCTTGAGGGAGAAAAACCCAGCAAATATATCTCTTATATATTGAAGGAATAAGAGCAGAAATCTGCTTGAACTCAGGCCCAACACAATGCCGAATTTGATACAATGAATAATAGCATCTCTCCTAGATGCAAAGATACAAATGAATATGTTTCTCCTTGAAATCGGTCTGCTGCTACAAAATGATGATCTGCTGTTCAAGTATGAACTTCTTCTAGGAATGCGAATCCAAGTATGAGCTTCTTCTATGACTGCAAACCCAAGAATGAGCTTCTTCTATGACTGCGAATTCTGCTCTGCCAAAATAGCAAACTTCTTTGTGTATTCGAATGTGTATTAACATCAAAAGGTAACCTTGTATATATACCTTCTTGGCGCCTCTTCATATAGGTCGGCCTTTTGATAAATATTTAATAACAAATAAAGTCGGCCAGAATAAGTACATGATGTAACTTAAATATAAGGTCGGCCCATGTACTTAATATGTGTCTAGTGAAGACCGACGCTGCATTAACATCAACAGCCCCCACCGTTAGTAGTGATGTTCCATATAAAATCCTGAGTCCCCCTCTAGGTGATCAAAATCCTCTAGAGACTAGTGAGTTGTCCTCATGTAGGAAGGAAAATTGCAATAAGCTCTCTCAAATACCAATGAGCCAAGGGTTTAATCTATTAGGCTAGGATGCCTTGGAATTTTTCCAAAACTATCTAAATAGCTTGAATCCAGTAGGGGATATTGAAATTTCTACCAAAGAAAAATTCTCAGAGAGGCATGGACCCAAAGAGGGGGATGTAGGTGGTTTTGTAGGTAGAAAAATGCTTAAATAGAAAAGGAGTGGCAGAAGAAAGAAAGAAAAGGAGGATTCAGTCCCCTACCAGAAAAGTGAAAATGACAAATTTGTCCTTCTTAAATGCTTTGATGCCTTTAGGAACTCGAATGTAACTCCTCAATCAATGGAGTCTGATGACCCTTAATTGCATCTTAGAACATTAGGAGACTTAAATCCCTAGATAGAAAATACAATATTAAAAGATTTATGAATTAAGTCAAACAAAAGGATATAGTATTGATCCAAGAGATTAAAGCTATTAAATTTTAGCTAGAAACGAACCTCAACTTTATTTGGAGGGACTCTACCCACTTTCTAACCAAGCATGAAAAGGGCAAGGGTGGGGCTACAATTCTGATTTCAAACAAGTGTGAAAACTAGGTTAAAATCTAGGGTGTTTCACCTTGTAATAGAGTAGTTTGGATCTCGATTGAGAAACATAACAAGAGGATTGGCATATGCTCCATCTATGCCCCAAATGAATATACACTTAGATGTGAGCTTTGGGATTGGTTGAGAAAAATACAAGACATCCCTTGGATTATAGGAGGTGACTTCAACATGATTGAAAGAATGGAGGATAAATCTGGGGGATGTGATATGGGGTGGAAGGGTAATGAAAAAAATTCTGGTATAAAATGAAGAATAGGCTCAAGTTAGTCGACCCCATAGAGGGGCAGAGAAAAGATTAAAAAAAAATATTTTGTTTACTTGGTGCAACTATCAAAAAGGGGATAAAAGGATCTATACTGCAAGCTTGATATATTATATGCCAATAAAGAAGCTTTCCAATTTGGCATGGTTGATGAGATCAACTCAAGGGTTAAGGTAACTCCCTAGACACTCATGACCATCATCTTGTTAGTGTTAAAATTTTATTAGATGCTAGGTAGGTTGAAGGCATAAAGAAAGACAAGAAATTCTTATTGAACACAAACCTGCTAGCCAATGAGGATTGTTGTGATGCTATCCTAACAGTAAGAGGCCTTAACAAATGGATGCATAGGAATCTTTCATGCATAGAAAGGTGGAATGTGATTGTTGAAGCATTTAAAAAAATATTTCAAACTATTGGTGAAAAAAAGGCTAAGTACTTGAGGAAAAAAGAATGTTCCCTTTAGGAACAACTCCTAAAATTTGAATCCTCAATTCAAGAGGGCCCCAAGAATATCCACTTAAGTAAAGAACTAATATCAGTCAAAGGGGAGTTGAGGAAAGTTTAGAATTTAAAGGATCAAGGGGTAAGAGTAGGAAAAGAATAAATTGGGATGCCCATGGTGATAGAGGTTCAAAATACTTCTTCAATTTCTTAAAGAATAAGGAATCAAAAGAAAAAATTAGTTTGTTGTGGCACAATGGCTCCTTGGTGAATGAGCATAAGGAGATTTAAAATTGCTTTCTACGATTTTACAAAAAATTGTTTACCTTAGAAAGCAACAGCTTGGTTAACCTCAAGGCAAGAGAGGACTGCAAATTGTTAATCCCTAATAAAATATCTAATCGAGAGGCTGAAATATTAAAAAAACAACTTTCCTTTGATGAAATCAAATGTGCAATAATCACTCTAAAAATGATGTCTCTAGGTGTGGATGGAATCCTGGTGGAATTATATAAAAAATAATATTGATTGGGTGAGTGAGGATCTCCTCCAAATGTACATTGAAGCTACAGACACTGAGTCTCTAGGTAGAGAAATTAACAAAGGGGTGATAAAACTAATCCCGAAAGATGGTGACAAGGCCCTAATTAAAAATTGGAGACCCATAACTCTACTAAACATCTATAAAATATTTGCAAAGGCTATTGTATTAAGGATTGCAAAACTACTACCCAAGCTAATCAACAGTACACAAACATGTTTTTATCAACGGCAGATTCATTTTGGAAAGCCTGTTGACAAGCTAGGAAGTAATGGATTGGGCCAAAACCTCAAGACAAAATATTGGGATGTTGTTGGTGGATTTTGAGAAGGCTTATGACAAAGTTGAGTGGCCTTTTATCATAATGGTTCTAAAAACTCTTGGATTCCCTGAGAGATTATGGAGGATGATCAAATCATTATTAAAGGATGCAAATGCCCAAATAGAGGCTAATGGGTCCCTAACAGAGGAGTTTGAGCTACAGAGGTCCATAAGGAAAGGTTGCCCCCTATCTCCTTTGTTGTTTGTTATAGTTGCAGATGCAATACACTACATACTTAGGGACCAATCCTTAAGCCCTAAAGTTAATGGTATAATTATTCCAAACAAGGAGGAGTTGATCAACCTTCAATTTACAGATGATGCAACTCTACTTATAAGTTTAGAAAATGAGAATGTTGGCAATCTGGTGGATAAGCTAAGCCTCCTGGAAAAAGTGGCAGGGGCAAGGATATCTAAAGCTAAATTAACCATGCTAAGTTGGGATGATAAGAAGAATGATTGGTTTTATGTGTTTGATCTATAGTGGGGGCCAAATGAAATTGTAAGGTATCTAGAGATAACCTTTGTGGTTAATACCAATTTAAGAGACATGTGGGAATAGGTGAAGAACAAAATTGAAAATAAAATAAATGGATGGACCAAACAATACCTTTCTCTTGTTGGTAAGGCTCAAGTGTGCCAAAAGATTCTTGCCTCATACAATATTTATTATGCTTCAATTTGGCTCTTTAGTAGTTATTAGGTGGAAGAGATCCAAAAGAGGATCAGATAATTTATCTAGTTAGATGGCAAAGGAAACAAGAAAATACATGCAATAAGATGGGAAATTTGTTGCTTGGATAAGCATGTGGGAGGCCTAGGCCTAAAAAAATTGAAGTAGTGGGGCATAACCCTAACAACTAAGTGGATCTACAAGGCCCTAACAAGGGATGAGCCTCGAAAGATTCTAGTCATGAATAATATAAAATTGGCTACGCCAAAAAAATCCAAATCTTGGAAGTGTTTTCCTCTCTATGACTTAGTCTTTGGTAGATTTTCTATATCCCCTAATGAGTCGAAAGTCTTTAAAATTATTGGGAAAGCCTAGGAGATGTGCAAAGTTGATATAATTAAGAAATGGAAAATTGAAAATGAGCTAGATAAGGTTTTTCCAGAAAGATCTATCTGGTGGAATGTGTTTCATAATAACAAACCCTTGGCATTTCTACAAGGTTGCTCGACCAATGCTTGAAACTACAAAGGTATCTCTCCTTTTCATAAAATATTAATAAATGAACAACTAAAAATCTAGGAGGCTCTTAAGAGTGAGTTTGACCTCCCTCAAACTCATAAAAAAACCTATGATTTAATTAGAAAAAATATTGTAATTCCTATAACTAAGAATAAAAAGGATAACAATGTGTAGTTCTATGAATGGTTGGAAACTAACTCCCTTGCAAGTATAAAAGCCAAAGACGTATACATGGTTCTTGGCAACTCTCTAGATCTTCTTGTCACTCTAAGCCAAGGATGGAAGGTGAACTTAAGCACCAAATAATGGAATCAAATATTCACTCATAACTGGAATAACATGATGGAGCCCAAGAAAGTAGCCTTTAGATGGATGTTGCAAGTATGTGCATATTGGTGTTATCATTGATTTCAACAAGCTCGTGTTTTCATTGATGTTAACTATATGTGTTGAGGGAGATTGGTGTTGAAGATGAACAGTTGGTGTTGTCTATGCTTTGATTTGTTGCATTATATTGTCATCGACTAAGCTATTGGTGTCAACGTCTGGTGTTTCTTTGATAAGCTTCTATCCATGGATTTAGTAGTGTCGAAGATGATGTGGATATGTCTTTAGTGCTTGGTTTCCAAGTTCTTTTGAGACAATTTTATAAAAAGAGGAAACAATGTGTTGCAATATTGTTCTGGGTTACAGAGTTGTGTTATGGTTTTGCTCTACATTTCTTCTAGGTTGAAGATCTACCTATGCAATTTGGATATGTTGGTGAGAGGTGTTATATTCAAGAGATGGTATTCTGGGTCATTGTACAATAGAATTTGTGTTCACCAGTGTGTGACTGTGCATTGTAGAGGTGTCTGGGAGAAATGTTTTTTCTTCGCGTTTCTCCATAGTTATCCTTCAGGTCTATCAATTCTAAAGGTGTGTTGATGGCATTGGTAGTTTACCTCAGTCAATAGGATTTGAGGTTTGGTGCTTCGAAAGATGGTTTTTCAAGTAACGGTGTGTAGAAGAGTTGTCTAAGTGTACTAGGATTGTACATTCTTCAAGAGAAATTTTTTTGCAAAGGAATTTCTTCGATTTCAAGATGTTTGAGGAATATTCTAGATCATTTTCAAGTGTGTTGTGTGGTTCGTAATTCATCCTCGGGTTTGAGGAAGTGTGTACTTCAAATTTTAATAGTTTTTGCATGGGTAATGGTCGACCTGGTGCTTACACTATATGCAAAGGATAAATATTGTTTGTGGTAGTGTGTGGTTGAGTGGTGTTGTTGATTTGGGTCCCAATTAAGTCTTTTTGTGTTCCACATTCACTTCTATCTACCACATAAGTGTTTTGGCATCGACCTAATTTTAATTTGCATGTTTGAGGTGCATAGTTGACCTTGGAGAGGGTTTCGAGGTTGAGGATGGTATAAGTATGAGTTAATTTTTTGAAGGAGGATAAGATATATGAAAGATAGATGTGTTTGATGTGAATGATGTGAAGTGTGGTGTGTTAAAGTGAAAAATTGAGCAGAGCAGTGCGATCTTTCAAGTGTTAGTTTACTGGATGTAATGAGCAGAAGGTGGCTACAATTCTTCAATTAGACTATGAAGATGTAGAAGTCATCGTGGTGGATTCCTTTTTGCATTGAGATGCTTTTCTCTGTGTAACGTTCCTTCTTTATCTTCTTTTCTATTCCGACAGTGAGCCTTTCTCCTTTGGGTAGTGAGCCCTATCGGTAGTGAGCCCTAATTGTATTCAGTGTTGATATTACTTATATTGTGAGCTAACCCTCATGGTGGTTTTTCCCTCCTTAGGTTTTTCACGTAAATATGGTGTTCTCTTGTGTTTGGTGTTGATTTGTTTAAGTTTCTGTTATTTTATTTTCATGCTAATTCATCATAACAAACTTAAGGTTTTAATGAATGCATGTGGATCTGAATGTTGATAAGGGAATTGAAGTTTTAGGTTACAACCGATTCACCCCCCTTTCAGTTGTCTTGTGTATTTCAATATATGTTGCTAATGCAAAAGCTTCCTAATGTGGCCTCCAATAAAAACCCTCTTATCTACAGTATTTATAAAAAAATTGATTCAAAAATGTTTTTTTTAGTGCTTTTTTGCTAAAGAGATCTGGAATTTGTTTAAGTTTGATCTTACTAAGGGAGGGAAGATAAATGATAATAGAAGGTTAGAAATTATTATGGGGAAAGTTAAAAAAATTAGAGCAGTTAATAATTTGCTATGGCTGATATTATCTATTGAAATTTTATGGCTCTTATGGAAAAATAGGAATAAAGAGTTTACCAAGGCTGTAGAAGGGCTTACTAAGTCACTTAGAAGACACACTCCACTCTATTTATATGTAGGTTTCTATCACTATACAAGTCTCCAAGGAGAAATTTAAAAAATTAATGGAGGAAAGCAAGATTGAAATCAATAAATAGGAGGTGGCTTTTGCGAAACAGTAGCTATATCACAGTGAAGAAAACAATCCAGAAAAGAGTGGCTATATGAACAGTAGAGATGCATCAAGGAAAAGAATTGGACCTAACAAGAAAGAGAAAGAGGATTAATAGAAGATACTTCGATAGATACTTTTTGTTTATGGCCTATATAACATTTTTTTTTGTATATGGAGTACATAGTATTTCTTGTATATAGATAGTCTCCTATAAAATGTAATCAAAAAATAAAAGACAACAATGACATGTAACTCCCCTATGGGGCTATACAATCCTCCCTAGTTACCAGTAAGGCAACTTGCATGTTATATCTTCTATGTAAGTGAACTATTGTGAATATAAAAAATATTTGAGTATAAACTTTAATAGTTATATTTAATGATGAATGGTGTTGTGCATTTTTATATTAATAAGATAAAAGTATATAGTTTATATAAAAAGTGGGTAAAATAATTTTTAATAGTTATTTTATATGTTAAGTTTTTCAACAAGTTTTATATTTAATTATTAAAGTGTGACTTTTGTAGTTAATGATATGTTTTTATCATTAGTAAAATAAGGTTACAAAGAGGATAGACATATAGGTCTTGTTCAATAGAAGACTACTCCTTATTTGTCTCAACAAAATAAAGTTGTTAAGAGGATGAACCAGACTTTAATGAAAGGGGTGTGTTGTATGTTGAATGGCACACTGTTAGATGAGCACTTTTGGGTAAAGTTTGTGACTACTACTTGTTAATTGATTAACCAATCTTCATGTTTGGCTATTGTTGACAAATTCTTTGTTTAGTGTGAAAAGGAAAAAAAACCTATATTTCACATTTAAAGGTATTTGATTGTGAGAATTATGTTCATGTGCCTAAGAAAAACCAATCTAAGTTGGTTCTACGAACACAAATGCATTTTCATTGGTTATGGTACAAAGGTACAAGGTTATGGACTCTGAATCCATTAACCTTGAAAATGATTTATTAGAGTGATGTGACTTTTAGGGATCTTAGAATATTTTCAAATTATGAGTATCCAAAGGAAAAAGAAGGAAGATAAATAGTATATTTTGAGACTAAGGTCAAAAATTGGGAAGATGTACATGTTGAAAAACAAAATGATAAACTAGAGGATTGAAAGAAAAAGAGAATTTAGATGAAAGCTTTGAGCAGATTTTGCACGCAAAGGAACACGAAGAATCCCTTACTCAACCCTCGAGATGATCCATGAAACAATGAAACCTAGTTGACAAGTATAGCCCATAATATTTTTGCTATGTGTTTACTTCAAATTAAATTGATGATGAACCAGGATCTTTTAGGAAGGCTCCCTCTTTAGATAATACTTAGTCTTAGCTAGATGCCACTCAAGAGAATATGATGGCCTCAAATAAATGACATGGCACATGTGACCTTGTGAGTTTTCTCAAGGGAAGGAAGCCTATTGGTTGAAATAGGTGTTAAAGAAAAAAAATGGACCAAATGGTTGGTTAGAGAGGTGCAAGGCAAGACTTGTGGCCAAGCGCTATTCCTAGAGAGTTGGTTTTGGTAAAAATTTCTCTCCTATCATTAAATTATGTTATCTTAGATTCTTGTTATCTATTGTTATTTCCTATTATTTTGAAATTTGAGAAAATGGATGTTAAAACTACTTTCTTGTATGGAGATTTTGAAAAAGGTAGTTATATGTGATAGTCTGATGGTTTTATGGTAAAGGGAAAGAAACATTTGGTTTATAAGTTAAAATGGTCATTGTATTATTTTGAATAATCACCTTGTATGTGGCATCAAAAGTTTAATTTTTTTTGGATTGAAGTTGGATTTTATTAGAACAAAAGAGGATAATTGTGTTTACATTAAATGTATTGATGATCAAATTGTAATCATTGTCTTATATGTGGATGGAAAATTATTCTTAGTAATAGAAAGGGGGTGATTGGAAAGCTTAAAATAGCTTTCTAGTATATTTGACATGAAGAATTTAGGGGTATCTAGATATAGTTTAGGAATGGAAATTATTAGGTATCAAATATTGGAGTCACCAAGAGAAACATAGGCTCACAAGATCCTTGTAAAACCAAACAAACCTTCTACAAAGAGATTAAGTAAAAAATAGAATATCATTAATCACAAAAATGTGTGTAAAATGTGCAATATGCTTCTTGTATATGTAGGACAAGGAGGAACAAATAAGGTAGGACTAAGACTAAATTCCCCTCCAAATGTGATGACACATGTACACACACTTGGGATAAATGTGAGGACACATATAGTGAAATCACAAGGTGGAACACAAAATAATAAGTCTTTGAGTGAGCTCAAGCACTAGTATGAACAACTAGGTAGATGTGAACTAGTTAGGTAAAACCTCTTTTCACATTACCACTCCCTTAAGTGATACTTGCAGAGAAAGATAAACACTAAAAAATGGGTCTTGACAATTTGGCCTAATGAGGTACCTATGTGCAATAAAGTTTCTCACAAATGGAGAAAAGGAGAAAACATTGTGGGAAATTTTTTCTCTCCAAAAAAAAAAGAGAAGAATAAATAAACATCCTCAAAATATTTCCCTAAAAGACTAGGAACATGAAGAGCTCCATGAAGTACAAGAGATTGCAAATGTTGTCAAAGAATAATTGGTATATTGCTAGAATTAAAGAATCTCCATTGAAATCAAGATGAGGATCAAGATTAGGGGGGAATTTTTTTACATGAGTGACCCCAATGACACTACTCAAACAATTCACATATGGTGATTCACATCAATATTGAATCAAAACAATAATATGACAGATGTAATTATAGGTGCCAATAATCTAAAAAACATTGAAACCAACTGATGAAGTAGAAGTTTATTCCACTACTCCACTAAACCCAAGGAAGCATAAGTGTAACCATATGATAACCCTCATAAAGATGACAAGGCAAAGATATGACAAATTCAACTAATGTCATCAATATAGTCATGGAGATGAAGAAACAACATTAGGCCCAATATGATGTGCATGTAACTGAAAAGGGTGTGCAAATAATAATGCACACACATATGAGGGTGGATAGTATTGTGATTGGAAATAACAAGACACTCACAACAAACCTCCCATGGAACTTTATGAAATAGTGTGAGTACAGGAATGACATGATATGATGTGCAAAATCTCTCAAAAACCAAAATACAAGGGTGGCATTTTATTTCAATGCAGTTTTAAAAGTTCATGCAAATGAAGTTATACAATGTCTAAAAAATAACTATGACATAAAATAATGAGACTCGCCATGTCCTATTTTCCAAAAAAAATGTAAATATCCTTTGTGTTATTTATTATCATAGAGGGAGACTCGCCAAATTTGGAAGAGGGGGTGAATTGCCTATTTGATCTTACCTTCAAGTCGGGGGATTCTCGTGACCTGAAGTTTATTATGCAATGTGAATTATGTGGAATTAAAGGTTTAGTTGTCATTCTTTAAGCCAGTGTGACTACACATACAAGACAAAGGGCACTTCAAATTGTTGGCGTCAAAACTAACACCTCTGGAGTGCAAGTTGGTACGGAGAGCTATGCACACTGCGTAATGAGTGCTCTTCAAATTAGGAGGGGAAGCTCCCTCATAGTGTTGGAATGCGTGGAAAAGAAAAGCAATCTAAGTCCTATCTTTTTGTTCTCAGCTAGAAGAGGCACAAGGTTAAGACAACCAAAAACATTGCAGCTAAGGATTTTCTGGTTTCGTAGATCATTAACTACAACTAAACTAACTAATTTAAAACTTATCCAGTTTCCTCAAGAAAATAGAGCATGAGGAAATGGAGCAGGAATGTTCTATATGGTAAACTTCAGGTACAATCTCATAATGTGAAGGAAAGGTGGGCTCAACTATTTTCTTGGCTGGGAAGAATTTTATTGGAAACGACAAATATATGATAAATCAGGTACAAATTCACAATGTGAAGGCAAGGTGGGCTCAACTATTTGCTTGGATGAATAGGTTTATTATCAAACAAATCATACGATAAGCTTTAGGTACAGATTCACAATGTGAAGGCAAGGTGGGCTCAACTATTTTCTCATCCAAATAGGCTTATTAGAAACAAAACATAAAGGATAGCCAATTAGGACAGTAAATTGCACAGATGAAACACGCATACAATCCACGATCAAACTAGCCACTATATTTAACTAAGGTGAGCATTCATCATGATAATAACATGAAACCCGAGTGGCATAACAATTCATCATCATAATAAAAACTCATGAACAGATACATAATCCGCAATATTACAGGCAAGGTGGGCTCAGCATATATTACTATTTCATGCAAAAGTTCTTGAACGGATACAATAATAGCAATACTACAGGCAAGGTGGGCGCAGCATGTATGATATCAAGCAAAATTTAATTACAAATGAGTTGAAAGCTCTTATTTATAGACATCAAAGGTGTAGACAACCCTAAAACCACCTTGAGTCAACTACAATCTTGCGAAGCATGTAAGATTTTTATTGCTAAACTCTAATAAAGGAAACTATATAGTTAACTGGAAAGGTACCATCAATTAACCAGTACATCTAATCTAAATGGACAATGTGCAAGCATGCACATCCTTATTGAAAGCAAGTTAACTGGAAAACTACCATCAGTTAACGAAAACCCTAAATGAGAACTCCAACTGTACATAGGAAACTCCAAAATAGACATGCAAAGAAATGTGACAGCAAGTTAACTCAGAAAATAAACGCTAAGTTTAACTCTTGTGTTTGATGTCTATCCTGGAAAGGTGGGACGCCCTGATCTGGAGTTCATTGGCCATGATCTTGAGCAAGTAACCCCTCCATGAGGTTAGTGACTGCATCACCATCTAGAGGTCGTCACATGTCTCAACTGTCAATTCACTACTTGTTAGCAACTCAAGCAATCCTGGAAATCTCTGCACACTTAAAATGGCATTTCACTGACTGGTAACTCTAGCGGCTCCATAACTAAAGTGATGGCCACTGTTTCTTCTACAGCTTGATGTTTCTCACATTTTTCACGCTTTTCTCTATGGAAGAGTGTTGCATGATGAAATCGCAAAGTCTAACCGCAAACACTCCGATTGTGAGAAATGTACATGAACTTGATGCACATGCAAACTTCCAACAGTATCAACCCTCTTAACTGGCCTTGGAAGACAATCAGCTATACGAGGCATGAAACCATGTGGGCTTGAGTAACTACACCTGTCAACCCTCCAGATGTGCTTGATACAAATCGGTGTCAGCTTTTCTGATGAAATCATGAATTAAGACCGATTTGGTCTTGAATTCAGTTTATGTGAACTGCATTCTGAAAAACTCGCCTATTGATTGTAAACTCAACTATGTTCTAACAACTTTCTCCGAAAGTTGAAATGTCACCTGATGAGGCTAAAAATAGTCTATCAGAGGGCAATTTTCACCAAAAATTCTAAAATATGGGTTTTGTCCGCAAAATGTTTCTAAGACAACCCACAACGTCAGATATGTGAAAAAGTGACATGCAAAGTCTTTCCTGAAAAAAGCAACCGAGGGCAGCAAGGGCTACAAGGGCCAATTTTTTTCGAAAAAATCTAAGATATGGGTTTTGTCTAGAAGATGATTCTAAGACAACCCACAACGTCAGATTCGAAAAATATCAACTTCTACTCCACCATGCAAAGGAATTTCAGTTGAGAAAATCAACCCACAACGTCAGATTTGAAAAATATCGACTTCTACTCTACCATGCAAAGGAATTTCAGTTGAGAAAATCAAAGCTTCGAGAATCGATGCTATGGAGTAAATTTTCCTGAAAAATTCTAACATATGGGTATTGTAGAGGAAGTCGTGCACAACCAACCTAGATGGTCATATTTGTCAAAATTTGTTGAATCTTGGACAAGCAAAGAAAACCTAAGACTAGAATAGAAGAATTTAAGACATAAGATAGAAGCTTTAATGTTCTGCCTTTGCCAAAATTGCCATCTTTTCTTGAAGTTTGTTGATGAGTTTGGACTTGTACCTGCAAAAGAATATTTTTGATGTCTTCACAACTGACTGCTGAAGAAATTCGCCCAACTTTGGAAAGAATTCACCTCTGCTCAAGCTAGATGAATGAAATGATGAATGCCATGTTGAATAAATAAAGCAAATTCACACCATAATGATGCCACTGCAAGAATAGAACCTTGATAACAAAAGAATCCTTCTGATTGGACCCCCTTCAGATCAACTGGCACTGACTCGGAGTCTCGAAGATTAAATAATATTAAAATATTCAACTAGCTTTAACATGCAAATTTAAGATTAAACATTAAAAGAGGCGCCAATAATTAATTATTGAAGAAAATCGCCATTTTAATGCTTTGCATGCACAAACTTGAAATTTAATATTATTTTAATCAGTTAGCAAAAAGCTCAGTATCTGGATGCACTCAGCAAAATTCACTGATTCTGAAAAGTCCTCATTTGACCCTCTAGGCGTCCATTTGCAAGAGTTATTTAATTTTTCGCTAACTTCCTATTTTATAGTTGACTACAAAATTAC
Organism: Sequoiadendron giganteum; assembly: GCA_007115665.2. NCBI lineage: Eukaryota > Viridiplantae > Streptophyta > Pinopsida > Cupressales > Cupressaceae > Sequoiadendron > Sequoiadendron giganteum. Next base: position 675,660,548 of record CM021104.1, on the reverse strand, counting down.
AGTTGCCCCTGTTCAGCACTGATTTTCGGGTGACTGAGTGATGTTGCGACTGAACTGGGATATCCACTATGAAGCCTGTAGAGCAAGGATGAAATATCTGCTAGGAACTGCAACTGCTAAAATCAACATTTGATACCTCAAAAAAAATTAGGCACCTTTGATTAAATTGATGCAAGATCTCCAGACAACCATTTCTCTGTTTTGCCATCTGACGTTCCAAATTGCCATTACCGATGAACGATAAACCCTACTAACTAGATGATAGGTTCATTGCGTGACTGGAAGAATTCTACAACCAATGACTGTATGTAAGATACCTGAAAGCTGCATTAGGGACCCCAAAAGCAAGGGCGTCCCTAGCCTATGAAGGCGCAAACACCCTTTTGTCAAAAGTGTAACTTTCAATCCGGATACCCTACTTTGACGCTTCACATCGGGAGCTGGAGTGCTCTGATTCGCATACCATCAATCCCTCTGTGTAGCTAGATCAACTTACAAGAGGTGTCTTTGGAGGCGACGAAGCAAGAAAATTGCTTCTAAGACCTCAAAGAGAAGGGTGCCTTTTCCAAGGGGATGTGTATTTTCTATACTTAGCCATTTTTTGGTTGTATTCACTTTTCAACGTTCTACACAGACCTTTCACATACAAGCGTTTTCCAAATCCCGAAGTCTGATGACTAGGCTCATTGGATAGCCGGAGTAATTGCGCACAAGTCTCATGAAGACTGTGAATGCCAAAAACCCCATCTGACAAGCCTAAATGCTAAGCACCCCTGGCCTATAGAGGTACAGGTGTGTATTGCTACATTTCTCCACCCTCTGATTTATGTGTATGATAGAACCTCTATCACAGCCACTCAGCATGTCAGACCACCTTGCGAATTGGTGCGTTGCGAAGCTAGAGTAGATTAGAAAAGATCTCAGGAAGACTACATCTACAAATTTACCCATCTGAGGAGTCAAATTCAAGGGTGCCCCTGGGCTACAGGGGCGCAGAAACTACAATTTGGCAATCCTTTGTGACTTACAGCTTCCTCATATCTTCAACTTGTAACATCGATTGTCGAAGTTCTGCACTTCGGATGACCTCGCTTGATAGCTCATCGAAAAGCTAGGCTAATTATGAAGAGATTGAACCTATTTTCAAGCACATGCAACAAGATCTGAGCCTTCAAAAGGAAGGGTGCCCCTGGGCTATAGGGACGCAGATCTGCTTTCTACTTGAAATCTTCATTTGTTTCTACTTCTCCGACCACTGAATTGACCTTGTAGGAGTATAATACTATTGTGAAATGCTTCTCCATCATAACATATTCTACTTTGAGTCCCAGTTTTAGGTTCTGATCTCTAGGTATTGACCAATTGCCACTGTCGACTGACATGACACTGACCAAAGTCCATACTTGACTTGCCCAAAATTGTGTTTTGACATCATTTTAACAAGGTTTAAACTCTTTTAAGCAAAATGCCTTAATGAAGCAAAAAAATTAGTTTGTTACAACACAAATCATTTCTTATAACCCCCCAATAGAGTAATGCAAAAAGTAAAGCCCCCCAAAACAATTAAAATTTTCACTTAGCACCTATTTTACAAGGATAAAGTATGAATCAAGAATGTATAACACAATAGTTTTACAAATTTATGAAAAAAGGATTGCCAAAATATATATCTAATATTATGAATTTTTTGATAAATTTTAAAAAGAATTGCTTGATTTTGATATAATGAGAAAAAGTTATGCTCTTTCCAAAAAAACCAAGAAAATATTGAAAGTTAACAAGCAAGTATATAATATGCCTAGGATAATGTAAGAAAATTACAAAATTTTGATGTTGTCGTGTGAATGTTTCTCTCTTATAGAACATATCACATGATTTCAAATGGATATGGAATGCCCTTAAATACTACAAGCTAACATACAAATTCAAACAAATATTCAATAAGTTGGCTCACATTGGCTTGTAATAAAAAGACAACAAGGTTCACTTTAGATTCTAATAAATTCAACTTTCAAAAGCTCAAGGTTCATATTTGTGTGCATGAAAGTGATCTAAGTCAATTTTGCATTGATAAATTTGAACCAAGATGACGAATAAGATATCTAGGAATCAAAATTAATTCCTAAGGATGAACAATGATGAAGATAAGATGGAATAAAATTATGGTGAGAATATAATATAAGAATATGCCACTTATTATTACATGAAGAATTATCTAATCAAAATGGACCCAAACTAAAAGAAAAAAAGGCATAGATATATGATTTTCAACATTCCAATTATTAAGAGTTACATCTAAATCTATAAATAAGCTCATCAAAACTTATATAAACACAAGACAAACCAAAATAAAGGTAGGATGTAAATTATACCTCTCCAAGAGATTAAAGATAACTTTGATCAAACTTACTTCTCCCTCCACAAAGAAATTTTAGTATATTTTTATGTTTCAAGTTTAATGGTTTATTTAGCAAGGAAGACCATGATATTAAGGAGAGGTGGGGTTAACTGCCAATAAGAATGGAGACTCGATTTTGAAGTCCCATTTTAATTTTAAGGACTCAAAATCTTATAATTATATTGTGTTGTCTATCCAACATTCATATACACATTTGACTGTATTTATTAATGAATTAAATTTCAAAATATAATATAATTCTGAATTTCAATTAGTTAATAGATATGATTAAATGTATATCCATTGTCATAATTACATGATATCTAAATTTTGAAAAACAAAAATATTTTAAAGGAAATAAAAGAAAAATGGAAAAAGAACAAATAAAAATTCTGATTTTAAGAGAGGGGTAACAAGATTTAAAAAGTATTACAAATTTTTAGATTCAACTGTGTATGTTTTTCAAACGTTTCAGAACACACTCAATGATAGATAAGAAAATTTGTAAAGATCTAAAAAATTCAAGATTTAAAAATTCAATTCCTAAAACACAGTTTCGGTGATTTTACCTGAGTAAGTTAAGGAAATTTGTCAAGATCTTCAGCGATGGGATTGCTGTCTGGGGGCTGAGCGCATCGATTTCTTCAGCTGTGGGAAAGTTGTAGCTGAGCCCGCCAAAAGATGTTCATAATTGAGAGCACTTATAAAATCCGGGCTAAACAAATCTCGGGGCATCTTTACTCGACTTCCTTGCATTCGCACTGACGAAAGAAATCCGTCCTGGATTCAAACCCCAAATCCATACTTCTCTTGGCCACAATGGCATTCAATCTGTCTGTAAGCTTGCGGTTGTTCTCTTCGACCTTCCAGTCCCCTGCGCCTGGGATGCGACTGGGGATTTGTCGAAAGGGCTCCTGTACAATTGGGAACAGGAGCTCCATGATTATAGTGAAGGTGCCAGTGAGGTCCATTTTCAGAGAAGTAGTGCTTCACAAACTCAGAGACTTTCTCTTGGACTTGATGTGTCGATGTGGATTGTGAAGTGGATTGTGTGAGGGCGAACCTCTCGCCAAAGGCTGCCTCTCCGATGATGTCTGTTATAGCGACCTTCAGGAGGAGCTCTGAAAAGTTTGTCTTCGTTTTCGTCTTTTGTGGACAAATGGTCTTTGAGGATGCAGATTGTGCGTTCCATGAGGGGTACTTGACTGGCTATTCGGCTGGGTTGGTACAGAGGCTGTATCGCGCCACGCATTGATGATCATCTTGAGTCCCTGAACAGTTAGAAAAAGGAAAAAGAACAAAACCATTATTTACATTACTATGGTAAATTTAGGGTCAGATTTAAATAGGATATTTTAAATTTTGATTTGTTTAGGTGGTTTATTTTTTAAGAAAAATTAGTGATTTTAAATAAATCATCTAAACAAGTCAAAATTTAGTGTATGGGTTAAAATTAAATTTAATAGTTTTATTGTTGATGGTTTTTGAATTTCTATTTTTTCAGCGCTGTGCAATTTTGCTGCTCTAAATAATTGGTGCACTCTGATAAATACAGAGATTATTTATGTGAAAACCTTGATTTTATGTAAACAATCAATACATTGATCACACTGTACTAATTGTATAAACTCTTCTGTGTAATTCAACAGTAATAATAGAGTATTTCACAATCATTAACAGTATAGTTGGTTTGAGTTTTCCACAATCTATGTAGTATTCAAAAGATTGTTTTTATATCGAAATTTATATCAGACTCAACAATCCGTCAGCAATTGTATGAACAATATTTAACACTTCTACGATGAATCATTATTATAATTCTTATCATAAACTGTGGCTTACAAGAATCCTTAATATTTTAAAGAAACTTTAAGTTGAAAAAAGAAAGCCCATTCCTGCATATTTCCCAAAAATCTCAGGAAAGGAAAGAAAAAAGAAAAGTAGTTTCAATGACATCACAGGCAGCAAAATAGTAACCTTAAGGTGTTCAATCCATACCTGGTAAAAAACAGTCCCTTCTGGTGGAGAGGAGAGGAAGCAATGGGTGCCAGAATACTTCCGTTTGACAGAAATTTGAATTTCTAAATCCCTAACTCTCTACATAAGTCTGCATCTGCCACTATAACTAATGGCTGCCTTCCAAAGTTGAACCTGCAATTACATACATAATCTCACACATTCAGTTTCAACAAACATAATCTCGCACATTCAGTTTCAACAAACATTTTTTTTCTAGATCTCCTTCCAGACAAACTTCTTTAAAAAAAATGTACATTTTCCTTAAACTAGAATATGACTAAAATCTTTTTAAGGCGTGAAGAAACGAATTGACCTGTAGATTGGATCATATTTGCGAGCCAAACCAAAAAAAAACATCAGGCCCGCCCTTCGCAATGAGAGGCAAGTGACGAAACAGCCATGATTCAGGGGGACTGGGAATGTTGGGCAATTTCCATGTCGGTTACCTTTCAAAAACATAGACTGAAATCACCCCTGGAAGGCAGATTAAAAACACACTACTCCATAATGAATTTCCCAACCACAGAAATGTGTCTGTAAGATAATATGTGATAATGATGTTTGCTGAATCAATACTGGTAGCCTTGTTTGATAACTTTTGAAACTGGCTGGCATAATACAAGGCAACAATCCTCAAAAATTTATTGAATGAACAATCCAGGCTTATTTTGGACAAACCTGAGGAAGCATCTCTGCATTATTCAGAATGCAATCCAATATAAACAGTTGAGTTAGTTTGCACCGATGTAATTATGAATGTTAATGTTACTGTCGTTTCCTCAGACACAATCGAGGGCGGATTATGCCCTTACCACCAATGATTTACAATGTTCAAGAACAAAATTTTTGATGAAAGTGCTTTCGCACAAACCAGAAGATCAGATGCTCCCAGGCCATTAATTAGATCTGTCGCTAGCACATTTGATTAAGATATGCGTTATAGATCGGTCAATTCCTTACAATTTTTCGGATTGGTCATATATTGACCTGTGAATCTTAATCTGGCACGGATATTTTGTTCTTGAGCTATGTGTAGTGGCCGGGCCATACTATAATTTTTAAATTAACAGTCATTTCTAGTGACGCAATAATTTTAGGTGTAGTGGATTTCACGGGAATCTTTATATCTCTATTTTTATTTTTGAAATTATTTTAATAGCTATTTTTAATGATGAATAGTGTTATATATTTTTATATTAATAAGATAAAAATATATCGTTCATATGAAAAGTGGGTGGAATAAATTATAGTTATTGTTAGGAAAAGATGTGTTGTACACCTTGCATAATGTATTTAATGTAATTATTCTTGAGGCCACTTCATGTTGTATGTAACATTGGGACATAAATTAAAGTTGCTAAAATATAATTATTTAATATTAAGAAAAAAAAATTAAATAAAATATCCAATATTAAATGTGGGGACATGGTTTTGTAATCTCATGGTTTTAGTCACATGGTTTTGTGTAATACCACTTGGTGGTTTTGTGGGAGCTTGTGTCTATAAAAGCAACCACAAGGGTAGTTGTTCTAGATTGATCAGTTGGCAGGTTAGTATTGGTTAGCAATTGTGGAGATATAAAGCATGGCATGGGATGTGTGGTTGCATGCTTGTTCACATGGATTGCATGGAGAGGGCTTGTTGTTTCAATGGTGTTCATGGAGGTTTTGAAGATGTATTGTAATCTTTATTGTTGAATAATATATGAGAAATTGATGTTTTTGAAGGCTAGGATTTTTTCCTCTTGAGGGTTTTCCCAGGGTATACCTTGTTAGAATTGGCTATGGATGCCAAGATCTATGGACCAAATAGAAAGCACGAGAAGAGAGAAAATAATGTGACAAGAATAAACTGTATTCAATGTCAATATGATAATAGATATCAATGTGTGTTCAAATGTAGTAGAGACCCCTTGATTATATAGCCAAGGTGAGAACATAGGGGTGCATAAGATTACGACAAGTGTCGTAATCTTATGACATGAGACAACAATGAAAAGCTATCACTCCACCTAAAGTGGAAAGTGATAATGTGATAACCACCACAAAAGGTGGAAACTTAATCACATGATATGTCCATGAAAGGTGGAGGTAATAAAGTAATAAGAAGATAAGTCCACCAAAGGTGGAAATTCTCCAACAACTCCTATGTGGTCCCTAAGTAAACTTAACTAAGGTGTAATTATGACCAAAGACAAGGTACAAAATATTTAATTACACCAACACCCCTCCTTAAGTGTAACTTAGGGAGAATGTACACAAAATCAAACAATGCAAGATGGGTCTCGACAACTGGGCCATGTTAGGTACCCATGTACAAATGCAATGAAATCTCTCACAAACAGAGAAAGGGAGAAAACCCAGTGGGACAAAACTCCTCCCCAAAAGAGAGATGAAATACAAAATAGAAATGCTCTCAATGATGCATGAGAAGGTAAAAACCCCATGTGAGGAAAAAGACCCCCCCATAAAAGAGAAGTAGAAGAGAGATAAGGCAACCCCCCCTCAATGTTGAATCTCCTGCAATGATGGTAGAAGCTCGACATTGAATACTGAAGATGATCCAATCTCGCCAAACAACGTTCCTCCCCTTAGGAAGAAACAAAACCAAGAATGTATGCAGGATGCCTGATGTCTCTGAAGCATGCTCAAATGTCTCCATGTCGATGTTGAAAGCTGACACACTTCAAACATGCGTTCTAGGCCACACTGCTTAAGAGGACAATCCAACATCTAGTAGAGATGAATGTAGAACATGATTCAAAGAGAAATATATCCCCTCTAAAGACAAAGAAGCCTCCTCCAAATGTTGTCGAAAAGTATCCACACTCACGCCAAACTGTAAAGAATGGTCATGTAGAGAATGAACAAGAGGGTCAGAGTGTTCCCTCACAACAACTGAAGAAGGAGCATCTTCATCAAAGAGAAGATGAATGTCATCAATGGTGTCCCCCAAATCTGCAAGATGAGACTCCACAAACAAGTCTGAAATACCTATCAAGAAGTCATCCAAAGTAGCCATATCTGGAAGACAATGTATGTCCTGCTGCACTGAATCACAAGGAACCCAAACTATGGAATCACAAGCATCATCAACTGCAACAGTAGATGGAGGAGATGAAATGCATGGCTCAAGTACTGGATCTGATGTGAGAACTCCCAAGTTCAAGTAGCCAAATGTCTCCTCTGAATCATGGTTCACACTAGAAGTGTGATCGACAGTCGAAGGAACAATGTCACCATCAGAAGCAAAATCTGTAAAGGTATACAACCGAGATGAATGATCAACCACCCCAATAGCAATGATCTCTCTACTCTCCAAGTCTCAAATGATGACTGAATCAAGTGTGAACTCCACAGTTCTCCCATCTCCACCATGTGTAATCTGATATATGGAAAGAAGATTGTTCCTCAAATGAGGAACACACAAAACATCTTGAAAAGTGTTGTCCCCAAAACTAATAGATCCCTTCCCTATTACACTCATGTATGTATTGTTTCCCATTAAGATGGGAGACATAGAACAAGGTTGAAATGAAGAGAATATAGATTGTGAAGATGTCATATGATGTGATGCTCTTGAATCTAGAAGCCATCTACCGGATCTTGGACTTGAATAAACACAAAGAGCTTGACCTTGATTTCCTAATGTAGATGAAAAATCAGCAAGACCTTTTCCCTTAGACTGTTTTGAAGAAGAAGGAGAAGAAGATTCTGTCATTCTAGAAGGCAAACCAATTTGATTTCTTTTGAGAAGATTTTTCAACTCATCAATATCCTTCTTATAACAATAATGTTCTTCATGTCCATCCCTCTTGCAATAAGCACAAAAGGACCTCTCCTTCTTAGATGATTTCTCTTTTGAAAATGAATTTTTATGTTCTTCTATGGATTGTGTGTTCTTTTTAGGCTTGTACTTATTCTTTTCTTTGCTAATTGAAGACTTCTCATTTTTTACAACCAAGGCATGTGATTTTGAAGACTTCAAAGTACCCATTTGAATAAGCTTATTTTTCTCTCAAATCGAAAGATCTGTGAGAGCCTCAAAAGATGGTGATGTGAAATTGCTAATTGTCTATTGTTGAGTCTGAAAACTTAAAACAAAGGTTGCATACTCAGTTGGAAGCTTGTCCAACAAGTTAAAGACCAATTGATCATCTTCTTTCTCAATACCACAATCTTGTAGTTGTGCTCTTAGCTCATTTGCTTAAGTAACATAATCTTGAATAGTGTCAAAATTCTTAGGATCAAGGCTTAAGAGATCATTTTCAAGTTTGTATCCCTTAACCTTATCAACCTTTCCATACAAAGTAGCAAGCTTATCCCAAGCTTCATTGGTTGTAGTACATTTATCAACATAAAAAATGAGATCATCTGAAATAAACTTTCTAAGTGTACCCAATGCCATAGAAGTTTTAGTGAGCCAATCCATATATGCAGTTGTATCTGCCTTAGGATCTACAGGTGCAGTTATGGTTCCATCAATGTACTAAATTAAACCTTTTTCCATTAGTTTACTCCATGCACGTACTTTCTATGTAGCATAATTATGTGCAGTTAAGAGTGGAACTTTAGATGAACCCATGATGGAATGCAAGAGCACAAAATAGGCACAATCACACAAAAGATGCCCCCCCAAATTCACTCAATCAAGATACCCCCAAGCAATATCTAATTTGGCACTTTATACTTAGTGCGTTTACAATTTCCACTGCCAAAAACAACAAAGTGGACTTTGATTTTAGTACATGCAGATGCCAAAATAGGCCACAGATGCAAGTACAATTTTTGGTATAAAATAATATTAATGTGATCATACCATTGAGAAAAAAATTATGCACTTTCAAAAAAAACGGCACTCAAAAATGTTACCGTAGGAGCAAGTTATGAGCTCCCAAAGTTCCCAAAATGAGGACGAAGCAACAACACCTGTGAGAATCTGAAATTTCTAGAAAAACCAAAAGCCAAAACCAAAAACTAATAGCACCACTATGAAGAGCATGAGAAATTAGCTCAAATAAAAAAAAATTGCTCGAAAAAAGGAGCCAAAATGAGCAAGATTTGAGTCTTCAAAGTCAAACTACAAAATCAAAACTGCAAACCGTGAGGGGGTAGAAATTTTCAAATGGGCGCTGATGACAGCGTTGACGCATGCTGACATCAGTGAAACACTGATTTAAATTTGATGGTTTTAGGTTGTCACCATCGACGTGTACCACTATTAGAATATTCATTTTCGTCGGAATCTTTGAAGATGTTGTCAGAATATTCTTTTGTTCGATCGCCGAGATTAATTGTCCGCCGGAATCTGTGAATACCGTCGGTGGAGATTGTTGGGTGAGTGAGAGCCCACAGGGGCCATGGCCGCCAAGCCACATGGCGCCTGCGGAGGCCTGGTACCTACGGTAAGGATAGGTACTTCTGTACCAGTCTGCAATCCACAAACTAAAAAATAACTTTTGTATTTTTTTTTTAATTTTTCAAATAAAAAATTTTGACCATAAAATTTTAATCGCCAAAAATTTAATTTTTCATACAAAAAAATTCGAAAGATTTCCAATTTTTTTAAAAATTTTCGAAAATAAATCGTACCGTCATGCAATGATGGCGACCTGGTGGGCCATACGGCTCTCCGAGCAAAAATTTTTGCCTCACCGGATGACTTGCTCTGATTTGGATGATTGAACAATCGATCTTAGGGCTTTTGACCCTTTTGGATGCAATGGTAGGGTCGGATTTGACCCAAAATGTTCCAAAAATGCAGCTACCTTCTGGATTTGGCAACCACTTTGCAGCTTCAAACCCTCATAGATTTGGCCTCGTATGTCCGATTTGGATGAAACAAAAGGAAAAATCGACTTTCTCGAACCTTCCAGATGCAATGGTGAGCTTAGATTTGCACCAGCAAGTTTCGATATAAACTTGAAATAAAGAGCCAAAAATGGAACCTCCCCAAATCTGGTATCTCTCTTCAAAAATAGACTCTCCAATGAAATCCAACCCGCTCTGATACCTTGTTAGAATTGGCTATGGATGCCAAGATCTATGGACCAAATAGAAAGCACAAGAAGAGAGAAAATAATGTGACAAGAATAAATTGTATTCAATGTCAATATGATAATAGATATCAATGTGTGTTCAAATGTAGTAGAGACCCCTTGGTTATATAGCCAAGGTGAGAACATAGGAGTGCATAAGATTATGACAAGTATCGTAATCTTATGACATGAGACAACAATGAAAAGCTATCACTCCACCTAAAGTGGAAAGTGATAATGCAATAACCACCACAAATAGTGGATCTCTCACAAAAGGTGGAAACCTAATCACATGATATGTCCATGAAAGGTGGAGGTGATAAAGTAATAAGAAGATAAGTCCACCAAAGGTGGAAATTCTCCAACAACTCCTATGTGGTTCCTAAGTAAACTTAACTAAGGTGTAATTATGACCTAAGACAAGGTACAAAACATTTAATTACACCAACATATCTTATGTCATATTTTCATGGGTATGTTGTCTATTCTCTTGCATGTAGATTTTGAGTACTTATTTGCATAGATCCCTTTTGGGTTATGTGAAAATTGTCTTTAAATGGTTGCAAGTTTCCAACAGTTATTTTATATATTTAAAAAAAATCGACAGTTTTTGTAATTAATTATTAAAGTGTGTTTTGTAGTTAATGATATGTTTTTATCATTAACAAAATAAGATTGCAAAGACGATAGAAATGTAGGTCTTATTCAATAGAAGAGTACTTCTTATCTGACTCAACAAAATAAAGTTGTTAAGAGGATGAACCAAACCTTAATATAAAGAGTGTTTTGTATGTTGAATGGTACACTCTTGGATCTATGTTTTTGGATAAAGGTTGTGAGTACTACTTGTTACTTAATTAACCAATCTTCATGTTTGCCTATTGTTGACAAATTCTTTGTGATGTGTGGAAAGAAAAAAAAAACTTCTATTTCACATTTAAGGGTATTTAATTGTGAGAATTATGTTCATGTGCCTAAGAAAAAACAATCTAAGTTGGTTCTAGAAACACAAATGCATTTTCATTGGTTATGGAACAAAGGTAAAGGGTTATAAACTTTCAATCCATTAACCTTGAAAATGATTTATTATAGTGATGTGATTTTTAAGGAGCTTAGAATATTTCAAATTATGTGTAGCCACAGGGGAAAAAATAAAGATAAATAGTATATTTTGAGACTAAGGTCAAAAAGTGGGAAAATGCACATGTTGAAAAACAAAAAGTTGAATTAGAGGATTGAAAAGAAAAAGGGAATTTAGATGAAAGTTTTGAATAGATTGTGCATGTGAAGGAACAAGAAGGATCCCTTACTCAACCCTTGAGATGATCCATGAAACAATGGAACTCAGTTGACAAGTATAGCCCTTGAGATTTTTTTTGTGCATTTACTTCAAATTGTATTGATGATCAACCAAGATTATTTAGGAAGGCTCTCTCTTTAGATAATATTTAGTCTTAGCTAGAGGCCATTCAAGAGAAGATGATGGCCTCAAATAAATGACACATGTGACCTTGTGAGTTTTCTTGAGGGAAGGAAGCCCATTGGTTTAAATAGGTGTTTAAGAAAAAAAATGCAGCAAATGGTTGGTTAGAGAGGTGCAAGGCAAGACTTGTGGCCAAGGGCTATTCCTAGAGAGAGTTTATTCTGGTGAAATTTTCTATCCTATCATTAAATTATTTTCTATTGGATTCTTGTTATCGATTATTATTTCCTATTATTTTGACATTTGAGCAAATGGATGTTAAAACTACTTTCTTGTATGGAGATCTTGAAAAAGGAAGTTGTGTGACAATCTAATGGTTTTATGGTAAAGGGGAAGGGGAAGGAACATTTGGTTTATAGGTTAAAATGATCATTGTATTGTTTCAAATAATCACCTTGTATGTGGTATCAAAATTTTAATGTTTTTTGGATTGAACTTGGATTTTGTTAAAAGCAACGAGGATAATTGTGTTTACATTAAATGTATTGATGATCAAATTCTAATAATTGTCTTATATGTGGATGACATATTATTCTTAGTAATAGCAAGGAGGTGATTGGAGAGCTTAAAACTTAGATTTTTAGTATGTTTGACATGAAGAATTAGGTGTATCTAACTATAGTTTAGGAATCAAAATTAGTGGGGATTGAATATTGGAGTCACCAAGATAATCATAGGCTCACAAGACCCTTGTAAAACCAAACAAACCTTCTACAAAGAGATTAAGTAAAAAAATAGATATAAAAACTCACAAAAATGTGTGTATAATGTACAATATATTCCTTGTATATGTAGGAAAGGGAGGAATAAATAAGGTAGGACTAATACTAAATGCCCCTCCAAATGTGATGACACATGCAAGCACACTAGGAGAAAATGTGAGGACATGTAGTGAAATCACAAGGTGGGACAAAAAACAAAAAGTCTCTAAGTGAGCTTAAGCACTAGTATGAATAGAATAACTGGGTAGATGTGAACTAGTTAGGTAAAAAATCTTTTCACATTACCACTCCCTTGAGTGATACTTGGAGAGAAAGATAAACACTAAAAAATGGGTCCTAAAAATTTGGCCTAATGAGGTACCTATGTATAATAAAATTTCTCATAAATAGAGAAAAGGATAAAACATTGTGGGAAAAATTCTCTTCAAAAAAATAGCGAGAATAATAAATAAACCTCTTCAAAAGATTTCTCTAAAATACTAGGTACATGAAGAACTCCATGAAGCACAAGAAATCGCAAACACTGCCAAAGAATATTTTGTATATTGCTAGAATCAAAGAATATCTAATGAAATCAAGATGATGATCAGGATCAAGGAGGCAAAAATTCTACATGAGTGACCCCAATGATACTACTCAAACAATGCACATATGGTGGTTCACATTAATATATTGCATTAAGAGAATAAAATGGCAGACAAAATTATAAGTGTCAATAATCTAAAGAACATTGAAACCAACTGATTAAGGTAGAAGTTGATTCCACTACTCCATTGAAACCAAGAAAGAATAAGCATAACCATATGATACCCCCATAAAGATGACAAGGGATAGGTATGGAAAATTCAACTAATGTCATTCATATAGTGTGAAGATGAAAAACAACATTAGGTCCAATATGCTGTACATGCAACTAAAAAGGGTGTGCAAATAACAAGGTACACACATATGAGGGTGGATAAGATTGTAATTGGAAATAACAAGACACACTCACAACAAACCTCCCATGGAACTTCATAAAATAGTGCAAGTATAAGAATGACATAATATGATGTACAAAATCTCTCAAAACCCAAAATACAAGGGTGGCATTTTATTTCAATGCATTTCTAAAAGTGCATGCAAATAAAGGTATAAAATGTCAAATAAATAACTATGACATAAAATAATGAGACTCACCGTGTCCCATTTTCCAAGAAAATTATAATGATCATTTGCATTATCTATTATCATAGAGGGAGACTCACCAAATATTGAAGAGGGGGTAAAATTCTTATTTGATCTTACCTTCAAGTGGGGGGATTCTCGTGACTTGGAGTTGATTATTCACTATGAATTGTGTGGAATTCAATGTTTAGTTGTCATTATTTAAGCCATTTTTACTACACATAAAAGACAAAAGGGCACTTTAAATCATTCCTTATAACCGCCCCCCAATAGAGTAATGAAAAAGTAAAGCCCCCCAAAACAATTACAAAGTGCACATAGTGCATATTTTACAAGGATAGAGCATGAATCAAGAATTTATAATACATAATGATTTTACAAATTTATAAAAAAAAGGATTGCCAAAATATATTTCTAATATTACAAATAAAATTCTTGTGATTTTTTGATAAATTTGAAAAAGAATTTCTTGATTTTGATATCAGGGGAAACATTTATGCTCTTTCAAAAAACCAAGCAAATATGAGCCTTCAAACAATAATTATAGTCACAAACAACAAAATTAAAAGAAAAGATGCACCAATGATTGGAAAAATATTTCCAACACCTAGAAGAGGTGAAATTTTTGATATTTTGGTGAATTTTATGGCTCCTTAAAAAATCCTCAATTTAAGCATAAAAAGACCCCATGTAATATTGGGATAGGGTGGAGGTTCAGTGGTGTTAGGGTAGAAATGTAATGGTGGGAAGACCATCGATTCTCGAGGTGGAATGGTGAGTAGGTGGTGGGATCATCGTGGTGTGATGGTGGGATTATACAACAATAGACTACAGTTTCATGCCCTTAGTGTTGAGTGTAAGGCCCTAGGGGCTAGTTGTGATCAAGGGATAAGTCCCATGTGACCACCCCCTTTCTCTCTACTCACATCATCCCTACACAATTTAATTGCTAAGGTTATCCTTATACATGTGAACTAACCTAAAACCTATATCTTTAAAAATTTATTTTCTCATAAAACGATAAATAATTTTAAAAAGTGATCCATACTAGAGTTGATGCATGACCTACACTAGAATGCAATTTAAGGTGTCTTGGATGTATCAAATGGTATATTGGTTTTCCAACTATACAAAAAATATTATAGTTTCCAATGGAGAATCCCAAAAAACCTCAATACAATTATTCCAACAAACCCTATTGAGTTTACTATCAATTCATATATTTTGGGGCCTTTCAAATGTAGCAATGAGATTTTTTTTCTCTAGGATGCATCATATGAAATTAGTTGAAAAAAATCCCCCAAATAAGATAAGGGGTGTGTATATTTAGAGCTTTGACACCATGTTGGAGTCACCAAGAGACTCACAAGCTCACACGATCCCTACAAAACCAAATAAACCTTCTACAAAAATATTAAGAAAAAAAGTCTATAATATCAATACTCATACTAATGTGTGTAAAGTGTATAATATACTTATTATATATGTAAAACAATACGGAAGAAATAAAGTAGGAATATAAGACTAACTACCCCTCTAAAAGTGGTGACACAAGTGGGCACACTTGGGAAAAGAATGAGGACACGTGTAGTTGAATCATGAGGTGAGATCAAAAAAGGAAAATCTCTAAGTAATATTAAGCATCATGTGAATAGGACAACCAAGTAGATGCAAACTAGTTAGGTAAAACCTTTTTTCACATTAACATCGAGTTCATAGAAAGCTTTGGCTTAGTTAGAGTAAGTATGTTTACACTATACTATATGACTTTTTATGCATGATTATAAACATATTAGTATTTCAATTGAAAGGAAAAGAGTGTTGCATTTGTCCTTTATTGTAGAAGATGAATACATTTGTGTGCCTCTTTTATGGTGAATTTTTTCCCAAAAGGGTTCCTCCATGTAGATCTAGTGTTATGTGTTACAATTTTATATTTTTAATATTCTTATTATTGATTTTACACACTCAAATAATATTTTTATGGGTGATCCAATGTTGCATTACTAAAATTATATTTGCATACTCACTTATAAAAATTCGCTATAATATTTCTTCATTAGTTTAATAATATTTGGTATCAGAGCACTGGTTAATTATAATTGGGGATGACCTTTTGGAAGTGTTAAAGTTTTTTTTATAGTGGGAGTTGTTATTTTCAGTTGGATTTAAAATTCATGAAAAAATAAAAATATGGTCACTACCTCTCATTTAGATACTAAGAAATTCAATGGCACTAGGTACAAGATCTAGAAGCTAAAGATAGAAGATCATTTCGAAGAAAGAGATTAGTGGATGTTGTTGGAATATGAAATCAATTTTATTGTTATTCTAGTAGTGACACATAGTCGACATTGATATCTAACTAGTGCTTCAGGTATGTGCCCAGAGCAATCGAAGGCCTACCATACAACTAAAGGTTGTAATATTCTATCGAAGGTTGATGTGATGGGGGGGTCCCAGGGGACTTTTGTAGCCCCCCCGGACTCTGAAGGCATTTCTAACGAAGCCATATTTTTTTTGGGACTTTCCATTTTTGGTAGTTTTGACAAATGTTTGACATGTAGTTGTATGAGTCACACTTTCTATTTTTGGAGAGTTTTATTCGAAAAAGACTCTGCAACTCAAATTTCTTATACTTTGTTGAAGTCACATTTTCTGTAACTTTTCATAAGATTGTTGTAATTGTGAATTTCCTAAGAAATAAAATATGAAAGATCTTTGCCCATGGTTTTTTTCCTAGTATAACTTTACTAGGTTTTCCACGTAAATACTGTGTTAAAGTTGTGCTTATTATTTTTCTATATTTTCTACACTATAAATATTCTTACAGTTGGTATCAAAGCAAGGTTGTTTGTGCAAATGTTGTGGTTTTTAGAAGTAAATAATGATAGGAAGCACAATTACCAGATTTGAGGTGCAAATTTTTTATGGTTTTAATTTTGTTCCATGGAAGCTAAAGGTTCAAGCTTTATTGGTGAAGGATGGGTGTGCCCTAACTCTTAAAGGGGTAGCATCAAAACCTATAGCCATGAGTGATGTAGATTGGAATATTGAAAAGGATAGCATGGCCAGAGCAACAATCCAATTTTATCTCTATAAAATTTAGTATTATTCAATGTTGCAGAGGAGAAAATTGCACATGACTTGTGGACTAAGTTCAAAAAGTTTTATGGGACAAAGTCATTGGAAAATAAAATTATGTTACATAGGCAGTTGTATTATTTTAGAATGTGTGATAATTCATCTATCACAGATCATTTTAACGATTTCTACACACTCCCAAGCAAGTTTCCTTCAGTGGGGTTGAAAATTGAAGAAGAGGATAAGGCAACGATTTTATTGTGCTCATTGCCTAAAACTTGGGATCAACTAGTTATGGCTCTTAGTAACTCAACTCTGAGTGGGAAGTTCATCTTTGAAGATATGGTGGTTGTTGTAATTTTAGAAGATTCTAAGCAAAAGAAATCTCAAGGATCTTCTTCTAATGAAGCCCTAATTACAAGAAGCGGAACTTAGTAAAGAGGAAATACTGAGCACAGAAAAACTTGGTCCAAATCCAATGGGTGAAGAAGAGTAAAATGTTGGAACTATAGCAAAAATGGACATGTCAAAAAGGATTACAGGTTGCCTAAAGCAAGCAAATAAAATTCTAATTTGTGGGCATCTGAGATAAACACAACAAAAGTTCAAACACAATTGGAAGACAAAGAGGTATTAACTGCTAACCTGAGAGGCTCTTTACTTCATGCTTGGATTCTTGATTCAAGTGCCTCCTTTCACATGACTCCACATAGAGACTAGTTTTCTTTTTATTGGTCATGTAATGGAGGCATGGTTTACATGGGAAATGATAACACCTGTGAAGCTATTGGTGAAGGTGACATATGAATCAAGATGTTTGATGGGATGGTAAGGATTGTTCAGCATGTTAGACATGTACTAGGATTAAAGAAAAATCTATTGTCACTTGGATTTTTTGATGAATGAGGTTATCGATTCAATGGTGAAAATAGTTGTCTCAAGGTAACAAAGGGTGTGTTGGTTGTGCTAAAGGGAGAAAAGGTAGGCAATATCTACATGTTGGTTGGGGAAAGTAGTAGTGGAGAAGCTATAGTGGCATTTGATGTACAAACAGACTATGTATCAACCTAGCATCAACAACTCTAAGCCATATGAGTGAATGTGGTCTCAAGGTACTACTAGATATAAATCTTATCCCAGGTGCCAAATATAAATATTTAAGTTTTTGTGTACATTTTTTTTAGAAAACATAATAGACCGAGCTTTTATAGAAGTACTACCAGAAGTAAACATGTGTTAAAATTAATTCATTCAGATACTTGGGAAGCTCCTATTACATCTATCAGGGGTTCTTCATACTTTGTTTCATTTATAGATGATTATTCTCATATGGTGTGGATTTATCTTCTCAAGAAGTTTGAAGTGTTTTCTTATTTTAAGAAGTTTGAAGCTCTGGTAGAGAATCAAAAGGGTAAGACTATAAAATGTTTGAGAATAGAAAAAAGAGGATATTTTTGTTCAAAAGAGTCTAACCAATTTTGTAGTGAGTTTGGTATTACAAGGAAATTTATGGTTGCTAGGACACCACAACAAAATGATGTTGTTGAACCATAAACCATACGATTATGGAGTGAGCTAGATGTATGTTGAATGTTGCTAGTTTAGAGTAGAGATTTTGGGCAGAGGTTGTTTCTACAGCCTATTTTTCTTGATCAATACATCACCCACTACAACTCTTGATAAAATCCTTGAAGAAGTATGGATAGGTAAACCTATTGATTATTCTTTTCTTCATGTATTTAGTTATAATTCTTATGCTCATATTCCTAAAGAGAATAGGAATAATTTGGACATGAAGTCCACAAGGTGTATTTTTCTTGGCTATGTAGAAGGTACAAAGGGGTACAAAATGTGGGATATTGCTGCCCACAAGGTTATAGTTAGTTGAGATATTTATTTTCATGAAAAATCAATGCAAAGAGGTAAAGAACAACAAAGTACAAAAGTTATTCCAGTTGAGGTGGAAAGTTATGATGATAATCTATAGGTACCAAATGAAAATAAAAAAGGTGAACAAAAACCAAATATGCCACTGGGTGATATATTATCCCTTGTAAGGAGATCCACTAGAGTATCCAAAGCACCTAAATGGAACTCTCCTAAGTTTGCTTATGCATTACTAATTGATGTTGGTGAACCTAGTTCATATCATGAAGCTTGTGAATCTGAATGTCCAAGCAAGTGGAGAGTTACCATGGAAGAGGAGATGGAAGCTCTTCATAAGAACAAGATATGGTGGTTTGTACCATTACCTAAGGAATGAAAATCTATTGGGAACAAGTGGGTATTCAAATTCAAAAGTGGCATAAATGATAATTTGGAGAGGTATAAAGTTTGATTGGTGGCCAAGGGTTATGCACAAAATTTTGGTATTGATTTTGATGAAAAAAAATTTAGGGAAAACTTTAGTGGTGAATCTTCGCCAATTGTTGAATTTTAGGAATCGGCCAGGCCGAAATTGGTGAATTAATCATACCCAACAGGGTATCCAAATCACCCATATTTTATGAACTATTGGTCCAATGCATGTCCATTCACTAAAGATTTTTTTATGAGGCATATTTAAGCAATAAATTCACCATAATAGACTACACATTTCAAGTGGACCGATTAATATTTTCGCCTGGAATCCCAGGAGCATGTAATAAAACATCTACATATTCGCCAATACTATTAAAACAACATTATATGAGGACCCATTTCACCAATTAAAATTTACAAATAGTTGCTTGTGAAGACCCATTTCGCCAATTAAAATCTATAAATAGTTGCTTATGAGGACCTATTTCACCAATAACATTTAAAAATACTTACATTTGAGGACACATTTCACCTTGAAAATTACAATGTATTGTTGTATAAGCATGCGAGATTTGCCAAATTTTTAATATACCATTTAAAAATCTCGCGGAATTCGCCAAATATGGATTGATATAAATACAATCAAAACTATCATTTATTCTTACACATTTTGTTCAGTTCGGAGGCTCTACTTCTCGATTTGGAAGTCAGCAAAAGCCAAAAATGTAGACTTAAAGGTGAGTGATCATTTCTTCATAATGTTATTAGTTATAATAATAATATTTCTTTATCTCTTTTCCATTCTTGCTTCATTCTTAAAGATGATTTTGAGTAGGAAATGGGATCTATATTCTCTGTCCTTCTTAAACAAGAAGACATTTATTTCTAGCTTTTATTCGAAGTGAGAGATCAATATGTCGAGCAGCAAGGGTAAGACTCCTCAAGGTAATGAAGAGATTGGGAGGCCATCAAAATGCCCAAAACGTAGAGGTACCATGTAGTCTTACTTTGGAACCGGCAAAGCTTTTGATCCATCAGATCAAGATGGATCTACATCATCAACTCTTCCACCAAATATAAATGAAGAAGGCATTCATAATACCTCACCGCCATAGGAAGGTCAAGGTGAGATTGCCATTGAGTTAAATCAAAATGTATCAAATGAGGATGGCAATACCGCAGAAGATGTTCCAAGGGATACCCTGGTTAGCCAGAATGAGATAATTGACTTGGATGAGGATGATGTTGGTAGCAAGAAAAGAAAAGGAAAATCAAAAATGGGGGGCGAGTAGGAAATGACAAGGAATTTTCAACTTGGTTGGTTGTTGAAGTACCCATTCATTGTACCAGTGGGGGTAGCAAACGAAAATGATATTAAAAAAGAAACACTATGCAAGTGTACAATTTATAGTTGGAAATGTGGAAGAGACAAGATGTTGCAGCTAAATATTGACACTATAGAAAATCATATCGGTAAAGTTTATGAAAAACAAATCATAGATGGAAAGGAACAATCATTCGTACGATGGAAATGAAAGGAAGAATGTCTTCATGTTAAGTATGTCATGGATTATGAAGAGCATAACCATATAATGTCAAAGCTTGATGAATGTCAAGGTACACTTGAGGCTCATTTTGGAAAAGCAATGGCAGTAGCAAATCTATCAAAAACTATTCAGATGAGTGTTGTTTTTCATATTTTTTCCAGAGGGCATCCTATGACAGACTACCCAAAATATTCTAGTTTATTATCTTATTTGAGTGTTCCTCACTTTCCCCTCTCACATTGGTCAGTAAACGGTGGATGAGAATGGGAAAACTCTCTTGCTACAATGGAAAAGGAAGATTTAAAGGAGAAAGTAAAAGAGTCAAATTTCATTGCATTATCTTTAGATGAAGTTACTGCAGTAGACAATACTTCTTGGGTCTGTATGCATTTGTCTATTGTAGAACAACATGTTCGCCAAGCTCATCTTCTTTGTGTTCATAAAATGAAGGACAAAAAAAACATCGCAAAATCTATTTGAACTAGTCAAGAAATCTTTGAATGAAATTGTAGGTATCAATGAGTTGACAATTGCCAAAAAGTTGGTGTGCGTAGGAGTTGATGGAGCTGCAGTGATGCAAGGTCAAAGGAGCAGTGTTTGTACAAAGTTACAAACTACTTGTGCACCATACATGCTTGGCATTCACTGCATGGCCCACAAAATGAATTTAGCATTCAAAATTATAAGCAATTTTCCTATAGTATCAAAAGTTGAAAATCTAGTTCGCGAGATCCACGCATACTTTTGCCAAAGTCCCAAATGTTTCCAAGAATTTCAACATTTTTCTAAGGGAATAACACCAGGAAACAAGCTTCTCAATGATGTTGATACCAGATGGATCTCCCTGCATGGACTAGCTCAACGAGTTCTTTTAGAATATCAATCCTTGATTGGAGTGATGTACAAGCATTGCAGTACAATAGACAAAGCTCCTAACCTCTTACATAGGTTAAGTGATATAGAGACACTCTTAAATTTAGCTAGTCTTCTCCCCATGCTGGATGTGATGAACAATATTGTGAAGAAATCCCAAGACAAAACTATGTATATTTATGAAGATGCCAATCTACGTAAACATGCATGCTTGGCCCTCGATCATTTATATCTAGATCTAACACAAGAAGGCACAAATTATTTTGTGTGACGAAAAATTATTGATTTGAATAATCCTGATAATTCACAATTTAATGCAATCGAGCACTTATGTATCTATGTACATGGATATGAGATACCAATGTACCATTGTAAGACATCCAAGCACTCTAGTAGAGAAGTAGTTGTTAATGAGGAAGATTTTAATGGCATTGTTAAATCTGTTAGTGATCATTTGAAGGAAATTGCAAAATCTCATTCCTCAAAGATTCGTGAAAGATTCCCTCGACATGAAATACTTGAAGTCATGGGTATTGTGTATCCTCAATTTTGGGTAAACCGAGATAACCCAAAATATTTTCGTGATCAAGTAAAAATCTTGATTGAACAATTTTTGAAAAAGGTAACATACAATGAGTAGACAATAGAAGGAATTTTAAATGAATATAAGATTAGATCACAATGTAGAAGTTTTGCAACAGTTGTGAAGGACCAAAATAAATCCATGGGCAAGGAGAAGGCCTTTGAACCAGGATCAATAAAAAATATTTGGACAAACTTAGATCAGAGTGAAATATTGTGTGATTCGATATCAGGATATTTCAAACTTTTTGATTTATGTCAAACAATGATATTGGGGTCGATGGAGGATGAGAGAGTTTTTAGTACATTAGGGTTTTTGAAATAAAAGTTAAGAAACAAACTAGACAAGAATTTGGAAAATTGCTTAAGGATGAAAGGAATTGCATATAATGTCAAAAAAATTCCTTTTCAAAGGGCACTCGCAATCTGGAGGTCCACATGTGAAAGAAGAGGGATCAGGTTGTGCAACATAGACACTCCAATTTCAAATGTTGCTACTGGTGGCACTAGCAGTGGCAGTGGGACTGGGACAGATGACATTAACACAAATCACACAATGAATGTTGAATTTGAGACTTAGGTCGAAGAAAATGAAGAGCAGACTTAGAATCAAGATGACTCTTTTACTTTATCTCAAGATGAGCATCAGTTTGAGGACCCTGACTCCATTTGGGAAATGGAAGAGAATTAGCAGCGTTTATGTATTTATACTACACTTCATGAATCAGTTTCCATTGTTCCAAAGTCCAAACTATAGTTGATGATATTTTATATTGTATTCAATGAAATTGTGAATCATTGCACTTCATGATATTTTATTTTATATTGCACTTCATGAATCATATTTCAAACTATAGTTGATGATATTTTATATTGTAATTGTGATATTTCTATATTGTATTACATGGTATTGAATTTGATATGTGATTTTGCATCGTTTTTAAAGAACACTTATCACACTACTTATGAATTCCTAATGCATTTCCATTCACACAATCTTTGATAAATAACTAAAAGGTATATGCTTCTATTCCTTGAATAGAAGCTAATAGTTCAACATTCATAACATAGAAGTTAGAAGCTCTACCAAACTAATTATAAAAAGAGTTTCCGATACTCTAGGATTAGAAGCAGCTAACATGACCATAATTTATAAATGATGCTAAGCTCACAAAAGCAACAGTTGAGAGCCTTACTAAAGATAGAGACATGCATAGAAGTGTTGGTTAACAGATTTGTCACCTAGCTCTATATTCTTACGCCCACGGAGGTGACATACGTAACAACAATTGAATCAACCATAATAGTATTTCAAACTGATTCTTTGATATTTTAAAAGGTGGCAACTACCTTCTTTAGATATTCAATGAATGATTTTTAACTAATATCGCTTTTAACCAGAAAGCAAATGAAAGGAAATGCTTTTAACCAGAAATATTTGAAAGGCATCCACACAAATTAAACAATAAAAGATTAAACTACCAAATCACCTAAATTATACTGAGAAATCCTTATGCATCCATCACCATAAAATCTTTATTCACATATAAACATTCCACAACAATGAAACTAACCGAACATCTATCATTCTAATAATAGATAATCCACTGGAAAACTACTCAACAAAAGCAGAATAAATACACATACCATAACTCAAATATTACACATGCATGAACTTCACCATTGTCTTTCTATATTGAAATAACATAAAAGTAGTAAAAATAACAGAGTCTTGATAATGGTTTAAGACAACCGTTTTAGAAATTAAAATAAAAAGTCTGTGAACTTGAAGTATCAAGAGAGCCAAATTAAATAAAATAACATAAAAACTAAAAACTAATCAGGTCCCAACACCGACACCTTCACTTCCAATTATTTTCACCTCCTACTCCTCCAATAACGCCTCTTGTTCCTTTACTCTTTGCCTATACCTATATTCTCGATAGTTGGTGATAATTGTGGTGATATTTTTGCTTCCTGGAGTTGTGGTGATTTGTAGCCTTGTCCTCCATTTTGAAAGTGCACAGTCTAACTCAGCTAGTGTTTGATAGATGTCACTTTTCGCCTTAAATAAACTCATATAGGTTTGCAAGTTACTCAATTTTCTAAACAAGTCTCCAGTGGTTGTCTTAGGATCACCTACTTCTTTATGATGCACCTCTTTAAATTCCCTCGTTACGTCTACAACATCCAGTACCTTTTTAGCAAACCCATCTATGAACTCCACTTCAAGAGCATTGAAGTTCTCCTTGATCTTCACCAATATGTCAAATTATTTTTCTAACACTTTATTGATTTCCTTGATATAATCTTCATAAACTGATAATTTCCATTCCAAGGAATCAAACCAAATAGGATCAATTTCTTTAGGGTCATCCACCAGTTTTTCTTTTATTAACAAAATGTGCTCCATGGAGAGTAATTCTGCAATTTCCCTTGAAAGCAAAAATGTGCTACCATGTTCTCTCTTGACCTCCTAGAGCTCAGCTACCAGTTCCTTTCTTTTATCAGACACATTAACATAGAATTGCATAAATTTATGAATGTAGAAAAGGCCATCTCGATAAAGCCCTTATATCCATTCGTTGGCAGCTTTATCATAACCTAAATTTTTCCTGACCCGTTACACAGTGTCAGAATCAATACCTTGAACATTTGAGCTTGAGGCTTCCATAGTGGTCGGAGTCACAAATGATAAAATAAAATTTCTTAAAGAAAGAATATTAGATTGCAATTGAAGGTTCTCCTTTTTTTGTTCTTTTGCTCTTTTGATCAATGCATTAATTGAGTAATCAGCATGATATACATCACCTTCTAAAGTAGATGGACCCATATCAACATGGGTAACCTTGTAGTCGGCTTCTATTATCTCATTATCATTTAGGTCCTTTTCTAGATCAGAAATCTCCAATAGTTGATGCCCAAAAGTGGAATTGGTGACAATTCGTGACATCCTCTTAGCCTTTTTGGGATTCTGTTGACCCTTCAGCAACATGGAAATTGTATCTACTTCAATTATCATTGCGACAATATACTTTATTTTCTTCTCGACTACTTTCTTTAACCATACTGGGGAAGATGCCACTAATCCAGTGTCTTTACTTTCAACACCTACGTTTTCTTTCTTTTCAGTTGATTGAACAGAAAGTGAAACAGAAGTATCTCATATTGGAGAAGGGTGATCTTCAAAGAAAGTGGGAAAAGAATTATCATCAATTATTTGTTGAAAAATGCCCTCATAGTCTATAGGCATTGTCTTTTCTTGACTAGCCTTTTTCCTAGGTACCGAGGGTACACTATCTTGTTCATAAATTGATTTTAGCTTTGCCCCAGTGTCTTCTAGCTTCTCGCCATCTTGTCCTGACTATGAGCCAATGTCAGACGGCCTAATTGACTCCTTTCCAATTGATATATTTATGCCAGAGGCTTGTACAATCCCTTTCTCTTTTTCTATGAAACTCTTTGCTCATGGGGAGAACTTGCACTTTGGAGCCATCTTCCATTCAACCAGTCTAAAGTTCTTCTCAAAATAGGGGCAGAAAGGACCATTATGTCTAAAAATTCATTCTCTGACCAATTAATTTTGTACAAGGGCTTAGCAGCAGGGACCCAATATTTGGGATCAAAGATCACCGAGTCTTCTTGTGCATCTTCATCTGTACAGTCTTCCCAAAAATCTTCAATATGAGGGTGATGTTCATAGCTGCTAGCTCCATACAAATTTTGCTTAACATAATCCTTGCTATCAAAGTTAGTTCTCATGGGCAAACACTAAAAATTGAATTCATTTAGGGCTTTTTGCACACCACTAGCAATATTATTACTTTTTCAAGAAAATGAAGGCATGGACAATGGAAAAGCATGCCCATTCTTTCCCATGTTTGCATATTTAACATTTGCAACGACCCCAGTAAACTTCAAGAAAAACCAGGAAATCACTTGGGTAACGAGGAAAT